>JAOVYW010000014.1:2178868-2189327 GCA_025775045.1 Hiodon tergisus | reverse complement strand
CCGCATTGCACAAACCCCACACTTTGCGTCCAGCCGCACCACATAACCGTGTCGGTCAAGGAGCTGGACCTGTTCCTCGCGTACTACGTCCAGGACCCAGGTAGGAGTGCTGGGTGTGGCGGGGGGAGGCAGAGGTGTGGGGCTAGTCGAGCTCCTGGCACAAGTGTCCTTGAATTGTAGTGATCTAGCCAGCCTCGTCTCCCACTGACGGAGGCCGATATCCCCAATTGTCATTTTTATTCAGTAGCTTAAATGCTCGCATTTAAGTGGAAAAACAAAGACAGGGACTTCGCTTTAGAATTAATAATTTGAGGCATTACAGAAGTTTTCATGTAAAAGCCTGCCTTAAGTAAAGACAACAGGCTCAACATTTGGACTTAGCAATCAGCAGTCGCCTTAATAAAAAAGCTCTAGGCCACAGATATTCTTTCTCATTGAATGGCTCAGTTTAATGCTTTTAGATTGCAATTTAGACCTTTCAGTTGCAATGGTGTTCCGTTCTTTTGAATTTGCATTTTTAAAATAATTATATTTAAAATGTTTATGGCTATGTCTGCAAAATCAAGAAAAATAATAATAAAAAAAACATTTCACCTTTTGGTGAAAATTTTTAAGGGGGGAAAAATAAAACATTTTTCGTTTGTTTATTTTTGTTCAAATTAATTAAAATGTGTTTGGATTTTAAACCCGCGAGAGGTAAGTGCTAAAGTTTCTGTTTGCATTTATTTTTGAAATGTACAGTTACCAAACAGACGTGTCTTTGTGGGCAGTTTGTGGACCTGATGGTTTCGTGCATTGCTGTAAAAGTAAAAAAAAATGGCTGTTGTGAAAGACGGCGCTGAACAGAGTTGTTTCTATAACTCGCCAGTCATCTCTGCGCCCGGCTCAAATTCTAGCACTCGCGTCAGGGGAAGAGAACGGCCTTTACTTTACAAAATATTTTAGTGTTTTTTTTTTTTTTCCACTTTTAAAATATAGCTGAGCTAGTGATGAAATGTTCATGTAAAATGGAAAACTGAGAGCATTAAGTTATAAACATTAATTGTCATTTGTTTTAATTTGAACTGGTAATGTGGGTATTTTATTGTGTGCAGTAGATATGCATGGATTTGGTTTAGTTGCTTAAGGGGAATAAAGAGTTATATTTGGAATATCTGGAAGGTATGAATTTTTTTCAAAATGGAAAATTACAAGTACAAAATTAGATCATTTAGATAATATTAATTTGAGGATTTTTAGTTCAAAGCCATTTAAAAAAAATTACATTACAATGTAATTAGTTTCTTTCATGGCTACAATATTTGGAATTTCAGCGTCTCTGTATTTGTGGTTTCTGTGTGATTTATTGAGTATTGAATGGGGATTAATGCAAAATGTTTTTTATATTTTCTTATTTTTGTACGGACTAAAATTTACATTAGTGGTTAGTTTGTTGTCCATCTTAATCCAACGGAGAAAATCTATATGCTATTAGCATTTTTTTTTCTAGGTGGACAATAAAATGGGTTGGTTAGGAAAGAGGACAGGCAAAGCACCCCGAAAGCAGGTAATCTCCAAACTGGGAACCTCCATTTTGAGCCTGTGAGTGTAAACAAACGCAGACGGCATAGCTGAGTGACAATAACGGTTGCCACTGGCACCATGGTTGGCATCAGACCCTCTTTGTTTCAACGTCGGAAGCTGCTGATTTGCTGGCCGGCATCCGCATTGCGGTCCAACTTCTGTTTGTTGTTAATTCATGCCTAAAACTTTAGTATAACTTTCACATCACTGTTTAAAAAGATATACATCATATATATACATATATACACACACACACACGTATATGTATGACAAATGAAATGTTTGTTTTATATGATTTGCAGCAGGTCTGAAAGGATGAATAGAGAGATACACTGCTCAATTGGATTTAAAAAGAAAAAGATTTTGGGTGTGACATTCTTACGAACCTGTGTTAGTTCCAGCTTGCCTTCTGTGGGAGCGTGTTGCGTGCGCTTTCCCTAAAATAAAGCCTTGATTGCCCCCTTACGTTTTACCCTCTGATGGGCGATATTAGTGGCGCGATGGAATTTCGGAGTCGGCTGATTTCCTGGCGGTGTTAAATGTCTGTTAACACACTGCGAGGAGTGGCTTTCCCTGAGCACCAGTGAGCTGAGCAGGCTAGTGGGGGAATGCAAGCAGAAAAGACATTTCCCCACCCAGTCACCATTCCCTGCCACGGGACAATGCCGCCATATTGAGCCCAAACAGCGTCGCCATTTTGTTCGCGCCGTGCCAAGAGGGGAGGCAGGGGAGCTGTTGGGCGCCAGCGATGGCCGTCAGTGGTACAGGGGTTGGCATCGGACCCTCTTTGTGTGCCCCTCAGCGCGCCTTTGATTCGTCAGCTGGCATCCGCAGTGCAGCGGGCATCGGCGGGAAGTTTCTGACGGTCGCCGTGGCGTTGTTCGAATGAAAGAGAAGCAAACTCACAGGAAAATGGCTGAATTTGCATACCTTGCAGGGAGAGGGGGTTTTGTCCCTGCTGCGGATCCGTTTTGTAAACCGGGTTTAGTGGCGGCGTATCCAGC
Organism: Hiodon tergisus; assembly: GCA_025775045.1. Lineage (NCBI taxonomy): Eukaryota > Metazoa > Chordata > Actinopteri > Hiodontiformes > Hiodontidae > Hiodon > Hiodon tergisus. The sequence continues at coordinate 2,186,760 of JAOVYW010000014.1, read as the reverse complement.
TTTTAAGATTTGGATACAGTCGGTCACGCTTTGCTTTTTCTTGTGAGGAACGCGAGACTTGTACGCTGATCTCCTGAACTTTTCGGACCTCGGGTTTCACCATTACCTATGGTTTGAAAATGTTACACAGCTGTGCAGTTATTTGTTGTGCAGACTAAAGTCCTTTAGTGTGTGTGTCTGTGTGTATGTGCGTATGTGGTTAGTTGGTGTGGATCTGAATGCCAAGAAAGAACGGGACATTTTTGGAAGGCAGTGTTTGCGAGAACCAGCTTTGTCTGAGGAGGTCGGTGGGGACGAGAACAGCAGCAACCCGGTGCTCCTGCCCCCGCTAGGCGATACCGTTTCATAAGAACTGCCGTTTCCCAGAAGGAGCCAAGCAGTCTTTTGTACAAAACCGTGTCCCCATTCAATCTAAAGACAAAGCTCCGTCTAGCCTCGCAGCCTGCCAGTCCATCATTTATTTAAAACTTTATAAAAATACTTTCACGAAATAAAACCAAAAAGCAGAAACAGTTAATAAGTTCCGTATGTCCCTGGCGAGCGCTGGAGCGATTTTCACACATCGGACACTGATGAGATGCAGTAGTCCGTACGTCCTTTTTCTCTGCCTGTCTTGGCCACAGACGACTCTTTTCAGCACTAGCCTCCAACCGCCCCGCTTTACAGCACTTCTGTTGGAAGTAATTGGAAACATCTCCACAGTAATTCTCCACATTTTCTCAAAGATTACAGATAGCTCTCCCCTCTCACCCCAATCCCACCCCTGCCGTAAGCACGTTGGCAGTGCACACCCCGCTCCATCGCTGGCTGTTGCTGCGAGTGGGGCCTGCAGGAATTTCGTGGTTTTGTGCCAATTTTACAGTCAAAAAAAGCTTAGAGCTGCTGTCACTCCGGACGATCCTGATAAAAATGTTGTGTGTTTCTTTCTTCATTAAATTTTTAAATTAGTACATTTTCTTCCCCCTCAATCTTTTCCCACACAAAACATTTTCTGTGAAGGCCGTGTGGAAACATGATCCCATCTGACAGGTGTTTAGTCTCCCCCCCTTTTAAGTTCGGCGTGCTGTGGAACTAGGTCTGAGGCATGCAGGCGTTTTGAGAAGTGGCGGAGTGACGTGATCGTGAACTTGTTGGCGTGTCATTCGGAACACGTATATCCGAGGGGCAAAGTCAAAGCAGCACAACGGCGGACGCGGTTTCGTAGTAATGCAGCTGCGTGCGTCAAATTTTATCATTAATTTTATCACTTTTTTATGTGTTCTAATGAAGCGTCCTACCATCAGAAAGGAAATGGAACACTAATGCAGCCTCACGTTTTTGTGATAAAAAAAAATAAAATTTTTATCGTCTTTGTGATTTGTATCGTAATGACCGTTTGGTTAGTTGTTTCTACGCGTTTATTTTGCCAAGCCTAAATCTAGGCAAATGTATCTGGAAAGAGTTTTGTTTCGTGTCCATTAGTGATATTTGGTTTTAATTTGAGCCTCATGACTTCATTGTTAAAATAAACCGGGGGGACGAAGGAGTTCAGCTTTTCCGTAATAGTTTGGTATCGATTTACGCATTTCGTAAACATAAAAAAAAAATCTCTGAGGATAACGTGATATTTAAATACGCGATGAAAGACACGCTGAACGTCAGACCTTCATGCTAACAACTCTTCAGTCAGTTGGGTATTGTTTTTCACCTGGAATTACAGCGGTTTTAGTTAGTCAGTATGGACTCTGACCCTGGTGGAGTTACCCCTCTCTTTTCTTCTTTCGTAAGAGCGTGGGCCGTGCGCTGCTTTTCACGGGCCTGACAGGCTCAGCCCGCTGATGGATCGCTGCTCATTTGTTCTGCCGTGTTACGGGCCGTGTTTTACGAGGCCAGGCTTAGCCCCTGGCCCCGGTGTCGGGACCCCTGCAAAGTGACGCACTGCGTATCGTGTGAAGTTTAATTGCCCAAAACAGATCTGTGAAAACAAATCGACGGCTGGCCCCATGACCGGGACACCTTGGGGGTGGGGCTGACACCCCCTCTGGGGGGGTCAGCGGAGGTCTGGCTGCCACTTGACCTTTTCATTGTCATCTGTTGTAGGTTGACGTCGCTCTCTTGAGTGGCGGTGGCCAGGGTGGGGCCAGAGGGGGGTGGGGGTGTGGGTTTCATGCTTTCCCGGGGGGGCTGACTTGTGTTAGACATGGTCATTACTCCCTTTCCCTGGCTGACAGTGACGGGGCCAAATTAGCCGGCTCCCCTGCAGCGGGGCAGGCGGACTCTGTGCTCACTCCTCACCCCACCGGGACTCAGAACCTTTCCCAGAACTGTTGCCTCGGCCCCCTCGACCGTTAACGAGTCGACCCCAACAAATCGATTGTCTGTCAAATGATTTAATTTTGCCTCCTCAGGCAAACGCGTCAGTTTTGACCGTGGTAAGCACCAAATGTCAGCCGTGACCTTCGTCCTCTGTCGCCCGTTTATTTGTCCGGGCTGTTTATTTTATGGGCTTGTCTAACCGCACAAGATGGTGCTTGTCTGGAGCGGAACACCAACGGACCAGACAATCTTCCCTTGTAGAAAGGACTTCTGTTAAGGGTCTCTCCATGACTTCATCTTGTGTCACTTCCTCCTTCCTGTCATCTCGCCTTTCTCTTTCCAGACGGGCCACCCACGTCCCTGCCCGGTTGCCCCCTAACCCGGTAACTTGCCAGCCCGTCCCAAGTACTGCTCCGCCGGCTCCGTCCCTGGAAAGGGACCTGTTGGCGGACAGCTTGGGAAGGGCCTGTTTCTCCGCCAGCGATCCAGATCTGCAGTGCTTTCTCTCTCTCTCAGTCTCTCTCCTCTCCCCTCATGTTCTTTAATGACTTCAAGGATTTAATTTTTTTTCCCCCCACAGTGGCAGGACACTTTTCTCTTTGCTGTGTGATTGATGGGATGATTGCAGTAAAAACGTGGGTTTTTTCCACCTCCCCCTCTTGGATATGCACCCCGTCCCATCCAGTGTAGGGCCTTGGAGTGTTCTGCTGTGGTCGCACTCCCGATAAAGGGCTGCATTGTGTTTACTGGCAGGCCACAGACGGTGCAGATTTGTACACGTCTGAAAGCTTTCAGTAGACTGTAAAAACAGAAAACGAAGGGTAACGTAATTGACAGCGCAATTGCCCGTTAGCTGTTCAGAGCAGTTTCCCTCTCCTGGCACATTCTACAAATTGAAAAATGCCGCCGTCTACATGCGTAGTTCTGCGATCTCTCCCTGTGCCCGGGATTGGGTTTCCCAGACTTGTTTCAGCTGCCTTTCGGCCCGTTGGCGGAGTACAGCGCGCCCGGGCCCCTTCACCATTACCGCCATGTATGCAGACCTGCCAGCTTGCCGTTTAGGCCTACATAGCATTTTCCTGTTCTCCCAAACGACGTGTCTGTCCTGTAGTATGGTGTCGCCACTTGAGTTTAGCATCTAGATGTTACAAAAACGCTATAGTTAGTTTTCTTTTGTATGTAGTGTGTATGGTCTAAAGACAACCTAATGATATTTAATGTTTGTTTATCAAGGGTAAATAAGTGCTGTGAAACAATGGCAAAGTCTTTCTGGAAAAGCAAGTTTTACAAACGCATACCTTTGTAACTCCAGTGTGAGCAGAGAAAGGGGGAAGGTGTATCTTTTAAGCCATTTCATTAAAATGCCTTTGTTATTTATTGGTTTAAAATATAAATAGTTTTTTTTCGCGATGAAAAAGAAAAAAAATTTGTAGAGAGATCAAAGAAAAGCAAAAAAATCTGATTTTCTAGGGCCCTACTCTTAAAAGGACCCCTGATAGCACACAACAGGAGATCCCTGGTCTCGCTCAACAGGTCGTTGCCGGGACCTGATGCGGACGTCGGGGTTTCACAACACTGGCTGACCGACGCGCTTCCCAAAAGCAAATGCCTCCAGGCCTTCCCGTCTGGTGACCCCGCTGTGCCTTTTGTTTGTCTGTGCATACCGGTCTCCATAGCAACCGGACCAGGGCAGAGAGGAGAGTCGAAGAGAGTTGAACCGCTCTGTTTCTTCAGCTCTCCTCTCCCTGCTTAACTTTTTGTCAACTTATAAAGGAGACTGTACTGCCGTACAGTCAGCCGGGCTAAAAATGACCCCTGTGGAATTTCGTAGGTATGACATCGCGAGGGTGAGGGGGACCCCTGAGCTGTTCGCACTAGCAGTTAAGTCGGTTTGTTCTTGGCTAATCGGGGGTTTGTGGAGATACTCATTGCAATTAGCGTTGTTGATGATCCAGGTGACCCCTCTCCCGGGACTTGGTTAGTCGAATTCACAGATGAAGACAAATGAGCGGGCCGTCCTCACTGGGCCATCTGGCTGCTTGTACACCAGGAACCGCCCACCCCGCCCCCCGCAGCCGGCTACCGGTCGCGTCGCAGCAGCTTGCTGCTTTCGCCAGACAGCTGGGTTGGTGGACACGGGCCAGGGAAGTGTCCCCTGGAGGCCGGGAGAAGGGCTCTCCACCTTGGGTATCGCCTCCCAGTGGTGGGCTGCATAGGGCCACTGTGCGCCGACGCCCACGCTGAGAGGGGAGAACCCCCACCCCCAAAAAGCATGCTGTGCAAAGTTTGGGATGTTTACTGTTCTTGGTAGCACGCTATAATAACATGTGGGCCGTTTAAGGGAAGGCATTCGGGTAGAAAGGGGTTTTATTTAGTTATTTATTTAATTGTTTTTTGCACCAAATGGAATCGGAGAACGGCTGTGTCCCACATGTAGGCCCTTGATTGACTGATGGCAGAGAAGGGCTATCCCATTTCGGGCCGCAAACGTGTTGCTTTTATCAGCCACGACAGCGCTTGGTCCAGTGGTGGAGGTGCTGGGCTTGGTGCTTAGGCTGGTGGTTCAGACCTAAAGATTATCAAAACTAGATCAAACCTTGAGCACAGTACCTGGCTTAAATTTTCCCTGGTAAATATTCAGCTGTGAAAAGGTTACATTATAAGCATATATCATTTGCTATAGATAAAAACGAGTAAACAATAACACTATTATGTGGAATCACCTGCCACGGCCAGGGAGAGAGGCGAAGAGCCAGACGGAATTGGACCAGAGTTCGGAACCTTTCCCTTAATTTTCCAGCCCGCCCCTGGACTGGAGCTGTGCGTGGAAATGGTTTGTTTTACATGGCGGTCGCGTTTTATATGTTTTAACAAGAGTAGCTCCTCCCCTACACCGCTTCTCTTTCATCTCCAGCGGCCTGTCGTGCACGAGGATCTCCTCTCGCTGACCAGCGGCAGGAACGTTCCGTCTTGCCTTAACGCGATTAAGGTGAGAAGAAGGACGCACAAAGAGCACCCTTATTCAGGGTGACGCGGACCGGGGTTTTGTGCGACTCCGTCAGCCAAGCCAGGAAGGACAAAGAACGCCGACGCCGTGGGTTTTCTCGAGATGACCCGTCGATACAGCGGACGTAAAATCAAAGGCCCCCAGTCGCCCCCCCATAGAGTGCAGAGGTCTTTGTGAATGGAGCTTACCCCTGGCGTGTCGGCCTAAGAGGCTTATTTATAATAAAATCCCTTACCACCAGGATGAATGATTCTACCATTCCATTCAATGAATGATCACTCAAAAAGCCCAATGGCCTCATTTGACCTGGTCCGTCCTACAAAAATTAGGCAACCGGCGAGTCCCTTTAAATACTCTTGCATCTCTAGTAACCGCGAGATTGTTTTATTAAGCGGATTCAATACTGTATGTGTGTATTATAGGGTTAGTTTTGTATTGGCAATCCTGTGAATGGTTTTTATTAATGATTTGAGTTGTCGAAATCTGAGTGAGTTAAAAAGGCGAGGGCCCTGCGCTGGGGCCTGCCCCGTGTAGCCGTGCGGGGACACAGCGTGACCCCGGGGCAGCTTTGAAATCAAAGTGGGGACGAATTCCTCCGGCACCTCGCCTGCCTGCTGTTTGATCTCCCGCGGTGGCCCACGGACGCAGAGCGGGCTCCGTGATCACTGAAAAGACAGATGTCAAAACACTTCCGTCCGTCGGGGTAATCGTGTCCTGTTTTCATGCGGCTTTATTACATAAGCACGCATTACACACGAGCGAGGAGCCGGAAAAGTCCTGGAGTCCTGGAGTCGGCCTGTAGAGAGAGAGAAAGTAGAGGATGGGCGGAGCGAGGGGGGAGAAGGGTGTCGAGCAGGATTGACGTGGGCCATTACGCTTCAAAATGGCCCGGACTAGCTGTTCCCCCGCGTCTCCATCATCTCAGTTCTCCATGTTGGATGAACTGACCCCCGCAGGTGTCCACTACCTTCCGCACTCTCCTGGCCCGAGGGCTTGCGGGTCCCTCCCGCTGTCAGGTGCGGGAGGCCTTGAAATAAAAGCCGGGGGGCGCAATTACTCCGGTTCAGCGGCATTCCTTTCAGATGGCTTGTCTTTGTGATAGGCATTACTTCCTCACCCTTGAATGAAAGGTCTGGCATTTAGGAGTGATTCTTTCTTTTTCACACACTCAGGCCTGGACTTGACCCCAGACCGGAGTTTAAACCACAAACAAATGTAGATAACAGCTCCAAGCAACGATGCTTTTAGTGTAAATCGGTTTGACCCAAATGAGTTTGAAGAGATGGCGGGACATGACCCCATAACCATCTGCGCTGCTTTGTGAAAATTGCCGTAGTCTTTCTGCACAAGGAGATGGCCGAAAAGGCCTAGCCATCAACACAGAGCGCTCCATGTCCGCCGTTTATGCCATACTTTTCTGAGAGTATGCTCATTACAATCCTTTGTCTCATGCACCCGATGGTTTTTGTTTCGAATCCAAATAGAGCTTCTGTGGGTATTATTTCCCCCCTAATGCCTTTTGGCCAGGCTGTAAAGAGACTGGGGAGAAGTTCATTGGTGTCCTCACATAGCTGGGCTGAGCCTCCCCGTTCTCCTCGTATTGCGACACCGACGGTTGCTTCACCCTCCGACCGACCCTGCCGCCGAGGGCGAATGTAACGTTGGGACCCCGGTGCCCTCAGTGGAGCTGCCCAAAAAAGACCTAGAGTGCGTTCCTGTGTGGGGTATTCTGGTCACGTTCCCAGGAATTCAGATGATCTCCTAACCGACGTAAGTGCTAGGATGACCTTTAAGGTATACTGTGGGGGAGGACCTTTGTCCTCTATACAGGGAAAGCTCTGAAAACCATTTCTCCAGGTCGGGAAAAGGCCCAGGTGGAAGGGTCAAACACCTGTCGAATGTCGGTGCACACAGAGCCATGGGTGCAAACCCCTGGCTGGGATGTGGTAGACCCGACCCACTGACAGTGACCCACTGCTGGCAGAAGCGTCATTGCTCTCAGTCCAGCGAGCACGCTTCAGTGTGTGCTGGAGGACATTAGCGTAGCCTCCTTAAGGGGAGTTTAGCAGCTGTACAAATGGGTCTCTCTGTGGCTTTGGCATATGGCCCCCAATTAACAATTGACTAGTGTCAAGACCTAATCCACTTTCTTCCTGTTGGGGCCCGTGGGATGCAGGAGACTCGTTGCTGGAGACTTGATTTGAGAACTGATTTTCATATTAACCACCTCCACTGTAAAAAGGCACGTATGTCATATTTCCTGCTTGTGCAACGTGCTGGAAGCTTAGAAACCAGCTCTGTAATCCCTGAATGGCAGAATGCTACATAGTTGAGACGGCATTGCTTTGAAGCCCACATTTGAGCTCCAGAGCAAAGAAATTTGCCAGGGCATGCATGTACGCATGACAAATGCATGCACACTGGGCTGACGGAGCTAAGGGGCTGTTCAGCTGCGAGAAGTAGGCTGTCCGAGAAAACATTTCCAGTACGTTAGTGATGATGATGATGATGATGATGATGATGAACTACTCCTTCTTCTGAGCTGCGACAGCTGGAAAGGAAAATACTTTTAGTGGGAACTCTGTATCTA
>JAOVYW010000014.1:2150370-2178858 GCA_025775045.1 Hiodon tergisus | reverse complement strand
CCCCCCCCCCCCCCCCCATTCTCCGAAGGAACAATCTATGCACAGGAGAAAAATGGTCATACAGATGTTCCGTTTTACTGACATCTGTGCGGTCTGAGCAACGTGCTGTAGCTGAGATTTAGTCCCCAACTGCTGTGGAAAACAATTTCCTGCTTAGTCACTGACCGATACGGGTCTTGACCCCTGACAGTTTCCGGCCGAGATCGCAGCAGAGCTTTGATTGAGGAGATGGATCGGTACAGTAAATAAGGGACCAAATGGCCAATTAGGGATTTGCTAAGCAAATCAAGCTGCCTGGCAGTCACACAGCCAGTTCAGATGAGCAGCGAGGACGTGGCGCGGCTGAACCTGTGGTGAAAGAGCTAAACCCGACCGAAGGCAAAGGGCCTCACCATAGTTTGATGTGCGGTTATTTGGGTGCTGTTGGCGGAGCAGTGTGCTCACTGTCTGTTGGTGTGTCGTCTACCCAGAAAACAGGCTTCCCTTTCTACGTCAACATGGAATGCATTTGTTTGGGCTGGAGAGGAGCTTCGTGGCAGAGGTGGCCGCTCACCCTACAGTTTCCCAGAGGCCTCCCTTAAGGCCAGTTATTTATTTATTTATGTATGTATGTATATTTTTTCTTGACTGCTTGGCTGAGGGCTAGAGAGATATGCCAAGTAGTCCAAAAGTGAACCATCTGTTTTTAGCTTGCCGACCAAGAGTGACTAACCACAGCTTCTTGGCTGTAATGGCCCGACAATTCTCAGAAACCCGCAGCAATTGAGCAGCATCATCTCTGCCTCCACAAGCATAGAGGAGGTATGTAGATTCTCAGAAGTCCATTGGCTGAATCGGTTACGGTCTGCGCGGAGTCTCCTGAACGCTCCTGACCTTTTCTGTCCCGCCTGGGCAGGCAAACATAACCGACCTCTCCTGCCCCGGGCCTTCAGAAAGCATCTGCAGAGGACCCACAATGCCTTGGTCGCCCCCAACCCCCCCCCTCGCCGACAGGCACAGAATGCATGGACAAAAGGGGGTGGATGCCCACTGATTTTCCCCTTGTTTTTATTTATGTCCGCCTCCCCTTAGCACTGAATGAGACCGCTGCCTGATTCATTGGTGGCTCCAGCGGACATGGCCGTTAGCAGGCTTGGCTCCGACCACATTTCTCACTCTCTCTCTCTCTCTCTCTCCCCCTCTCTCTCTCTCTCCATTGCCCCTCGGCTTTAACAGAACTTGAGGTTCTGAGCGCTTTTCCATATTTACTTTGGTGGGGAGAAAGTCAAGTTAGAGGGTTGGGTTGCTAGGGAATGTTCTCAAAACGAAGTTTAGTTGGGAGGTCACTAAAGAAAAAGGAAAGACTGTTGAATGATGCGTTGCAGTTCCCCGGGGGGATTTCTGTTTTGTGTTATTGGAGACAATCATTGGAACTTTCATTTTGCTGCTCTGTAAGGAAAGTGAATTGGCTGTCTCTAACCAGAACTTGTGATTTTAACGATCGGTGACACTTCCCTTCACCGAGCTCAGTCCTCTCTCTCCCTCTCTCCTCCTCTCACCACAGCCAAACCGCAGACAGAGGCCTTTCCTCCAAGCCACCGACTCTTACCCACTGGTTTCCTACCCGCCCCCCTCTCGAGCTCACTTCACTGGTTCCTCTGCATTTGAATGCATAATCGTCGAGGGAGGGGAGCAGGAAGAGAGTGCACTAATTAAAGTCTAGTGCTCCTGTGGGGGGCTAAAGTGAAGTGGGTTAGCCCTGACTGCTGTCAAACTGCAAGGTGACATGCTGTGGAAGGGTCGGGGTCTGACGCAGACAGCCTCTTCTCAGCTTAGCTCTGCATTTTCCATCCTTGATAGATGCCACGAAGATCTGTGAGAACCTCATAGCTGCCTGAAAGGAATGCTCTATAATGTGAGGATGGGTTTTTCCCGGACCATCTATTCAGACAAATGCGTGCAGGGAATTACACCAGGGTAATGGGGAAGAAAAAGAATGTTTCTGAGTATGTCTCTCTGACCCTGTTCACACACGCTTTATACTTTACAAAGGCCTAAAGTAGTTTTTTAAAGTAGTGTTGCACGTTCTAGCTAGCTTGCTACACATAATAATGGATAAATTGTGGTGTTCCAATTTTTCTTAATTTCAAATGAGCTGTGAAAGCAGTTATGTTGATGTCATTAAGTTCTGATACAAATGCGCAATACACAGCCGTAAGCATACCGACATAACGTGCGTACTTACCTCACTGTTTACGTCAGTGTTTACATTCCCGACATGCTTTGATATAATTATGCCTCCTTTTCAACCACAAATGTGTACGCACTTAAAATGCCTCCTCAAATCTAAAGTGTGAAGGCATTTTTGAGGCTGCCCGGGCTGGCCCATTAAGTGTGAACGGGGTCTCTGACCCTATTTAGCAGGGTAGGGCTTCTGGTCTGGACTTTTTGGTGGACCTCTTAGCGGGAGTGTGGAGTGAGGAGGGCCTGAAACCCACAAGCTCTCTTCTGGATGAACACGGGTCATCTCATGCTCAGTTTATTTATTTCCTAGAACGGAGTGGAAAAGAAAGGATTTCTCTCGTTCCTGGCTTGGGAGTGGAGGACTGTTTGGGAAGTTCCCAAGGGCTGGTGCGATCGTGTGTTAGTCAAAGGACTTCAAAGTGAGGCATGGGTGTGAAGATTGCTGAAAATCAGACGGGAGGGGTTAAATATAGCCTCAAACATGAGTTCAGAGCAGGACCACTCATGGTCCCTGTCAAACTCCCATTTCTTTGTTTATATATTATATGTAAACACTTTCACATTTTATGTATACATTAGACTGTCACGTCATTCATAGCCATAAAACAATTCCTTTTCCACTTCTGTGGAAGTTCTGTGGAAATAGCCCGATTTTCTTTTAACGTTTTTGTTGATTTGAGGAGGACAAAACTCTCTAACGTCGAATGAATTACTTGATTTAAGACTAAGATTACACAAATACAAAAATACGTATTATGAAATTGCACCTTTTGCTACAAATTTGCAAAGTATAAAAAGTTTTACAGTTATGAGAAAGACCGCCTACGTCTTCCTTACTGTTTAGAAGGTGCAGTAAAAATACGTGAGTTTTAGATGTTGCATGCAACCCAGCAGAGAGACAGGTTCAAGGTCGCTCCTCGAAAGACACCCTGGGTCCTCTCATTTCAGTCTCCCTGCTGCTCTGTTCTCTCTGCGTCGGCACTGTTGCGCACCTCTTAGCGGCTCGGAGGGTGCCGACGGGCCAGCCGCACCCCACCCCTCTCAGGGAGCGGGCATTTTAGCCAGCAGGCCGGCTGGCTTCGTGTGTGTGTGTTTAGGCTGCATACCGCTGGCCAGCAAGGCAGGGTGAAAACGCGCGCCTGGATTAAAGCCTGGACTCTTCAGCCTTGCACGGCGCAGCTCTCCCCCCATGTGTTAGGCCACGTCTTTAAGACCAATCGGCTCTGTGTCCACTGTTCCTCTAAGCTTTGGGTCGATTTAACAGATTCTGCAGGTTTACCTTGCTTGACACAATAACAAAGAGTTTTTAGTTTAATTTTTTTTTTTAACCCAAACTTTTGCAAAAAATCATTGCAAAAAGAAATTACAGAAACAAACCTTTTGTAAAAGTACATATTTTGAGAATAAAAAGCCCTTGTGAGATGCTTCTTTTAGATTTTATTTAGTTCAGTTTTCTTTTATAAAAGCAGGTTGGGTTCAACTGTGTATCATATTTCTTGCAAAACAACAAACATTTCTCCATAAGGCCAGTGATACCCATGTGCTTGCAAAAATAAAAACATAACACAGTAAATACACTATAGGATTAGCCTTCAGCTCTCATTAGACATGGTGCAATCCACAAGTCTTCCTTGTTCCCTGTAGGCATTGAAATGCAAGTGTGATCTTACGTTTCTCTCCCAAGGGCGAGATCCATGGCTATTTCTTTTGATCCGTTTTCCTGCCGCAAAGCCGGTGCATTTCCCCTGACACGTTCGGTAAGTGATGTGGTCAGGTGGAAATCTGAGACATTTGTGCTTTACCCAGGAGCTTTATATTAACTTGAAAACCCTTACGTTTTCCAGGTTTGATTTTTCCAGGGTTTCAAATGTGGGTCACGTTGGATGCTGTTTTGTGATTGTTTGTTGGGTTTTACTGGCATTTGAATGAAGACAAGTAAAGGTTATGGCATATTCATTCTTCTGCTCAAGTCTTGTAGTCAAAAGCCTGGATAGTAATGTGAGTAATAATATAATAATAATAACCCCTTCCATCTTGTTTTCGTAAGGCTTTGGCATGCAAGATCTCACTTCCTTACATGCGCATGTCCGTATTTTAAAAGCTCCGTAGGAAAAATGTGGCAAAAACTTGGCTGCTGTGTTGATCCTCATTTTTATTCATCCATGCCAATTTGAGGAACAGGACTTAATACTCAGTTGTTTAAGGTGTTAAAATATCTAAAGAGGTAGTTAATTTGGAAAATAATTGAAACCCTGCCATACATTCCTTAATTCTTTTTTATGAATATTGGCTGGAAATACATTCAGTAATAACCTTTAGAGAATGATCTAATCCTAACCACTGACTGGAAATTATGGCACCGACATCAAAATGAATATATATATGTGTGTGTGTGTGTGTGTGTGTGTGTGTGTGTGTGTGTGTGTGTGTATGTATGTATTTTTGACTGTGATTTATTATGTAAAGGTAAATTTCTAGTGGACTTCTCTGCAGCAAGGCTGGTCAGTGAATAGGTTCCAACAGCTGTGCGGCTTTAGGGTCACCTGTCAGGAGGCAGCAGACAGACTTTATCCCGTGTAAGTGATGACGTGCTTCGGAGAAAAGCGAGAGGGAGAGAGAACCCTCCCCCCATCCGTCACCTGCCAGACTACAGGCATTTCAACGCTGCGGCACTGATAATTGGATTTTACACACACTGTCTGTGGGGACGTAAAGGAGCTTTAGGGTTTTTTTTGTTTGCCCAGTCTGGGAACCTCAATGGAATCTGTCTCCTCTCTGTGCTTATACAATGAGTCATGACTTAACAAGAGTGTTTACATTGTGTGTGTGTGCGCACGTCTGCCTGCAAGGGACTGCCCCCTCCCCATTTTGTTGAAGAGGTGGACTCTGGGGGGCGTCGGAGGGCGGAGGTGGGTGCTCTGAGCGGGGGCTCAGAGACGAGGATTGAGCGTGATGGGAATATTCCCGACTGCCACCAAACTGTGCTCTTTTTGTTTCTTTTTGCAATTCCCCACGGCCCCCCAAAACCAGTCGCAGCAGCTAGCTAAAGTATCAGCCTTGACCAACTGTACAGAGTCGAGTTTGTACATCGAATGAAAGTGATATTGAACGAGAGTTGTTCACATAGCTTAGTAATATTTTATTTAATCTATTTATATAGCTGGGTATTTACTGAAACATTTAAGCTTGAGGGCCTTCTTTAAGGACAGTAGTGCCCCCTTTTTTCTATTTGGTACTGGCAGCCTTCTGGTAGCACATCAAACTTTTCAGCCAAAATGACATTTGCTTGTTGAACGCAATTAATTGTATATAAGAATCCAATTATCATGAGAAGGCCTCACTTTGTTTTAGCCCTTCTGCATAATTACACTGGAAGAAGACAAAGAAAATGCATCAGCTCTGGTAACTGTCATCGCCACAGTCGACAGTGGGCAGCCTGTGTCACCATTCCCTGCCTTTCACAAAAACATAAAACCAGAGGAATATGCGGACCATGTGTGCAACTCGACCACAGAACTTCGGTTCAGTTACAGGCGTGGAATTAAAACCAGTCAGCTCTGTGGGTTCATTTTGCCTCGGGTAGATGAGCTGTGTCGGGTGTGAGGTGGTCTGGCTTTTCTTGGCCTCCAGTAATCAAGTTGACATGCCCCCTTGATCAGGTGAACCTTGAGGGGCTCCTGAGGAGCGGGGAAGGGGTGTGATTTATTTTTGAGCACTGGTGTTTTTTAATTCAGCGGTAACACATCTTTTTATATCCAGAGCAGTTCTTTCATATTCTTTGCTTGGTTGGAATTTTCTGGAGATGCGTGACTAAAACCTACTCCCATCAGTGGGCTGCAGATGACTGAGAGCCCTCCGGACTGGACGACCTGGTTCTGGCAGCACCTATCCGGTCCTGATCACAGCCGGACTTTAGCGCACTGGCTAACCTGACCTCCAGGTTGTTCCCTTTGACAAGAGGAACCTTGAGAGTGTTGGGCACTGCCACTCGGCTTCGATGAGCCCACTCCAAAATCTGTGACAGATACTTACAAAGGAACAGGCTTCTTGACCAGGCTTTCATCATGTGTTAAGCTGTGAGCATTTTCGTGCGCCCATCGGAGGGCATCCTGTAGCCCTGTACCCTATGGGAATTTGGACGAACGTTTAGTGCAACATAAGAAACAACCTTCAGTACTATGTTGCATTTAGTCAAGTCTGAGTTTCTGGAGACCTACTACGACATTACTCTTGGAGGGAGTGTTGGTGAGGGGTCTGAAAACCGAAATTCTATGGACTAGAGGAGCTCTGTCTGTGTGTTTGTGGGCGCACACACTCCTATTTAAACCTGTAGGTTTAGAATATGTTTTCGGAGGCATGACTGGGCTTGTCTCATGGCAACAAAGCCTCTTGCACAAGCAGTGTATGATCGTGAATCATCAAGTACTTGATCGTGGTTAGTGGGTGACTGGTGAAGGGGAACACACAAGAGAGTGATGGCTAGTGGAATAGTGTCCTTGCAGGACTTTATGATTGCGGTTCACCAGGAACAGGGTCGTCGATCCTTAGCTTACATGTATATAAGTGCTTTGGTAACTATGGTAGTGCTCAGTGGTGGAGAGACAATTTTGATTAGATACCCAGTTAAATGTGTCTATAAAAGTTCTCTATTAAAGATTAGGAAAGGGACCCATGCTTCACGCAGTGGTGATTAATTTGAGGCCCCATCCCATCTGAGTCACATGATATTGGTGTTGTCAGGAAGAAATTCCCGTTGGGTTACAAGGACATGGACATTAGACATGTTTTCACGGCTGAGGATCTTTATGAGAACAATGAGCGGTTTTGGTGCTTATGTCAAATAGGGACATCAAATGGAGAAACTCAATCCTACTCTATCGCAGTTTGTGTTTGTTTACAAATGTTCTTATGGCTGCATGACGGGCAGCTGTGTGAATTCCTCAACAATCATGCTACAGCTAACATACGTGCATGTCATTTCAGGCCAACCATTCCCATGGGCAGTCGTCTGCACGCCCCCGCCAGACGATTTGACGCAAAGCCTTCCTGGGCATTCCCTTCCATCCCACATCCGCCTTCTTTTTTCAGAGCGTCGATTGTGCTGATGTTTACAGAGGGCCATAGAGGAATAGATAAGCATTGCCAATTCTTATCCCCTGCCCTCAGTGTGGAAGCCACAAAAATGTACCACAAACCAACACTTTACCGTGGGCTTTGAAGTACCCACCGAGGGCGCAGGTGTAATGTGGGCCTGCAGGTTGTGTGTCGTTCTGCCTCTTGTGGCTTGAGACTATGTCCTCCCTAACATTGTTGCTGGGATTCTCCCCATCGGTCTTCTGTACGAGCCCTTGCCAACATTGTAGGTATCTTTTAACCAGCGCTACACACTGCCTGGCAACCACAACAGTCGGGGGGGACCAGTTCAAATAAAAACAACGCAGCACCACACACCTGAACTTGTACCTGTCAAACTGGTTTATTTGGCTCCGTGGCCTCCCGACAGGTAGACTCTGGGAGTGCTGAGTTAAAGCCAGGACCAGGATCACACAAGGCAACGTGATGCTAGATTCAAACTTCTTATAAAGAACCAGATTATGTGTAGCATTGGTTTGCAACACTTGATTCAGTATATAAGCTTAACGTAGTTGTGATTTTTATAACTTTGCAGTAATATTTGTGGTGGATGATTTAACCGTAATGCAGGAGCAGGGCTCCTCTGGCATTTGGGTCCCTCAATGTGAGAATGAAGCTGCCTTGAGCTCAAAATGACAGACTGCTTTTCATAGCCACCGGCGAGTGCGTGAGAGGCTGTAACGTTCAGAGCAAGTGTGTCGAACCAAAAATTTCCCCTAGATAAAAATACCAGATCCCATGCTGAGGGCACAGCTTGATGCAAGGACCAGCAGACGGCTTTTAACATGTCCCCTGGATTTTAAAGCGCAGGACAAAGTGGCCTCTAAACATCAATTTCTGGCGGAAACCTGTTTCTCCAGTGCACCCAAAAAGTTCTGCATCTTTTTTCCCTCCCAGAGCTAGTAAGCAGCTGTAAAAGTCGCCAGTGTTACTCATCGCCGTTTTGTGAGAACTTTTATGGACTTATGAAAAGGCCCTGGAGGGTAAAAATGCTTGTATACCAAAGGGTTAACACTTCAGACGTCTACGAGAGAGGTTCGACAGCAGCTGCCTGGGTCAAATAAGGTGAAGGTTGATTCCTAATTAGCTGAAACCATTTCGTCTTGGTGGGGCGTTTCCATTCAGCCTGAACTCTGAAGGGGGAGAAGGCATTTGAGTTCACCATCTTTAAATGTATAGTGGTTTGCTTGCGTTGTCCTCATGTGATATTAACGCGCCAGACCAATCTTTCTATTCTCCCTCATTGTGGTGGAATTGCACGGGGAACAGAAGCTGTGTAAAGTACTTAATCTGGGACAAGTTGGTTCTCATCCCCGTATAATCTGGCTGCTGAGTGTTCCACGCTGGGAACTTTGAGTGACATCTGTACTTCTGCGTCAACAACCCGGAGCGAGGTTTAATCTGCTGTCTCTTTTGTGGCTTGTTTATTGGATTTCGAAACCTGTGTCTTTGCTTTTTTTTTTTTTTATGACCCAGTTTATCTTCTATTAAATGTCATGTGATAAAGGCCCTGCGTGTTACAACAGAGTTTCGGCTCTCGTGATTCTCTCTGGTCGACATAAGCTAACAAGTGAATTTAACCACAGCCTCACATTTCCTCAGACTGCTCTTCCTAATAGCCGTACAAATTCCTCGCTTCCCCCTGTTTTGTAAACTAAGTTGAGGGAAGCGGGCTTGTGCTTGGTGACAGCAGTTGTAACCTACCCTCCTGTCCCACATTGACCCAGTGGCTCGCCCACGGCCTGATGTGATGCCAAATGAGGCCGGGTGGTGAGGTGGGAGATACCGACTGCAGGATTGTAAGGGGAATTACCGGCTACTATCGTTTGTGGAAAGGAAATTTTGTTAGCCAATTATTTGACAGCAGTCAGGGAGGGCCTCTGTAGAAAATGGGTACCTGACAGATAAAATATTTTTTCTTTTTCTCTGGAGACCGTTGGGCCTTCTACTTATGAAGTCTGGCCTGACTCTGGAAGATGAATTAACAAACGGGTAAATGTTACTGTTCAGTCTTTTGTGCACCTCACCTGAAAAGCATTAATCAGACAAATGAATGGAACCGAGCTTGCTTTAATCAAAGGAATGCCGCTCGTGTTGCCTGAGATGAAGTTTGTTTAGACATTCCCTGCTGATTAACACGCAGATGCAACTCTCAACACAGCATTTTTGGCAGGATTAACTTCTTCCCTAACATTAGTCCATCAACCACAACAGAGACCTAAACTGTACTTAAAGAAAAGGTGACACTTAGGTGGCTAATCCCCTGATATTATATAAATATGAGAGCGTGCGTTGGTTTCTGGCAAAAAGTAATTAGGCAGGCACTTTCTGGTGTGGGAGAACGTTGGTGCTTCTGATTTTGTAAACTATATCAGAGTCTGTTTTTATTTTATTGTAAATATGCATTCTGTACAACTTGTACTGAAGCTCAGTTACGGGCTGAGAGATACAGTAGCTACGGTAGTTAGCTAACTAGTTAACGTAAGTTACCTGTGAACATAGCTAACCTCTAACCTTATCTAGGTGTACGTCAAACTGTGTTGTTGGCTAGCTTTTTTAATCTCTTGGCGAGGATTGCAAGATTCTAACTAAATTGCAAATTGGTCCCCCGTTTTGCCCTGAATAAGATACAAGATACTCATACCGCCGCGTCTGGCTGCAACTATCTCCCAACATTCTCATGATGTTGCTGCTGCGAAACTGAAACGTTCTCATGTTCTCAATGTGACATCACATCTGGAAATGGATTTATGGGCGGCCGCCGCAGTTTTCGGTTGCTGCCACTGAAAGGGCTGGGAGGTGAAACCAAACGAGCCGTGATTTACTGGCTCCGTGGCCAAGCTGCGGGAGGCCAGGAATTTCCTCCGTTTGTGTGGACAATGGGCCTTACCCATTGTGACGTGGCAGCCCCGTTATCCCTCCCAGAAGCATCCAGGGGGGGGGGGGGAGTCACAGTCACCGACACCTTGGGACGGGCCGGATCCGTTCCTCAGATGGCGCCTATGCGTGAGAGAGACTGAAGTGTGCATTACTGTGCTCCAGATCTGACTGAGGACCATGCTGCTCTGAAATTTGTGATTGTGCTTGGACATAACTAGCACTTAACACAGTGGTAATTTACTGCACATTAAACGCCGTTTCAAACTCTCTATTAGAAGATGGAGTATCTTAAACACTTAGATATTATTTAGCTGATATGAGTATGTTTACTAAGGTGCCCCTGTTTTACCGTTATATGGCACTGTCCCCTTGACTACAGGCACACTGCTGCTGTTCATAAATACGTGAGGTTTATTTCTGCACTTCCCCTACTGATATTTTTCCCTGGTCCTAATGAATGCCCCTCACCAGACACGCTGACTAGCCGCTCCACAAAGGAAATGCCTCATGTGTAAAGGAACTTCACGCGGCGACAGGTACAGAGTATTTCCTTCAATTGATTAAAATGAAATGAAACAAAGCCACTTCCTAGGCTGCTTCTCTGCATGCTTTTTCAGTGTCAAAATGTATCGTCACTACATATTTGAATATGCTCTGGCTAGTATAATTTCCATGGTTAGGCTCGTTTACAATCCCTTTCTCTTTCCATCTGGTCTCTTGTGTCATGTTACGATATTAGGTGTCTGCCATTGGTGTAGCTGGGATTGGCGGAGTGGTGCAAAATGGGTAAAGATGACGGTGGGGTTGCTAAGCCGTTTGAGAAGCGATGAGACGAATGTTTGGTCATCCCGCGGACTGGGCTAGAAGGTGCCACAGCCTTTTCTACCGACCGCCTGCTGCTGCTGGCTGTTGCGGCTGCCTTCTTCCTTTTTTCAATACACTGTCATGTGACCCGTTTTATGGGAAAATATTTTTTACTTTCTGTGGGGTTGCCACTGAAATAATCGGTCTATAGCAGGGAGCAGCCATGTACAGGCAACCCCCCGAGCACCGGGGGGAGCGGGCAGGAAGCAGGTTACTGGCCGGCTCGCTCAGGGCACACATCCGTTTAGTGCTTGAAACGCTAACCCCCCCCCCCCAAACAGGTTTCCTGACAGAGCGAAGACACGGCGGATTTAAGCCTATATGTTTTCGAGTCTGAGGGGACTGGCTGCTGTAAAGTGCAGTAGGAGCTTTCTTGGCGCTGTGGAAAATGTCTGGAGGCAGTCATAATTAATACGTTCAACTGCCACATACCTGCGCTGTAAAAAAGCACTTGAAAGAGTTTCCTCCCTCCTTTGTCCCTATAGCACAGGGAGGGGTGTGTACTCCGCAAGGAGACCGTGTGTGTGTCTCTGTGTGTGTGCGTGCATACCGGTGAGAGGTGTAGTGGTGGGCCATGTGCGTGTGTGGTAATGGGGATAGTGAGGTGTTTAAGGACAGAAATCATAAACTAATATACTTTAGCACAAATTACCCTCCTCCCCTTTCAGCTATTGTTAAGGTCGGGAATGGGGGGAAATGCTACTTTTTACTCTTTAGTGTCCAGATTTCTACCACTCCACTCCCCTCCCCTCATCTGCCTGATGAAAATGGCATGCTGGGAAAACGGAAGGCTTTAGGGGCCTGCAGCTGGAGCCAGACTTGCCTGTCCCAAGGAACGGAGGAAGACCTGGTAGGGAGGGGTCGCTCCTGACACTGGAAGCTCCGCACCCAAGGCTAGGCTGAGGGGCGGAGTCAGCGCTGGAAGTAGCAATGCGTCCAATCCTGTAATATTAACAACGGAGTAAATAATAATACATTTTACTTTACGAATTTCCTAATTCCTTTAAATAATTTCGATCTGCTGGTCCAAATTTAGACTGAATCTCTTTTTCTCTACTTACAACTCTCTTGTTTAATAACAAAAAAACAACCCAGTATGGTTTAACAGGTTAACTGCTAATAAATAAATTAAAGTTCTGGCACAAAGTATTGGCACATCTGTTTGAAAACGTTCCGACTTGGGAATACATTCCCCCAAGTTTGTGAGTAATTACGCATTGCCACAAGCACCAAGCGAGGCTGTTGGACGTGCCCCGCTGCTCCGCTCACCACTCAAGTGTGTTGGCAACATACCCGCTGCTCCTTTGGCTGAGGGTCAGTTTGTTAAATGCAGGTTTACCAGAACATCCAAGGTGCTGTGGCGGATTTAGGCATGGATTGTGGCAAATTGGGCCACCCATGATTCTCATGTCTCATACCTTGTGCAACCCTGTACGTTTGCGGGGAATTACCCTCTCCCCAATTTATTTTTTAAATATTTTTTTTTATTTTTTTTGATGTGAAGTTGATAATCCAACAGACTGTAGAGAGAAATGGCACTAGTGCTTAACCCTGAGAGGCGTAAGGGAATAAAATGGCGTGGAGATAAATCTACCAGGACAGTTGGGTGGGGTGGACCAGCAGATCTTCCCCGTCCAGCCACATGTGATTTTGACGGATATGTCCCGGGTTCTGGAGGGCACGGTCACAATACAATACACAAATGATTTTGAACTTCACTTTTTACTTACTGAATCCTACATAGATGTTTGGCTGCAGACAGGGGCGTTCCCCATCTTTTACACGGAGGATGCAAACATGCAATTTTCATTATTGGAGTACAGAGTGCTCCGCAGTTTTCTGGCTTTCCGCTTCACCAAATGGATTGCACAATTAATGATAATCAGAATTGAGTTTTGAAATTCGGTACTCGGTAGGGTCAAGTGTCTGTGTTTTTGACAGTCCTAGCGGAGAGCAAATTAGGGCCAGTGCCAGCGAAGAAGCCTGGGTCTGAAGCCGAGCCACGGGTTATTCTTGCCACAAATGCAGACCTCACCGGACAGGCGGTGGGCCCTGGAGGGGGCAAAGAGCGTGCCAGGGAGAGAAGTACTGCAGCCTGCTCGAACTTAGCCTCCTGGCTACATATCCTTCTTTATGACGCAGTTATCTGTATCCGTTTACCACACAGAAATGGACCAACAACGGAAAATACATTTTTTATTTGCTCTCAGATGATATGATTGTCCTTTATGTGGTATCTTGAGTGCGATTTCTTAGTGCAGTGAACGAGTCTACATACACTTGCCCTCAAAAGCCGAAGATATTGAGATGCATTTTGTATGTTGTGTAGAAATGTGACGTAAATAATACTTTTTTCTGGGGCTCCTCGATCTTTTCTCACCAGAGTTCTCACAGCCTGTTCTGCAAAGCGCCCTCCCAGTCCACTCCTCTCCCCCCTAACATCTGAGAATGACGGCTACCCATAGTGCACGCTTCGCCTGGGGACAGTGTAGTCGACGACAATGCCATTATTCATAAGCTGCACTTTCGACCCTGTGTTTTTCCAGCACTCTTTTATATACTGAGCCGGGCCTGAGGAAAATCCCTTCAGCCAGCCCAGTGGCCCAAGTGAAGCCGCGCTGTCCTGGGACCCTGTGCAAGTGTTTGATTCAGTACAGCCCTGTCAGAGTCTAATGCAGTGGCTACATGCATGGGCTCATTAGCTTGTTAGGTAAGGGTTTTACTGGCCCTTCGGTCGCCGGTTGCCATGGCTCCATCCGGTCCTTCTGTTCCCCCCTTGTGGCAGGCAGAACTTAGCGGGAATTGAAAGCTCTGAAGGGTTTTAACGACTCCTGCCTGGAGGAATAATGGAACTTGGGGGATGGGGCAGGTTAAACGTGATCTCCCTGCTTGGTGCGGACCGGGGCCGGTTCAGTCACGGTACGCGATCCGCGTTACAGTGTGCTCCCCCAGGCGACTGATCGAGGTGGGCGCCTCATTGCGCCCCTTCCTGTTTCTGAAAGAGGAAAAAGGCTCAGGAGGGAAAGAGCGTACTGACGTGGGGGAACATTGACGTCTGGCCGAGAGATCTGCGTGAACTCTGGGTACTTCTTGTGTACATTGCTGTTCGATTTTGGCTCTATATATACTCTCTATATATACTCATAGCATATATACTATGCATCTTATATTTTTAGTGTGTGTTACTATTGGTGGTAGAGTTAGTGATGACAGGAAAGTTGTAGAAGTGGAGTCAAATGGGGGTGGGGGGCATGCGCTAGTTATGTTATGCGCTAGGAACCCGCATTTTTGCAATGATCACTAAAGTTGCGGTTCTTTATTTTCTCTCTCGCTCTCCCTCTCCTCCTTGCTCTGTTATTCCAAGTGTGGATGCCAGTAAAGCTGTCTGAATCAGTGCATGCTTTGTTTCATGCTTGCTCGCTTTGGGCCAAGAGCTCTCTTCAGATGTGGCATTATATGATCTAATAATTCCTTCAACGTTGTAATTAGGCCCTGCTTTTTTTATTTTTTTTTTCGACGGCAATGCTGGAGAGAGTGTAAACGGTGGCGGGCCGCGCCCCTCTTACCTTTTGCCCAGCTGGAGAAGGGCAGCGCCCCTCTTACCTTTTGCCCAGCTGGAGAAGGGCCACGCTTGTTGGCAGGTTGCCCCGCCTCCTCTCATCTAAGCCGGGACGTCATTGGCTCAGCCGCTCCCAGAGGCTGCGCCGTCAGTGGGCCGCCTGACAATCAAGAGCATAACGGATGGCTAATCCCTTTTTTACTGCCCTACGGGAAGGTCATTGGGGGATCCTGCGTCTTACGCTTTAGTATGACTTGTTAGTGTGAACTGGCTGCCATGGCATGTAGATGACTGACATCTCACGCTTATCCGGGATCTGTTTAATCCTGACACCATCCTAACCCCAATCATTAAGTGGTGCAGTCTCTTGGAAACCACCTGACGGCAAAGTGCGTTGCTCAAGGCCCTGCCTGTTTAATAGTTATTTGTGTTTATTTGCCTGCCGCCTGAAACGCCTGTGATTAGAGCACGACTATGAAATATTACTTTTATCGGTTTTACACTCAGGGAAGAGCAGCTGGAAAAACTGATGTTTTGGTACTGAGTTGCACAAAGATAACCTGATCCCGCTGGATATCTGTTTGATTATTTACGTTTGTTTGTCGGTTCCTGTCTGTTAGGAGGAGTGTTACACTTTGCTCTGGCCAGATGCTGTGTTTGTTTTACTGTCCCAGGCCAGCATGCATGTGCAGAGTGCAGTTCAGCAAAGTTAGGACCGGCGCCAACAATCTGACGGCCGTTTTTAACGGAGAGAATGGAACAGCAATGAACCTGCGGCAACAAAAGACCCACCAACCAGCCCGAAATCACCTGAGATTCTATAGAGTTCACTGTGTAAGATCCTATAGATTCTATAGAATTGAGCCTTTTAGTAGATTGAGAGGCTCCGGACATGAAGAACATGGCTGCTAACCCTGGGAATGACGCATACAGTCCTGCTACTCATTGTTGCATAAGCGCTACGGGACCACGCTGGGTATCATATTCTTCCCTGACTGAATGCATTAGTCATATATTTTTGTGGAACGCGCTAGTTCTTTCCCACCTCGTTATAAATGTTTGTATGAGAGCAACTATCCCTTGAGGTCCCCAGACCTCAGAAAAAGAGACTTTTGTTGTAAAAGCATGGCGAATGCCATGTGTGTTGGTATTGCTTAACTCTGTTTAATTGTGGTTTGTGTAAGATAAGCACAAAACCACTACACTGGACCACAGTATTGGGAGATGACGTCCTGCAACTTCTGGAAATACAGTTGTGTTGGCGCGTTTTAAGCACATTGAGATTTTCATGAACTTGGTTGGCCACGTAACATTAGATCGTGGACACTTTTTGAAGGATCTCCTTGTGATTGACTGCCGTTAGAAAGACGAGGGGGGCTGTCCGTTCAGCACTGCAGCAGATCAGACTGTGACAGTAACTGTAGGGGTTGGGGGGGTCCAAGGCAAAACGTCCAGACTTTTTTTGTCTTGTAATTAACCAAGCGAGTGGGGGGGTTGGGTCTGAAAAGAATGTCTGGATGGAATCCCAGATGCCTCATGCCGAAGGTCTGTCCGTCTGTCCGTCTGTCTGGTTCTGCCCTCGTGCCCCCAGCCCCCGTAACTCCCCCAAACCTGGGCCAAATGATTCGTCACCGGCCGCCTGCTGCTTCATTTACAACCACAAAACACACCCAGTCCGGCCTGGGCTCTCTTTCTTTCCCGGTTTCTTCCTCCCCCCACCCCCCCAACAACGTACCAGGAGTTAATCGACCCTTTTGGCTGGCTTCCAGTTCACGAGTGTCGCCTCATTAGCTTTTCTGTGGGCTGAAGGAATTTCATTGGTCGCAAAGTGGCAATATGCATACATAATTAAATCTATATTCTCACGCTCTTTCTCGATACAAAAGGGGCTTGGATGTTTTCCATCGTTAGAGATGGCTCCCTGAGAACGTGACTCCTGTGGCCAACAATCTTCAGGCGTGTCTGCCTGGGGGAGGGGGAGCTGGACTAGTCAATTAAGCAGCTATTAGAAGTATATCTCACTATGTAGGACATCATTGGTTAGTTCATTTTGGACAAGAAAAGATGTAGTGCGCTAGAGATGATTTTCATACTACAATCAATGGAGTTTATTACAGGGTAGTTCCGTCGTGAGTTTATACTACCACTGCGGCTGGCCCCGAGTGGAATTTCCCAATTCATCGTTGCAAGCCTTTGGCTTCTCAACAGAATATCACATTTATTTACAATAACCGAAACCCTTCCCTGCATGTAATGTAATGTACTGACACACACGTTGTGTGAGCATGTGAGTGTGCGTGCGTGCGCCTGTGCATGAACGTAAGCGTGTCCTATTCTGTGTGCTTGCGTATGTGTAAGCGCCAGCTTGCGTGTGTCCAAACGGCGATGGCGCCGTCCTCTGCTTGCAAGCAGCGGGGCAACCCGTGGTGGCCTCAGGAGGGTCACCGTGCGGAGGCGGGGCGAGAACGAGCGGCCTGTTCCCGTCGGCGCCTCCTTTGCACCATGTGGGGGCTTAGGGAGCAGACGCCATTGTCTGGGGAGCCCTAGCGATGGCAACATTAGTATGCACGTCACTGTCGGAAAACACCCACAGGGACTGTCTGCCGGGCCCTTTGCACTCTCACTAACTCACATTGTGCATGCATTATTGGGAGGGCTGAAGAAAAGATGACCCCCCCCCCAACACTTTGTTTCAGTCTAGGGTGTGTAACTTTGTTCCGAAAACGCTGTCTGTCCCACGTTTCTTACCGCGGTTCTAAGGTGCAAATGCGTGGTTCTATCCCCTGCTCTGCTTTGCTTTCGTTTTACAACCCCCCCCAACGATCCTCTGAATTTGGCTTAACAGCTGAGCCTCGTGGTCTCTAATCAAGTAGTTATTGTGGGATTAGTGTCGCCGGTTACAGGAAAGCGCGGGATCCACCCCTAATCACCGCGCCTCTGGCGTGGGACTGCCAAATTTGTGGTTTGGGGCCGGCCCTCGTCTCTGTGTGACCCACAGCTGTGGCTGTTTTGAGGGACGGAAGAGATACTCGATATCAGTGGGTTTTTAAAACAAACTTTAGCATAATCGAATTTAAGCCGGTAATAAATTGCATACCGCTTCTTTTGCGGGCGAACAAATGCTCCCAGAGCCTGTGTAATGGTACGGTGTGTGGTGGGGGCCGTGGGTGCCTGGCGTTCATTCACCACCACTCACCGCTGGCTGACATTGCAGGCTGACGGCGGGAGGCTCTGCGGGGAGAATCTGATAGATGACAGCTCGGGTCGCTCCCCTCATCCCACACTCCCCCACCAGGGCCACACATCACCCACGTCCCTCTTCTCTCAGCGCGGTTTCGCAGCCAGCAAAGCCGCTGTAGCATAGCCACTCTGAAGTCCACAGGTAGGGGGCGGTAATAGGATGCCCTAAGCTACAAGGGGGATTTCTTTGTGCTGGGTTTTGGGCCGAGAGCGCCCCCATTGCTGTCACAACCTTGAGCGTGTGTCCTGGATGGCGTGCTGCTACATTCTTGACCCGACTGCTCGCTTGTCAATGGACAAGTTTTTAAGCCCAGAAATGTCACGTCTGTGCCGTCCATCACTGGTTCGGGCCGTGTGAGGATGTCACTGTATCTCGCGGTCCCGTGCCGTTACTGTCAGTCTGGCTTTGTCTTAACTTTCACAGGGCTCAAAGTGGCCGCCAATCGTTAATCATTTCTTTCATGTCACTGACAGGCACTTGTCACAGAGGCCTGTCGGAGCGTAACGTTTCTCAGCTAACGTTTCCCACACACACTCACGCCCACTGTGGAGATGTTAATGCTGGAGCCCTGTGTGGCTGCCAGATGCCTGTGCAGTGGGCGTCGCTCATCGCAGGCCAGCGCGATAAGACCCTCCTCCGAGCCCGTTTCCTTTGCACTATCTTGTTTGGGTTAAAGCAGGTTTGATAAAGACGACTGTTTTGTCAACACGCACAGAGAGAGGGAGGCCTGCACATGCAAGTCAGTTGTGGTAGTTGAAGTCAGGCCCCTTGGAAGTGAGGTCATTTTGGCCTGACTGTGACTGGCCGGTGAGAAGGAAAGAAGGCCCTTGTGTGTGTGAGCAGCTCGCCTGGCAGGGACTGGGGGGGACTCAAAACGGGGACGAAGAGAGAAGTAGGCAGGCGGCATCGCCAAATTAAATATTTACATCCACACAGCTGTATTGTTAAAACATGACGCGAGCGCCTTGTAATTAGGAGATATTTCTGGAGAGTCCGTTCCACGGTAATGTTGGCCCCACTGAATGTCCGTCCAGCTCGTCACTCCGCGTTCCTCGCACCACACTGCCGCCGTGGCATCGCGTCAGCATTAGGGGAGCGTCGGATGGACGTTAGCTCTGGAGCCCGGTCCTTTCTGGCAGCGGATCTAGCACATGTGCACAGCATAGCACATCTAAAATGGCTGCCAAACTACTCCCGAAATGTCGACGGTATGCGCCTGCCGCTTGTGTGCGCGCACCGCAGAAGCCAGAAAGGAAAGTTTCCAAATGATGTGATTACTTTAAATGAGGCGAGCAAGATGGGGGTTAGAGGGTGAGAAGGCGTAAGCCGAACGTTGCAGCAAGCTGGGAGCTTGGCAAGAGGAGAAGGTTTTCTGCACTGTTTATAGAAGTGTGGCAAGTGATTAGAGAGGTGGGGTTTGGGGGCGGCCGGGAGAGCACGGGGGAGTACACATTGTAGGCACAAGTCCGCAAAGGTAACAAGCTTTCCTATAATAGGTGGGAACTGCAATCCGAATACGAAGTGAAGGTGCCCAAGGCACCCAGTTCCACCCCAGTCTGTGAGATGAGAAAAAAGCAGAGCGCTGGGTAGTCTTTAGCCAACAGCTTGGCAGCATGTCCATTGTGTGAGGAGGGCCAAAACCTCTGTCAGAAAAATATACTTAGTTGAGACCATGCTGTACGGCTGTTTGCTCATACATTTCCCGTACTGGTGTTTTTCCTGGACTACGAGCATTCGAACGCTCTTCGGCTTGCATGGACCGAGCGTGCCTGCCTGCTCGGATTCTCACAACGGGAGTCTTGGAGAATCGTTCAGCTGATGCCGGAAGGCCAAGTACGAGAGAGGGCTCGCAGGGGCTCTGCTAACCAAGTCATTATTTACAGACGGCAAACAGCAGCCCCAACCCCAACTGGCGGTAATCAAACAGTGGTGACAATGTCCAAATACTGACTGCAAAATGCCACTGCTGCCTTTGTTTGTCTCCCCCCTCCACCCCTTTCTCCTTGTCTCTGCTTGGGATCTCCCTCCCGTCTGCCAGCCCCCCTCCCCCTTCCCAATCTTAGTTTCTGATGGCATTAGCGGACCAGTTATACCCAATTAAGGCAGAGCACCGGACTGGACCGATGCTGTTTGCGTCAACCCAATTAGCGGTTTCATGGGGGGGGGGGGTTACCTTACCAAAACAGAAATTGGATTAAGAGACCCCATGGTGAACCCAGGGCAGGGCCAGCTCGGAGTCAGAGGAGATCAATCCTGTTCCCTTCAGATTTCTCTGGCCAGGCTTATACTATACGCGTGAAGTCAAAGAATCAAACTTATGACTGGAAGGCTGCAGCTTTAGGCCCAAAATGCCTCTGTTGCAAATAGAGTAGATATCCATATGTAAATGAGTAAAGTATAAGTGCGCTGCTCTGGATTAGAACTACTAATCAACTAAAGAAGTCATGGCATCTGACACATTAACCATGCCACACATAGCTAGGCTATGCTATGTTTTAACCGCATTGCCATCGGTTTGGATGATTCACATAGCTGGTGCTCGTTTGGGTAGATCGCCCCACAAATTCCTTAAGATAGGTGAGCTGAAACTTTACTTTCCATTGTAATCAATCCCTCCCTTGCTGTTTCATCCGAACTTGAATGGAAACAAAATGCTTGGACAATCCTTTCCTTTTACTGTGAACCCAATGATGTGACACCATGTAAAGTGACTGATCATCAGCTCCTCCTCCTGAGGCCCATGCTCAGGCACAGCCCCTCTCCCACCCTCGCCTCGTCACCCATCCCTCTCTGCACATTTCATGCCAATGTTTGCAGCTCCTGCTGTAGGAGCCCTCCGGCTGCCAGCTCCATCCCTCCCCGGTCTGCTCGCCAGCTGCCAGGAGACGCAGCCTGCCTTCTGTCCCATGTCCTGGCCCCAGCCCCTGGCTCTACCTCGCCCTGTGCTGCCAGGGAACTCCCTAGTCGCCTCGAGGCACTCTAGGGCCTCAAGAGCCACACAGAACTGTCCTTGCTACTATGGATGCCAACTTTACACTGACACACTCACATATTTAGTGCCCCTGCCAAAAGTGGTGGATTTTATTATGTTAATTATAATCTTTATCGGATTCATTAGTGTAAGTAGCTGAGGGTGATTTGGTGGCCCTGTACCTCCATTTGTAGTTTCCTGTGCAATTTTGTTGTTGTTGTTGGGTTTCATTTTCCAGCTCGTATAGATTTTGGCATGTGCATTGCATGCAGTCAAAGACTGACGCTTTGCAGTGTGCACAGTTGATAAGAGAGTTGCTTGTTCAGGTGTTCCTCTAATCTTTATGCAGTCAAATCATAAAATAGTTATGTGTCACATGTGGACAATGACCTAGTTGGGTAAGGTGAGGCCTAAGCTTAAAGGATGTTGATATAGTTTTAAATCATGCAGTATAATGGTCTTCGTTTAGGATATACAGTTACATACCCTGTACCCCATGTACATTCAAAGCATGCTATTACACTACATTCAGAGCAGTGCATTGTATGGTCACTAGATTCAAAACATGATATGGTCATATTGCAAATAAGATATATTAGTCCCCCAGTAGTCTGATTGGCAGTGGCATTTGTTCTTTCTCTGTGGTGAAACCATCTAGCCCATAGATCATCATTGAGTGCCATTAGCAATTTTTAGAACCATGAAAATGTGAAAATTGCTTCCAACAAATGCATTTATCTCTGACTTAAAATGGCGGACATGTTGGCTCATAAATCTCCTGACAAGACTTGAATGGCAAAGAGGAAATCTCACATGTACTTACAACCTAGTTGGCACTGTTGCTGACTATTGTTTCACCAGTAAACATTTCCTCAAATTTACCAGCATGGGATCATGAATGAATGATGAATGTCATACTTGACAGGTCCTAACACATTTTAATGTGCCATCCCTTCCCCTTTTTAGATACATTACTAAACAGTTGTGATGAGACAACCCCTGCAATTTTGGTGGGTTTGGTTGGTTTAATTGCGCCAACTTTCAAAGGCGCAAGAGAAATCCATTCATAAAATGGCTAGCAAATATGCAGACGTCTGTCTTCACAAGAGAACAGCTCAGGCTTGTATGGCTTTAGAAGACTCCCTTTCGGATGATGCGGCACCCCTCCTACGTGCTGTTAGTCCTCGGGGCTAAAGCTTGGCTCAAGTATTTTTTTTCAACCAGCATAGAGCAAATAAACTGCAGATGTGTGTGTGTGTCATTAGCTGTAACATTTATTACAGTGCTATGTGAGGACGAAGATCTAATCAGGTGAATTGCTGCACTGTGTTTACAAAGTGGCCCTGTTTTTCTTTTGTTCACTCATGCACACAGCTATTCTGACAAAAGATTTGTTGTTTTATTTTGTAATTTAGTTGAGTTTACAGAACTAGTTTTCTCCCAAAACCCACGACGATGGTCTATAGTGCGGTACGTTGTACATGTCATAGAGTGCCTGCAGACCATGCTGTCGGTTGGCAGCCCTCTCGGGAATTGTCCAAACCCCTGCTCAGACCCTAAACAAGATAAAATGTGAAGTGACTGACTTCCTGTCGGTGGGTGCTAATTTGCAAATAGAGCCGAACGGCCATGTTTATTTCCTGATTTATCGTGCAGCATACGAGGCAAACAGCTGAGTCAATAAATTATGAAGTGCTTCCATTTTGAAACAGTTGTTGAATTTGGAACAGCAAGTCGTTCACCTCACTGAGCATCCTTATCTATTTTCTCATTCCATTCCATTATTGGTTGCAAAAATTATAAAAATTTCGCAGACAGTTTTGGAAGACGCTCTGCTGGGGCCGACCGGTTACGCAGGAAACACACGAGGCTGAGAAACGTTCCAGAGGCAGCATGCAACCCGGGAAAGTGTGTGGAATTCTGGGCTTAGGAGCTGCTCTGCCGAAGCATAGAGGGGTTAAACCTGAGAGAGCTTTTTTTCCCCTACTAACGTATTTTTTTCTCGCTTAACGTATGGTGCTGCTCCCCTCCCTTCTTTGTCATTGTTGAGCCCAAGCCAAGAACATTCCGTTTTTTGCAGTGCTGCTTAATGGTAGATTTTAGGGGAAGAAAAATAAATCCCACTGCTTTTTTCCCCCCTCCTCTACTTCTGAGACGGAGCTCGCGAGGGACGAGAGTGGGGGTTGCTTCAAGGGGCTATCTGAGTTCACGGTCTCCGCCTGTTGTCCTCACTTTCTGCGTTAAAGACACCGATCGTATCTCGCTGATTGCTCTCCTTTCAAGTCGTGCGCCCAGTGCAGCCAGTGTTTGCTCGTAAACACTCCCGTTCAAAGGGTGGACAAAGTCTTGGCTCCGCGCTTCTTTCCAAGCTGTATTTTGGCTGTTTACTGTGCTGTTAAAACAAAGCAGTCTGAAAAGAGATCTTATTGAGCGCTGTACATTAAACGGCTCTGCTGAACAATGCTACAGATACGTTGGTACCGAGCACAGAGGGTAAACGATCAAGTCGAACAAGAGTAGCTTTTCAGAGGAAATATTTACACTACGGAGCTGGTCGGACCAGTTGGCAGAATGACTAATGAGTGGTGTGACTGTAAAAGACCAGATTCACTTCCTTGGCTAAAGTTCCGCCAGACAAAGATTGGCCAGGCCAAATGGCATACCGTCACTTGCCAAAATTCCCATCATTTTTATGTCAACGTTGCAGTGTTTCTCCTTCTTCCCCCACACGCACTATAGTGGAGTGAGGGAGAACAGTGGAGGCTGCCCCTGTGAAGTCAGAATCAAACTCCTGTTTAGCGGAGAAGAGTGCTTTGCTGTGTGCCTCGTGGAATTCAAAGTCCACTTTCAAAGCCCGCCCCCACCGGAAATGTGTTTCGGTGCACATCTGGGCCATGTTTGAATTGCACTGCAGCCGCTTCCAGCAGACTATGGGCACTTATTGAAAAGGCCAAGTAAGCTTATATTTTAAATATATGGATATTATCCAAGTTTATGACGGATCCAGTTTCGTAAATTTAACCGATTTGAAATTTACTGCTATGATAAATACAAAAAGACCAGTCAGCGCTCAGGTGGCCTTGTACTGCAATATTAACCAGAAACCTAAAGAGCCAAAGACAATTTTTTATTTTCATTTTTAAAATTTTTAAAAATATTTTAATGAAAATGGATGTTGACATGCAATGGTTTACAGAGATCATAGCAATACATAGGACTGGCTCTTTGTAGTAACCTTTCTTCTTCGTATTTTCTTGTGTGTTTGTTCACAGAGCCCCAGCAACCAGGAAGCCCCAGTAACAATGAGCCAGGCAAGAACCCTCCAGGTGTGTACCCAGGTGCCCTCTGAGCCCCTGTGCCGGACGGCCCATGGGCAAGAGCAACGAGACAGGGGGTGGGGGACGCAGTGGCCTCTCTGGAGTTGAACCAAGTCTCCCACGGCGGTGGACTGTTTTAGTTAGAATTTTTGTGCTCTTCACAAGGGAGTAGGTGGGGCCCCAGCCAAAGCGCGGTATTCTCACGGCTCCTCTGTAACGTTGCGGTGGTGTCGCGTATCTTGTACACCATACACTTCTGCATCACCCCTTGCTATGCATTATTGTTACTTTTTCACACGGGGGGGGAAACGAAAAACCCCAACAATAACAGGGCTGTCCAACAAGATGGCGTAGCCCCCGTCGCTATCCTTAAAAGGCGCAGCTGCGGCGCACAAGGACGAGGAGCTGGCTCGCTTACAGACCATCCGCTTCGCAGAAACCCGAGTGTCATTATCCAGAATTCCTCCGTTGTTTATTTGAAGTTTTATGAGTTCAGACAGTTTTCTTCGGGCCGCTTGGACGAGATGGTGATAACGACATTTCAAGATGGAATGCTTTTGTCGATGCGCCTCCAGTTCCCTGGCACGGCTCCCATGCGCTGGTCTTGTCGTGGCTGACATTCAGTTTGCCATTTGATATTCCTCCGGCAGCACTGCTTTCAACAGCGAGCCTCTGAGCGTCGACACTGCGAGCCGGAGAACAATGGCCTCCATGCACACGCTGTAATTTTCCAGCGCTGCAAGCAGCAGAACAGCGTACCCTCTGTAATTCTGAGTATTTTCCCCGGTGGCGGTTGCCGTCGCAGGGCAGGGGCGAGGGCCTGTGGGAGTCTCGGGGAGAGGGTTGATTGACCAGGGTAGGTTCAGCTATTCACTTGCCGCCCCTCAAAGGAAGCCCCCCACCACCCTCTACCCAATCTTTGTGTGTGTAGGTTGTCCTGCATCCTGGTTAAATGCCCTCGCTGTAAAATCTGTATGTTTGTGTGACGACGCTGCTACATTTCACACGTATTTCGTGTTGGCTTGGACTTTTGCATGGAGAGAGAGAAGGAGAGGGGGCTGCCGGCCTTGGGAAAGCTAGCTGTGCTCCAGTGGCCAATTCCTCTTAGTGCACCTGTGTTGAGGAATGCCAAGCTGGGATTACCTTAGTTTTCTTTAATGCTTTGATCGGGATACGAGCTGAACCCGCAGAAACGGGTCAGAAGTCCTGCTGCGCTCGATCTTGCGATCTTGTTAGTTTTAAAGCAGGTTGACGGAATATTTGTTTATTGATCAGCTGCCGGTGCCCGCTGTGTTTTTAAAATAGCCTGCTGTGTGTAGCCCCCACACCCCCCCCCAGTCAGGAAATGACGAGTTGCACATGTAAAGCTGCGGCTGTATGAGGCTTTAGTCAGGGGAACGGTTAACCTTTCTCTGCGCTGGCAGTGGAATGAGCTCAGGAAGGCTGGAGATTAGGGCTTGATGAGATTAATAGGGTAGGGGGCGGGGGCGGGGGTTGGGGTTGTGAGGACATGCAGAGCCCGAGCACAGGCTTCTGAGCAGGGGTGTAAGTGAACAGCCTTACTGTACTGGAATCTCGGGCAGTGTCTGTTTTTAAAACAAGCCACCCCGGCCTGGAGTAGGAAAATGTCACATGCATTTGTGGGTGGGCGGTGTCACTGTAGCTCACACAGTGCAAAATATCTCTATCACCTTTTTTCTTGACTTGATGTCAGAGCTTGTGGTTTGGAGTGGCCTTGGCGCTGAAGAGACCGAATATGGAAGTCTGAAAGCACTAAATCTCGCTCGGGTTTAATCTGCCTATGGTGAGGCAAGCCATTTTTTTTAAAAAAGGGCCTCTTTTTTTTTTTTATTATTATTATTTTTTTACTACAGACGAAAAGGCTTGTAATAAGCTTCTGTTCCTTAGCAGAAACCAACATGCTACAACAAAGCATTCCCTCTCTTAGCCCCTTGGCTACTGAATAAACTGTCTGCTTTTAATTAGGACTACCTACCAGCAGTGCGCGCCGCAGAGTTTAAAGTGTAGGGCCTGGCAGCCTGCCTGCACAGAAACAATGGCTGCGCTCTCACCATTAACATTCTTGGCTTTGCCCGCCTTCATTTCTGGGAGTTATATTTGTGTGTGGGTACTCTGAGCGATGACTCACCCTAGTTCACGGGCCGGCTGCCCTGCGATGGTTACAGAAGGACGTGGTGATGCCTCCTTCGTGCCGGGATTGAGCCTGCTTCTCGATGCTGAAATTTCAGTGCATTAAGGGCAGAACAGCGCACCTGTGTACGGTCCACCACCCCCCAGGCCCGACGAAATGTGACAGAACTGCAGAGGCTCAATGGCAGTGATGCTCTCCTGCCCCGTGCATTGTGGGAAGGGCGAGCAGATGACAGAACTGTCCAGCCACTGCCGCCCGTCCTGGTCCTCCGGTGTTCTCTATAGGAGGCTTTGCATGAAGCTACCCAAAAATAATGTCCAGTCAGCCGGAGACTCATGACATTTACAGGCTTCTGACAAATGCAACATCTTGCATTTCGGAAGGCGGCTGCAGAGAGAGAGACTTCAAACTGAGAGGCCTTGTTTAACACCCCACAGCTATGTTGTTGATTGTGTTGAGTTGCTGTCATCTGGAGGGGGGGCTTATTTTGTTATGTGTTCAGAAATATTCGATTTACTGTGGCTAAATGCGGAACACCTGTGACTGAGTGGTAAATAAATGTATTGAAGCCTGGTTTATTCTAAGCTGTGGAGAAAACACATGAAAGCTTTGTATTGTAATCAGCTGTAAATTGTATATCAGATCCAAAATAAGAGATGGTATATATAAATGCTGAATCCAATTTCATGTATAAAAATATTTTTTTAAAACCTTTTTACCAAACAAAGGGATGCAGTAAATAGTCTTAACAGTAAATGTTTTTGCCAGTCTGAACTCCCCCCCCCCCCCCTCTGTTTTCACAGAATATCTAGAAGAGAGTTTCATCAAATCAGGAGTCTTCAGTGTTTCAGAACTGGTGCGAGTCTCCAGAAGTAAGTGTGTCACCGGGGGAGTGGGGAGCGGCGTGGGGAGCCACACCCAGGGTGTCCGACCCTTTTATGCCCCTGCCAGCGAGTAGGGGGATGGAAGGGAAGGGAAATCAGCTCGTCCTTAGCTATGCGTTTCGAGTGTAAAACGCTCAGGGCAAACCAGAGGCTCACAGTCAGGGCATCAGACCTATGTGGCAAATGCAGTCCAGTCTTTTCAGCCCCGAAAACATTTTTGTGAAAGCGTGTTGAGGGGTTAAATGTTACTAATTCAGGATTTAATTTCATAGCGAAGAAAGAGATTGTTAATTAGGTTCTGGAAGCTGTATGTTTGCGTTACCCTTTGCTTATTTTGATGTCCTAATGTTATGTTGCGTTTAAGGATTACAATGTTTTGCTAAATCATTGGGGCCCAAAGAAAGAGGTTTTCCACGAACGTGTCTGTACTGCACGGAAATCGCACAGAGAGCATTGCCAGACAGGGAAAGGTGACATCCGCCACGTAGAAACAAATCCCATTTGGATCCAGTGTTTGTTTGCATGGCCTCTGTAACTGTCCCAGAGCCAGGAGAGCGGAATGCGCCGGCGATTAGCAGGCGACGTCGGGTGGCTGCTTTGTTTGATACTGCTGGTAAACCTCAAACCACAACAGACGGACCCGCGCTCAAACTTTCTCCGCGTCCAAACCGCCGCCGCCCTCCCACCCCACCCCCCCGCTTCGTAATGACTTCAAGAGCGCTGGGAACAAGTGCTTCAGTTGCAGTCTCTGTGGCGAGCCCTTTTCCAGGGACTCTGCTCATTAAGGCCGAGCGGTTTCTCCCATTTTAAGCCCTGGTTATCAACAGGGCTGTTATTTCTGTTTCACTGCTTGGAATCGGAAGTAGGGAGTCCTTTGTTTCTAGAGCCCCATTACGTGCTCCGTCATGAACACAGACTTGGACCATGTGGAACCCTCACAAAGTTAACCCTCCTGTGTAGGACGGGGTAAAGCTCAGTCTTCATCATGGGCTGACTGCTACGACCCATCACATCGCCAGCTAACCGTTACCCCCTCTCCATCGCAAGCTAACTGCTACGACCCATCACATCGCCAGCTAACCGTTACCCCCTTTCCATCGCAAGCTAACTGCTACGACCCATCACATCGCCAGCTAACCGTTACCCCCTTTCCATCGCAAGCTAACTGCTACGACCCATCACATCGGCAGCTAACCGTTACCCCCTCTCCATCGCAAGCTAACTGCTACGACCCATCACATCGCCAGCTAACCGTTACCCCCTC
>JAOVYW010000014.1:2132788-2144263 GCA_025775045.1 Hiodon tergisus | reverse complement strand
TTCTCATTCAGTTTCTCATTCAGTTTCTCATTCAGTTTCTCATTCAGTTTAAGCTATCACTCCAGCTAACATCCCAACATCAGCAACAACAACTGGCTAACTAATTTCACTTTTTTCTATCCTGGGTGTTGCCGTTTATTAAGAAACTAACACTACTTGTTGTAGGGTAGGCCAGCTTGTGACCTCCCTCAGAACTGCCAAGTCGACCGTGTTCCTGGACTGCGTGGACAGATTTACGCGAGGCCCTGCTAGATTGCTGCAGACGGGCTGTTTATTGCCATTTAGAAAAGCGTTGCGATTTATTTATTTATGCTATACTGAATTATTCAATTTGTCATTATCTGAATGGGCTTTTACAGGAGAAAGCTGTTCCAAATCCTCGTCCTCTAAATCCTGCTCCGTTTAAATAGCAGGAGAACAGCCGGTAATCTAAAAAAACTGTTGCAATAATTTTAAGATTTTCAGGGGCTCAAAGGAATTAGACGCTCGCTGGTGCAGTGAACTCTTCCAGCGTAATAATATAGTAATTACACTTTCAGCCAATAAGATGTTGAACCTATGCGTTGCCAACATCAGAGGGAGGAGCCTGTTGCCCGGGAATCCTCTCGATCACGGGATCAGATGTGAAACTTTCTGGCCACGCCCTCCGCTTTTAATCAACAAGGGTAGATAATGCGGCGAATGGCTTTCTCCATAATTCACAGCATTCACTCGCACAGCCCAGGGGGGGTCTGCAATGCCAGATCACGGCCTGATAATGGCCAAGGTGCGGCTCAGTCTCCAGGGGGAAGGGTTGGTCTTTCCTCATCAATTTTAGTACCTTTAAATACAAACACTTTGAAATAATCGTTGATGTGGAACAGCTAATGGCCAATAGTCCAATAGTCTGGTTTTGGGTTTTTTGGCACTTGTCATGTTTAGTTAGCGGTCTGTTCGGAATTACACCATGTAATATGAATCAATTATTCCCCCCATTACGGGGAAGGTCTTTATTACGAGCAGTTTTAAGGATGCTGGTAGTATAAATTCCAAAGCATGGAAGGCACTATCACCATTATAATAAGCCTTCACTAGATGTGGCAAACGGAAACGCAACAGATAAAATGTGGCATCTAATCTGCGTTAGATTCTGCAAAGCCATTTGGTTAGTATTGTAAATTATGATCCACAGGTATTGAATGTATTCAGGCCATAGTAGTGATATTACATACAGAACAATACAAGACTTGGTATGTACATGGTATGTTTTGAGAACACATGGTTCTCGGGAATGTCATCGAATAGCTATGGTATGTTCAAATATGTCTGCGCTCTGTTTGAGCGTACTTTCTGAGCATTGACCGCTATCATGCTTTGATTAACCGCCTACTTCACAACTGTTGTGTTCAGACTGCTTTTTCCAACCTTCAACAACCGCAACAACCCTGGACAATAAAATGACCGTTTTCTGTTCTGTTCACTGTAACTTGAGAAGGCGGAGGTGGGAATGGCTGCTCCGTAAGCGGACAAGCGCATTGTGCGTAGTGTGAGAAACCCATATGTTTTACTTACTGTGCTCACAACTGCGAAAAGGAAAAGTCTTGCGCAAGTTTGACTGATCCAGCGTGATTACCGCCGCCATTCGGGTCTCACCCGTCAGGCCGCGCGACCTCTGCGATAGGGCGCGTGGCTCTCTCGCCTGTTTCCTCCAGTGAACTAGCCTACTGCCGGACGCCCTCGGTCTCCTTTGTTCTTGGGGATAGGGAGAGAGTGTTTTCGGTTTGAAAACAAAAGAGAGTCGCTCTGAGCTGGGTGATCGGGACGCGATGGGAACCCTTTGGGAATGATAAGCATCACAGATACACCGGAGAAGCACTTGGCAGAAGACTCCACTGTATAATCGTCTGGGTGGGCGCCAGAGGTTTTTGTGATGCTTACTTTAATGCATATTATATTGCACTCTAATTAAACATTCGGTTCACATTAAGGAACCCTGTGTGCGCAGTTTTTCCACAAAGACCTTGTTTTATGTTTGAACTTTGGGGCCCAGAAAGTCATTTTTGCGGGTCGTTGCTTACAGTCAGACTCCCTTCGTCTCTGTCTTGTTTGTCTAATTTGCGCTCCTTTTGGATCTTTAGATCTTTGAGCGGGGGAAGTTAGTGGAGGAATGAAATAAAACCTGATGGAAAACTATGAAGACAAACACAGTACAAGTGTGCTAGGGCAGCGGTACAGCTGGCTTTTCCTGAGGCCATTTTATAGTGGAGCTATAGAATGGAATCCAGAGCTGGGAGAGCATACCTCGGCCTCCCTTAACTCTCTCTCTCTCTCTCTCTCTCCTGCAGCCCAACAGCAGTGCCCAGGTGGTGGGGAAGTCCGGCCACTTCACCCCAGTGCTGGCGCCCTCCCCGCACCACAGCGTGCGCCCTGTGGCCCTGCCCATGCCCGACACCAAGCCCATCACCACTTCCACAGAAGGTGAGCTAGGCTGATTAATTACTATGGGAATAACTCCCATACTTTCACTTTTTGTTTTGTACTTGGGAAGGCGTGTTTTTAAGAAAAATGGGACCCATTTTAATGAATGGCTTTTTCATTGTGGGGGAAACACGTGTTTTAAGATAAACCTGTCTTTGAAAGGTCAAGACTGTCATGCAGTTCTATAGGGCATTATCAGTATTCCCTGGGAATTAGTTCAGCCCTAAAATGTGTTGAACAGTAGGCCTTCCGCCATCATAACATCCCAGTAGAATGCTCAGAATTCTGTGAAATGTAAAATTTCCAACCTTACCCTATTACGTATTTGATTCCCAGGCTGTCGCTGTGCTGGCCAATACTTCCGCTAAAGAGAGAAAGTCTTTCTGGTTTCTCCTGGTTTAAGTTCATCCTTAGGAACTGACCCCAGAACTGTTCCCTCACGTATCTCTGAAGCTGCTGTTGTCTGCATTAGTCATGGCGGCGTCCTAAACGTTTCGGGCCATCTTATGTGTCACGTTCCATATGGGGCCTTGCTCCACTCTCTGCAGAAAAATAAATGCTAGCCTTCTGCCCAGGTTCTTAGGAAAGCGCGGTGCCCTGGGTTGTTTGTTCAGGACCGGTTTGCTGTGGCAAAGGAGGCCTTCAGCCTGAAACTGACAACCCTGACTGTATCTGTCCTGACTTGTTTAACCGTCATTCAGAAATGCCTTTTCATTCAAACTAAAATTAAGAAATTGAAGAGCCCCATCCCCATCAGATTTAAAACTGAGTTGAGGGCATCGATGGATTTGCTGTAGATTTAAGGACGTTGTTTATTTGGAGCAAGACTTCAGCCTGTTTTTTTGGATTGTGATCCATTGCAATAAAAAACGTTTCTTCCAGTGAAGCGGATTTTTTACATTGAGAATCTTCTAGTTAGTTTGAAAGTTTCATTTTTGTTTTATTTTGATGCTGGACAGACAGCTGTCTTGTCATTGAAGCCCTCACTGTCCAAATGTCGTTTTTGTTCCCTTGTGAGTCACACAGCGCCACCTATGGGGTCCAGAGGGGAGTCTCTGTTCTGCTCCCGGTGCTCACTCCAAACCAATCCGTTTGTTGCTTTAAGTGATTAGCTCAGGCCTGGGAATTGCTGCAAATCTGACGTTTGACGAGATGATGAGGACCTGATGAAGGGGCCTCCACCCCTTCTGGAGGTGCCGTCTATAACCCTGTGTGTCTTGTATGCCTTCTCCAGCCTACTCAGCCCCTGGCACCCCTACGGCAAGCCGCTTCATGGGACTGAGTTCCAGGGATCCGGCCTTCCTGCACCAGCAGCAGGTGAGCCTCCACTTTCCTCAGGGGCCCTCGCACACATACACACCTTACAGGACCTCACCTGTCCCCCCAGTCCTCGCACACATACACACCTTACAGGACCTCACCTGTCCCCCCCAGTCCTCGCACACATACACACCTTACAGGACCTCACCTGTCCCCCCAGTCCTCGCACACATACACACCTTACAGGAACTCACCTGTCCCCCCAGTCCTTAAACACGTACACACACCTTGCAGGACCTCACCTGTCCCCCCAGTCCTTAAACACGTACACACCTTGCAGGACTTCACCTGTCCCCCCAGTCCTTAAACACGTACACACCTTACAGGACCTCACCTGTCCCCCCAGTCCATAAACACATACACACACCTTACAGGACCTCACCTGTCCCCCCCGGCCTTCACACACATACACACACTTTACAGGACCTCACCTGTCCCCCCCAGCGTTCATACACATACACACACCTTACAGGACCTCACCTGTCCCCCCCGGCCTTCACCCACATACACACACCTTACAGGACCTTAACTGTCCCCCCCAGCGTTCACCCACATACACACACCTTACAGGACCTCACCTGTCCCCCCCGGCGTTCACCCACATACACACACCTTACAGGACCTCACCTGTCCCCCCCAGCGTTCACCCACATACACACACCTTACTGGACCATCCCCAAAAGAACACAAATTTTTCTGTCAATAAAAAACCATATATTTATTTAAAAATATATATTTTATTCGCTTTTTTTCCAGATTTTGTACTGTAGACCAGGCAAAGGGTGTAGATTAAGGGGAGCTCCCAGATTGTCAAAGCATGGAGAAACAGCAATAAAATGAGGTCCCAAGTGGTGCCTTTTGGGCTGTGGTCGTGGCTCCTTCACACCTGATGAGAGCATGCAGGCCCCCTTCACTTTGCCTGCCGTCCCGCCATCGTCTTCTTACGGAAGTGAGGGTCCGTGTTTCTCATGGGTGCTTAATATTGGTTCACGTCGAAACCTGCACATTTTAATGAGGGGCGGTTTCTCAGGAAGGCAGCAAGCATTGGCAGTAGTATTCGCGTCGAGTCGTAGGCAAATCACATGAGGGGAGTTGTATCTCAAACAACCAATCAGAGTGAGGGATCCGTACTACATGCAACTAGGGAAGTTGTCCTGTGCAGTCCTGTGGTTTGTACTGGTGGAATTAGGATATATTCCAGAAGCAGAGCTCTCTCCAGAGTGACCGTTCACCAAGGGTCGTGACCTCACATGCTGGCCCGGACGTTAGAGCACTGAATCAACACGGGACGGCGAAGGGAAAAAAGAACAGGAAGACAAAACGTCTGTCTGAATTGGACAGCTGGCGTTTTTGGGGGGCGATGCGCTTCGGTCTGCGGTTCGTCCGTTCCCCTGGGTGCGGGGGGCGGGGCGGGACTGGAGTGGCACGGCCCGGGAGAGCGAGCTGGTCTGAGGCCAGAGTTTTCCCACCAGGCCTAATTGAATTCATCTGTGCAGGACTTAATAATAATTACTGGTTTCTCCTGGCCCATCCCGCACTATGCAATTACAAGCTGGCCTTCTTGTGTTTCATGTATTTAAAACAAAAGGAATTGTGGCTTGTTAGCACCATACAACCACGCATTGCACGCCTGAAAAGCATGCAAATCTTTTATCAGTTTGTGCGATTATGATGCTATCAAACTCACAATTGCGGCTTCATGGACGCAGAGCGCCCATTAAAAGCACATGTGTTGGGAAAGGCTACCCTCGGCCCTGCAGTTATAAATGGCATGAGTCGATTACATGGATATGGGCAGGGCGCTTCCGTTTAAAGTTGGAATTTTAGCAAGCGGATGCTTGCGCAAGGTATTTCATAGATTAATGGAAAATTATGATGCCATAAACAAACGTCCCTTTGTCCCCATGGGAGAGTAGCGCAGTGCGTCTCTTTAGCCACACTCGTCTCTGCAACTCACACCTGAGACGTGAAACCGTATATTTTTCATAAAAGGTCGTGGAAGGGGTTCAGCTTGTCGTAACAAACCGGAAGTTGTCCGTCTTTCTTGCCCAGTGCGCGCACCTGACGGAGTTTTGCAGAAGCGCGGAGCTTTTGAAACATTTGGCCGGGGGCAGTTGTTAAGGCCGACCCGTGATGGGACAGGCGGCACCAGCCATGCGTCGGCTTTCGTTGGCCGTCAGCGGCTTCGTCGTCCTGGCTGCACCAAGAACTCTTTGTCCACACTGAGGGGACTGACAAAGCAAATGTAGAAATTACATCTGGGAGAATTGGGTTTCATAAGCAGTTTCGTGTGTTGTTGGGTCTCAAGCAGCTATTCGCCAACGGAGGCGCTACATCTAGCTATACGTTAAGCTAAGTCCACTGCCTATCATTTTCCCTTTGTGCCTTTCATACATGATTGGTGTAGGATAGCATCCCACCACTGCAATGTGGTCGGCGTGAACGCATGTCCAGAGGAAGGTATCATATGAATATTCGGTTTTCAGCAGTTTTTGCAGTTTTAGTATTTCTTAGAAAGGCCTTCCCATGGGCGATAATTGTATGTTTAAGACCACAACGGAGAGACTACAAACTCCTGGCCAGATCCTGAGTGGCGTTTCCTTCCAGGTTTCACCAGAACTCTTCTGTGGTTTCAGGTGTTCCACAGCATGGTGCATTTTTGCTGTGCGACTCTCCCCCTTACAAAAGTGCGCCAACCCCGCTGAGCCATCATTACCCCACCCCCCCGTGTGGCAGTGCAAAGCCTGGACACGCCGACCCCCAAGAGGAACGAAGCCATTCTTTTTGTGGCTCTGCGGCGAGGCCAACCAGATGTGTTCGCGGGTTGAGTCGGGCCAGGCCGATGAACAGGGGGCCTGTTCTTCCCTCTGGAGCATCTGCTAAAGCGGTCAGGCCGCTGGCAAGCCGAGACCTTTGTTGAAAGCCCCAGAATGAAAGACACGTCAGTGCTACTTTTCTTTTTTCTTCCTTTCTCTCTGTGTTTTTATCTGCGTCCGTGACAGCCGGCGCAGAGTTGAAACGGCGTTGGGCTTTCTTCATAACCTGCTTTCTGCGCGCATCTGTCGGTCGGAGCTCCCCGTGTCGTTTCTCTGCCCGTCTGATCCGGTGCTGCGCGGCAGACGGAGGAGTCTCCTATCGCGGCCCGGCTGCTTTCCTGCCGCTCTGTGGCTTAGCCAATCCGGGCCTTTGTGAGGGCAGCGTTGACGCGGCAACGTGGAGCGAGAAGCAGAGCACATGCCGCCCGCTCTGTCGGGGGAACCCGCCATAAAGAGGAATCGTGCTGGATTCTTTATTTCCCCCCTTATTCAATGCGGTCGCTTTGAATGCGTTTCCCTAGGAACCCATTCAGATTGTTTGAAATCCGTCTCCTT
The DNA here is from genome assembly GCA_025775045.1 of Hiodon tergisus. NCBI lineage: Eukaryota > Metazoa > Chordata > Actinopteri > Hiodontiformes > Hiodontidae > Hiodon > Hiodon tergisus. Next base: position 2,137,115 of record JAOVYW010000014.1, on the reverse strand, counting down.
CTGATTGGTTTTTCCCGTAAAAGCCTCCCTGAGTGGGATTTGACCCCCAGTCTTTTCTAAACATGTTGCCTTTCCTTTCTCTGTCACCCATGAAAGCAGAAGATTCCTTAATGCTCTTGGCTTCATCCTTACCCCCGGTGTACCATAAAATAAAATAAATATACCGGAAATAGACCACGCTGCGATAAGCATTTGGCTGTACCGTCAATAGCGTAAAATATGAATATGAATGGTTAAATTTAGTATTTACACATTTAACATAGCTTGTCATTCAGAAAACAACAGTCAATAATGTGAAGAGAAACTGGAATAAACTAGTTTTGGAATGAAAATGTTAACGCAAACATGACGAAAAAACTACATGCTGTAGCACGCTGCATGTTCACGGCTCGTCTGTGAGGCAAGGATAAGAAAAAAATTTGAACAATGGAAACTAAACAAAAATGAAACGACCAAAATATTTGTGGTTCCCCCTCACTGGATTCCTGCAAAAATATTAAACTAAAATAGCAGACTAAAACAATAACGAAACAGAAAACAAAAAATAATAATAAAGCCCTGTGAGAATGCAACAGAGGTAAGCAGAACATGAGGAACAAGGCAGAACATGCGGCAAGTTTTAACAAACGCGTCTGAAGATGAGTGGCGATACGGCGCAAACAGCCAATGGGAACCCCCAGGCGGAAGATGCTACCTTCGTGGCATGGACGAGTTTCGAGTTTAAAAAGAATGGCTTCAAACAAAGACCACAAATCATTAAACGCATTTAGAACTTTTATTATTATGTGTGGAAGCTGCCTTATTTACCCCCCACTACCTCTACACGAAAGCCCTAAGTGTTTTCATTTCTGCCTGCCAAGCAACTTTTCGGCCAGCAGTGGTGGCTAACCGGCTAAATGGTGGTGGTCTGGTGGGAAGCTGAGATGACGGCTCACGGAGGCGTGGCCAGATGTTAGTGTGGGCGGGGCGGGCGGATTGACAGGACACACCAGCGACGGCATCAGTACCCACCGGCCTCGGCGCGGCGAGCTCCACCTCGAACCTCCCCCTTCCCTGCTCTCCCCATTTCCCAGTCCAAACAAAATAATTCAGTCCCTCCGACTGACGCCCTGTTTGTTTTATAAGATCATTTGCTTACAGGGCTGAAACTTCTGTGTGTACATGTGGGAGTTTAAAATTCATATTATTTATACTTTTAGCTGTGATAGCTTTCATACCCACAAAGATATGCGTGCAAATATGCTATAAAACTTATGACAAATGGCAGCCCCACTGGTTGCCGATTGAGAAAGGCCACCTGTTATTTTGCATAGTTTTGTTACATTATTACTTATTTAGCTTTAGGGCAACAGAACGAAGAGGCTACAGTCTACTCCATTCTACTCCAGGCCTTACTGCTGACTTATTGTCGACTGTGTTTTAAACACTAGCTTAAGGCAGGAGGGGCCAGTAAGAGTCTGGGATCAATCTGGGAATAATGTGTTAAGCTTTCAGAAAAATTGGTTGGTTATCAGTCTGGACTGCTTCTGCGGGTTCTTGGGAGTCGTAAAAAGCCACGCAGTCCGTCCCTCCCATGCTGAGAGGGAAACCTGTGCTCTCCTTGTTTAGAGTGCGGCTGGTGCGGTGACAGCTGAGCCCTGTTGGGGACTGGTTGGAATGGCGGTGATAGTTAGCGGTTGGTGGGTCCCCACTTTTCTCCGCGTCCCAGCGCCGTAATACAGAACAGGAGGGAAATATACTCAAAAAGATCCACCAGTACAGGCCTGCCATTAATAACTGACTGCGAGATTGTGCATGGGTACGGGGATAGACGCATGGGTTTTGATAACGACATGAGACAGAAGTCCTACATAGCCTTGAATGATTTACCCTTAACATGACTTGATTTATTTTATTTCTTTGGTCTACTAACCCTCTTTTTGTTTCCAGGTCTGTTAACAATTACAGTACTAATGTGATTGCATGCTAAACATTTTCTTTTGTTTATTTGGATTGTTTAACTGTAGAAATTATTAAATGATGGTGATGTTAAAGAAGATGACAAAATATGCTTTAAAAAAACAGTGGCTTGTATTTAAACCTGCAGTACATTTTTATTTTTGCATGCATGATTTAAACAGAACTGTAGATGTCTTCGGACGGTGTCTGACTGCTAGGTTTCAATTGACAGCTGAGGATATGTGACTGGACCATGAATCAAAACGGCAGACATTATTACCCCAGTGCCAGTGAGGAGTCTTTGGGGATAACTTGGCAAAGGTAATATTTTCATTATTTTAAAAGCCCAAAAAAAGAAAGAAAGAAAATTCATACATATTGCACCTTGTGTCGTCTTTAACAAGCCCGCCCCCATGGTGATGACTGATGCTGCCCTCACCTAATGACAGGATCAAACCAGTCGGGCTACAAACTTTTGCACTGTTTCCTTCGCCCGGATGCATTAACTCTTTGTGTTTTTCCAGAGTAGCCAGTTGGAATGCTGGTGTGAAGGGTAAAAACTCCTTCAGTGAAGGGACAAGCTCAGGCTGTAGGCTCGTGTTGAGGGCGGGAGAGCACGTGTTGAGGGCAGGGGAGTGGATACCGAGGGCTCTTTCTCCTTCTCCTGCACCCTGTGAATGGGTCTATTTTCCTGCAGCTCCCTGTGTCTCTCACAGTCTCGCCTACATCCAGGTCTATCGAACGTGGAGGTAGCTTTTACTTAGTTTGCAATTAAAGAGCAATCACCGATTGGAGATGGGGTGGTAAAACGGTCCGCAAACGGTTAACCTCTTCCGGCTGTCTGACGTCCCCACCTCCCGCCCTCTCCGAGTAGGATTGTTATGTTTTACTTCAGTTTAATGTAAACTAAGACGGAAGGCTTCAGATGGCGCAGGCCTAAATGCTTGTGTCAGTGAAAAGCTAAGCATACATAAAACATCTGTCCGATTCCAGCGAATTGGGAAAAGTCACGCTTGGTCACTGCCCGAGTTCTGACGCTCTGTTCAGCTTTACTGCGTGTTTAATGCATCTTCTGTCGCATCGTGGGACAATCTGGCTGTTGTTGGGGTGTCGTTATTTAGGCGCACTGCCTTTTAACATCCGAGGGCCAGATCGGCCCGTCGTTTAACGGCAACCATAATCCATTTGGGTAGATGTTAGAGAACACAACTTCCACGGAAGTTCTACTCAATGCTTGGTCCTGCTTTTGCAGGAACAGAAGGTGGCATGTTTGAAAAGCTCACCTGATTGGTTGCTTAACTGGGGTCAGTAAGATGGGGGGTCTCGGCCACTCAGTCCGTTGGGTCCCTCTTGAGCTGCCAATAAAAACAAAAATATATCTGCCTGCCATGTGCTTCATTAAGATTCAATTAGCAACCGCCAAATATAATCATACTTCAATACGATTATACATTTCCAAGAGGCCTGAGAAATATATAATTGTATGTATGTTCTTAACTTTTAACCAGTAAGCAATTTCTTAAGCATTTCAAAGTCAGCATAGTGTTTAATTTGGAAAGAGAATCAAGGGTAACAGTAAAAACAGTCATAAAAACCCTTCCAAATTAGCCTTATCACTATATAAATATATAAATGTATATTATAAATATATAATATGTAATATTTAAAATTCCAGTATGCGTTTCGTTATAAAAGAACATGTACATCCGATGTACTCATTTCCGCACATTTTCCGCAGAAGTTTAGTCAGAAGCTCAGTGGAATTTGGAAAAATTCTCCTCCAGTTTCCATCTGGCCCTAGCTATGCGGAGTAAGCGTTGTCATAAGCCATGATGAAGGCAGGCTGTGACGACTACGTGTGTAAACTGGAATTCAGTCTGATACACGGTAATCAACGCTCGATCTAACGAGCTGCGTTACAGCGAGTTGTCCTCGTTGTCTAGAATACTGCCATTCCTTAGCACCTTTGTGACTTAGCAATGATCTGCAGTTCTTTTATGTGAAAACGCCTCTCAGTACCGTCAGAAACAGTAACTGGAGGCGGGCCATGGAATATTGCTCTTTGCTGTGTAGCGTTCCGGAGAGCACATTGTAAAAGTTATTTTTCCCTCCACCTTTGAAATCAGCTCTGCAAGCTGAGGGTTTATTGTTTTGTGGGTTGTTGTTTTTTTGCCTCTCAGTATTGGCCTTAGTAACCGCACTCTCCCACCGACTTAAAGGGTGGAACGGCCCTGGACGAGCAGGGTTGCTGGAGCCTTGGATTACTTCCCCTCTGCGGCGTGCCGCTCTGACACCAGAACGCGACGCGCTCCATGTAGTGCAGATGTCGGGCCGGGCCGGACCGGAACACCCGGGGAGAGAACACTCTCTCTCTCTCTCACTGTCTCTC
>JAOVYW010000014.1:2118439-2129726 GCA_025775045.1 Hiodon tergisus | reverse complement strand
GTGCGCGCGCGCCTGTGCCTTTGTGTGTGTGTGTGTGCGCGCACTTGTGCCTTTGTGTGTGTGTGTGTGTGTGTGTGTGTGTCTGTGTGTGTGTGTGCACGCCTGTGCCTTTGTGTGTGTGTGTGTGCGCGTGCACGCCTGTGCCTTTGTGTGTATGTGTGTGTGTGTCTGTGCCTGTGCCTTTGTGTGTGTGTGCGCGTGCGTGTCCGCGCCTGTGCCTTTGTGTGTGTGTGTGCGCGTGCGCCTGTGCCTTTGTGTGTGTGTGTGTGTGCACGCACGCCTGTACCTTTGTGTGTGTGTGTGTGTGCGTGCGCCTGTGCCTTTGTGTGTGTGTGTGTGCGCCTCTCCCTGTGTGTGTGTGTGTGTGTGTGTGTGCGCGCGCCTCTCCCTGTGTGTGTGCACGTGTGTGTGTGTACGTGTGCGGGCCTCTCCCTGTGTGTGTGTGTGTGTGTCTGCCTGTGTGTGTGTGTGTGTGTGTGTGTGTGTGTGTGTGCGCCTCTCCCTGTGTGTGTGTGTGTGTCTGCCTGTGTATGTGTGTGTGTGTGTGTTTTTTGGGGTGGTAAGGGTTAGGGAAAGCACTGAGTAAGCAGCCCTTCCCATGTACTTTAAAGACTTAATCCTCAATTTTAACCCTCGTGGAGCTAATTCTGACTCAGTAAACCATTTATGTTTTCAGTCGTTCAACACCAAGGTATAAACGATCGTCTGAAGGCTTGTTGTTTTTGTTGAGGAGGTTGTCGATGACTTGTAGCAAGCGATTAGCATAAAATGCCCAGTAATGAGCAGCATTCATTCCCACAGTACGTCCTGTGGGTCTGGACTTCTCCTGAAGAATAAAGTCAGTGTTCCACATCCTGGGTACCCGCTTCGCTCTTCAGGATGTGTGCTTTAACCTTTCCCTCTCCACAGAAAACAAACAGGCGCCTTGCACCTGCAAAGCAGACATGCGATGGGAAAAACAGTTATTCAGTTTCTTTTCACTTCTCTTTCTTCCTTCCAACACCCCCCCACTCCCCAAGACAAAAGCTGGCCTGTGTGTACTGAGGCCAGCTGACAGAATATTGCCCATGCCCCATAATCTGCAAACAGAAAGACCCCATTCTAGACAGGTAGTTAAGACGTGGATGTTTTGTCTTGCCTAATTATTCACAACATGTACATACCATTAAGTGACACCCGCCCCCCCCCACTCCGCCGCCCCATCTAAACAACACGCTGTTTGTCTACACCCGCATTTTAAGATTTTCAGTTTGCACTGCAGTCTCCAATTAACAATCACTGTGTTGTTTTTTGGTTAGCGTGACATGAATATAGATAGACCGGGTGAGTCTGCGACAGCCGCCCCGGCGTTATTGCACATTAGCGCGGAGTAAAGTCTGAGCTTCGAGCTCGTCTGACATCATTCACAAAGTAAGACAGCGTGTCATCCCACACAGGAGCCCTTTGTTCGCTTCCAAATCTTTTCCCCCCGCTGTAGCTTGGCTTGGCCCAGCCTGGCCTGCAACGAAGCTGAACACCGGATTACCGGGAACGTTAGGGAGGGAGAGGCATGAAGACACGTGGGAGAGACTGGAAAACAGATTAAAGTCGCTCATTTAAGCACTTCACTTGAGTATGGAAGCACACAGCTTGACAGTCGTCAGCTTTTAAAGAAATTTCTTTCTTCAGGAACCGTTTGCTGCCGATATCCATCAATCTTGTCCCTCTCTGGTCTGTTTTATGTTTGTGCTATCTGTGTGTGTGTGTGTGTGTGTGTGTGAATTGCTAATTATAATGCAATTGACTTTCGCCAGCTCCAACGTGGAAATATAACTAAGCGTGTGCGTTGGTGCCGCTCATAAGGTTTCATTCCAGCTTTTGAGTAAGGGGTCTGGGGACCCCGGCTGGGTTTGATGCTTGATCCATGGCTCAGTACGTTCACAGAGAAACGCAAACACTGCGTGAGAGCCCTTGTCTGTAATCGACAATTTAGCTGTCTTTTTAAATAATAGGCTTTTTAAAATCACAGCTGACATCGCCACACCAGGCGATATGGATATGTTAGAAATTGAAAGACAAGGTTCAAATTAAGCCGGACACGTCACAAGAGGCTGAGTTCTGCAAGGCTACACACGCGCGTTCGGGGAGCGAAATGTAGTGGTGAGAAAACTACGGGCCAGCCTAGCGTAGAGCTCTGAGGAAACGTTCAGAGAGGCAGTGATGATGTGAATCTCAGTAACATCTGTCTGCGCTGGGCAAGGCAGTCTGAAGGGACCCTAGGATTAAAACCTACTTCAGTTTGGATTTGAGCTGATCTTATTTATTGGAACAAATTGACAACCGCGTAGCAGCGCTTTAAATCCGCGGGTGAAGTTTTTTTTTTTTTTAAACAAATGTCTCTAGCATAGGTTTTATAGGGACAGGGCTGGTTGTGGCTAGGGTTATTTGCATTCCCTGCAAGACACACTTTATCTCAAGGTGGTTTATTTTCACAGAATGAGCTGGCGGTAATGTACACGTAATGGAGTCAATATGCACCAGATCTCTTCAATACGCTAACTCAGAAATGAGTTAATGTAGCACTCAAGTTCAGTCTTTCTACTCTGGCCGTATGTACGCAATCAACAAGAAAGTTCTCTGACACGTTGTGGGGTTCAGTGATTATAGTCTTATCACCAAAATAGCCCTAAGATGCTGTGCAGTATCGTGTAACGAAACCAGTCCTAAGTGATGTTTGATCCAGCTAAAATCTCTCGATTCTGAGTGTTGTGAGTGAGGCACGGGCCTCTGCTGGTCACATGGTTACAGATGTGCAAATGGAAGCTTCCGAAGTTAAGAACAAAGTTAAAAGTGCAGCTGTGATCTCCGAAAGTGTCAGCAGCTGCCGTTGTCACTGGTCCATGTACAGGGAAGTACCTGCGCGGTACGGTGAGAAACTCGGGTTTCATACAGCCACCGTGGGTGAAGGAATGGAAGTGGTCACATGATACCACAGCTCCGCGAGACGACGGCAGAAAGGGTTAAAGCGTTGGCAGGGGGAGCTCGGCAGGGAAATCCTTCATTCATTTTACATAACGGTGCCCCAGGGCCCAACCCAGAGGTCAAAGGGCATGAGCGAGTACGGAACGTCGGCCCGTTACAGGCCAGCAGACCCACATTCACACGCAGGGCTAATTTAGCAGTCAGTAATCCTTCTGCCCGGCAAGCCTTCGGAGTCGCAGAAAACCCGAGCCAACGCAGGGAAAACTTTCAGGTTAACCGGAACCCAAACCGTCGCCGACCGCTCAGCCGCCGTGCCACCCAGGATGAGATCTGTTTATGTGAAATGCCCAAACCTTGAACTGATTAAGCTGAAGAGACCAGCCTCTCAGGGAAATTGCAGACACTGTGTCTTAAGATCTCTGTATGAGTGGCCTCGAAGGCCTCTGTAGGAAGTCGGACTCCTGCTGTTTTGTAAGACAAAGTGCTGAATCTAATGTGCCAGTGAGCATTTCTCTGATAATGAAGGTACAAGTTTGAACTGTATGACTGAAAAGTAACTTGAGGTGAAAATGCTTTGCTCTGACTGTTAAATCGTGTGCCTAGTTCTTCATTTATACAATGTAAGGCTTCTTCTTCATTTCCACAATAACCTTTATAAAGCATTTTATGTCTGGAAATGGAGCTAATTGAAATATTTGCAGAAGTGTGTTAACTAGACAAGCTACTGAATGGACCTTATTTCTTTTTGTTTTGCAGTCCTGGTACCTGGGCGAGCTTAGTTCCATTCCAAGTGTCGAACGGGACTCCGATTCTGCCAACAAATGTCCAGAACTACAGCATAAACATCATTGGTGAACCCTTCCTTCAAGCAGAAACAAGCAACTGAGTCCCAGAAGGAAGAGTGACCTGAACGGACCGATACTGAGAACAAACCAGCAAACAGCACTTAAACAATCTCCATTGTCCCCGTCGGGGGGGCATTGGCTAAGAACACAAGGGGGTTGGGTGTAGCTATCCGAGAATTTAATATTGCTCACGCCAGGCAGTCTTTGTGTGAAGAATCACCCCAGTTAAAATACTGTGACGTACCCGATACAACTTTAGATGCCTTAATGTTTGCATGACTCGCTAGTTTCTATTAGTAGTTTTTTCTTGTTCTTTTGAGAGTTCTAGTCCTGGTTTACAAGCAGGTTAATGCACAGAGACTGGCTGGCAGATTTCAGAATACGAGCTTCTTTTCTTGGGGCAGTTCCACAAGCTCAACCAATCACCACATTTCCATAGGAACGAATAGTGAAATCAGACCTATTTCTTTTGAAATATTTTAAACACTCTATATACTACAATCCTGTTGTTTCCAGCGCTGACATCTAGTTTATGGTAAAGTTGAGCATGTACACTAAAGAGTTTTGAACTCTTTAAAAACAAAAAAGACAGAACAAACAGCTAAAATTCTTAGTTAGGAGAATTGCCCCGTTCAGAGTGAAGAGGTCTTGGTATTTCCTATTAAAAAAAGGAGAAAAGATAGATAAACGAAAATCTCACTAGAGGCAAGTGCAATTCAAACACTATTACTGAAGGGAAGCTATCGCAGTCTGTCGGCCCCGAGACTCTAAATCGAGGGAGATTAAATGTTTTTGAGAAAACAAAAAAAGCAAAAAAAAAAAAAAAAAAAAAAAAGCATTTACAGACATTTTTTTAAGTTGCATCCTCGATTCTAAATGTGGGAGGGAAACATTGGTGTTGGAGAAATTCTGATCAGGGAGTGCCTAACAGAAGAGAACTGAACGTGAACAAAACAGCACTTATAATCTATTGAGCCGCCCCCCCCCTGGGGGGGGGGGGGGGGGGAGGTGTCTTTAATTTATTATTACGAAAATTAAAAATTAGACCTAAACTGAAAACACGAATTGTGTATAAACAGTTGTGATTGCATATTCCTACAGAGCCAATGTAGTCGTTTGGCTGTAAGCTTAAGAAGATTAGTTTACAAAGTAACTTTTGACGAATAGGAATGCAAGCTTTTGGACTACAGGAGAGAAAGTGAATGTCCGCGGCCTGTGTTCAGTGCAACACTAGTCTTCTGGGGGTTGCCGAGGAGTTGCATGGTGCTTTGTGGACTAATGGTTTACCAGATCCCAACAGTTGCAGTCACAGAAACCTTCAGAGTGTGCATGGCCGATTTTTCCAGCCCAAGATATAGTAAACTACTCTCTCCAATAATCTTAATTTGCACGAAGATATATAGCCCACATTACGTGCCTTGCCTTTGAATATAGAAGAAACATCACTACACTTGTTTTTGCTGCATTTATTACCATTTAAAAAATTAACATTTTTATGATAAAAAAATAATAATATTTTGTACTCTGGATAAAATTGTGACATCATTGATTTTAAACTACATTTACTACTTTAGCTCACATTTATAATGCATATCATGGCTGTGTATAGTCGCCGTTTAAGAGTTTATAATCAACCAGCATTATTTTTCAGTATTTTTGGTGGTTTTTCTAATAACCCTTTTTTCATCGTTGGTGTTGTTTTAATTTTAAAAAAATTTTTCCTCCATCTTCCAATTACTATTTGAGGGGAGGGGGTTGGTTCAGATTTAAAAGACTTATGCAATACCAAGTTTTGCCTATGTAGGTAGTACTTTTAGCTCTGTTGATTATTAGAAGCTAGCTCGGAGATAGACCATATTGTAAACATAAATTTTGTTGATGTTGTTTAACTTTTTTTATTGACCAAAGTGGGGGCTGCTCTCTATGCAGTGTGTGACAAGGTCTTTTGTGTTTGTTTGGTTTTTATTTTTTTTAGTGATGGAAAGGCGTGTGTTAAATTTTTTTTCTCGTTTCTGGGGGGGTTATTTGTTTAAATTTCACAGCATGTCCGTGAAGAATGCACGCTTGGTCTAATATGGCTGCAAAGTCACTGATCTGTCTACTGTGACAAAATTGGTTTCTTCACTAAACTTCCCCACCTGGGGTGCCGGTGCGATTACTGGGAGAAGCTCGAATTCGCTGGAGAGGGGGCATGACTTGAGTGGGACACGAGAAAAGAGACGCTGGCGAAATGTGGCGGTAACGTATCGCGGATACGTCCGAGTCTAAACCCTGGGGACGGTGGCCTGGTGAGAGCTCCAGTTCTCCACGTTCGCCCCATCATCCGGTTTTGTGTTACTGCAGCAGCGCGCAGACTCTATAAAAAAAAATAACTTCTTCCTACAGTGCTTTATAAACATGTTATAAGCAGCTGTATGCAAATCAATTCCCAAGCAGAGGCCTTACATTTGTTTTTTAAACTAAGTGACTTACAACAAGTGCGTTACAATCACCAACTCGCTGATGCGTGACAACTTCACAAAATCAATCGATCCGTCAGTGCTTTTCTCAAAAACTGACTATCATTTATGCGTGATATATGCTCTTTATCTGGTATGCAGGGATAACACCCTCCTTTTTTTGGGAAGGAGAGCTATGGTTGTACCTCTCTAGGTTGTGATAAGCTATGGAGTGTGAGGCTTCTTCTATCCTACCAGTCCCGACAGATCAGAAGCCGGTAACCTGTGCAATGCATTGGCAATCATTCTCCCAGCATTGTCCTTTGAGGGGAAAAAAAGAGAAAGCGTAACACGTAATTAAATCAGTGATTGGAAATCTCAGGCATTCTGCGTGACCGGGCATTACCGATTTCAATCATAACGATCCCATCGAAAATAAACAGGAATTTTTGACTACCTAACGCGAATAGCATCTTCTCCCTTATGTCCAGAACCCCATTTGCACTTTCCCCGTCACCTGTTGGAGGCGAGCCTGCGGGGAGCACCCCCGGTCTGCACCAGCCCGTCTTTGTGTAGCTCAAGTCCGGCTTTGTTTCTCCTCCTTCACAAGAGGTTTACATAAAACGAGCCCCCTTTCTACGTGCACTGTTCTGCCTTTGGTTTTGTTGGAATTTATTTTTGGGGGGGGGGGTTTCTTTGGAGACAACCCGAGTGCTTTGCAGCCCTTTGGCCATTGGCGTTGCCACTGAAGTGCATTTTCCCCTCGCGTGACGGAATGTTTCGGGCTGGCGCAGTGAAGGAGATCTGTACATAAAGAGAAAGGAGAGATCATGGCCACGGTGACAGCAATAGTCCTCTGGGTGTTATTTGCTAGGGCAGCTCCATGAATTGTGTTTAAATGACTTTGAAGCTGCAAGACGAGAGAATAATTAAGGTTCTTTCTATTGAAATACCTGCCTTGTAGACAGCAGTTTGTACACTGTAAAGTTTTTTATCTTTATTTGAATTTTTATTTTTACTTTTAAAATGCCCTTTTTTGTAAAGGTAAACATTTTGACATGGTATGGAATATTTGTTATTTCCATTTTAATGAATAAGATATAACGGACTTGTCATGGAAACTGGACTTGAGTTACAACTCTCTAGTTTCCTTTAATTTATGAATTAAAAAAAACAGATACTGTCCATTTTTCATATTCCTGTACTTAAAAAGTAGAGGGGAGTTATCCTTTACAGAAGTGTAAATGGTGAAAATTTATATTTTATGAAGGTCTTTTTGTTGTATTTAGTGTTAAATTGATTTTTGGAGACATTTCATAAATGTTGGGGGTGTCGTTTTTGTTAGTGTGGCCATAGAAAGAGTTATTGTGACTTTTAAAGTAAAAAAAAAAAAAAAAAACTACAAAAAAATTAAGCTGGGGGTTACATTGCGTATTGTGATTGTGTGGGATGCAATAGGCACAACCTCTTCACTTTTGATTGAAGACAATGCAATTTGAATCTCAATAGTAATGACCAGGATACTCTTTTAAGTAACATCACAGATTGTTCTTCTTCCCAAGTGCAAAACGGCATGCATCATTTGGTACTGTTAAGTCTATAACATGTACAGATTTTAGTGTCCGAGGAAGCATGATTTGAAATGCAATGTTGCTGGCAAAAAGGCCCTTCCATTCCAAACCGTTTACAGGTGTCTGTGGCGATCAATTATTCATGTAATCTCGGAAAGCCTTCAAAGCGGAGAAGCTGTACAAACTGTCCGGCTACTCAGACGGTCGTTTAAAATCGAGCAGGAATTAAGACTGCGCCTACGTGTGCATTCAGTGTGCTCTTTCAGCCTCGAGGCATTACGGTTTTTGCTGTCAGAGATTTTTTACAAAATTTTTTTTTTTAAGTTCAGTGAAGTATCTGCACTTTCCGCTCGTTCCCTTGGTTCAGCAATTGGTGCATCAGTGTTGTTGACGTCTGTGCCCGAGAACAACAGAACGCTGGCAATGTCATTTGACCTCCATATCTTTTCTGGATCCGTGTTCTCCAGCATGACATGGGAGCCTCGTGTTTTTCTTTTCTTGACACAGCACATTAATGTTACTAGGGGGAAAAGATGTGTTTAGTCCGTTTTTTAGTTTTGGTTCTACATTTTAGTATTTTTTTTCTTTTTCTTTTCTTTTGAAGGGCTGATCATTTTACAGTATACGGCGAATATGTAAACATTTGAAATTTAATAGCATTGCATATATCCATTGCGTCAGTGACACTGGCCCGTTACAACAGTGTGTTATGGGTCCGACCCGTACAGGACGAAACCTCTTGTTTCGACTTTCTGTGTCTGGCCACCGAAAAACGTGTTGTTTTTTTTTCATCCCCGTATGCAAGGAGGACCAGTGACACTAATGCGATCTCTGTGTAATCCCTCACCTTTTACTGAATGTGTTGTAAAACCATGCTACAGGGACTGAAATGATTAGTATTAGTCTGCAGAAGAGCGACTTTAAGAGGTATATGTCCTTTATAGGTGTTTCGACTACGGCATGAACTAACATCAGGTTGTGTAAACAGGAGCGTCACGAAAAACCAGCATATGTGTAACGTTTACCAAAAAAAAAAAAAAAAGGAAAAACACACACGCGCGCGCGCGCACACACACACACACACACACACACACACACACACACACAAAAAAATTGTAGAATCTGATTTAAACAGTGCCTGTTCAAGCTCACAGTCTCAGTGGAGTTCCGTTGTAAATAAAATTCTTGATAGATATTTTGTCAGAAAACAAACAGAATGTGAGGGGCACATTCCCTTGTCTGTTGTCCTTTTTCTTATGTGTTGAGTTTGGAATGTGTCTTCGGCAGAGCGTTTTTGCTTCAGTCATTTGAATTTTGGGACAGAGGGCCCCGGTTTCTTGATTTGTCAATGAGGAAAAAAAAATAAGGTAGTAGGACTGCGTGTTTCTTTAGATTGTCAATGCTACATTTAGTACAAACGTAGGTGACAAGTTGTCAGTTAAAAAAAAATTTTAAAAAAAGCTTGCTAGCTACACAGCAGGGTTGATCCATTTTGAGTCTTGTGGCACTTTTACACCCTCTGCGGAAACAAAGCAAAACAAAACAAAACCAACGACAGCAGACTACGAGAACGGGCCGTAGTTGTGAAAATGTAGTGACACTGCAGGTATGCACACAGTAGGTACCCTGAATTAAATTTTTTAGTAGAACTTAGAATTTGTTGTAGCTTTCTCTGCAGTTTAGAAAACACGGGCGCCCTTCAATTTAGCTGTAGTATTAATTTTGATTGAATTGTTATTCCTTCTTCCAGGCTGAACAGCGGGCATAGCCGTTGGCTTGGTGGTATTTTGGTGCGGGGGCTAAAATTGCCACAAGATTAAAATCAGTGTAAATAAAGCTTGACTTATTGTGATTGTTACTGTTATATCCAGCCTATACTGCTAGCAACTGCTCTTAATGCAGTCAATTACTGGAAGTGGATATATTTCCTATGCAAAAACTGTTTAAACAATAAAATGAGCTATGCTACAAAAAAAAACAAAAAACCTTGTCACGTCTTCCCATTGTCCTGCGCTGCTTAACTTTCACCCTGACATCAGACTGCTCAACACGGAAAACAGATTAAGTTCCTCGTTCAGGGTAGTGTGTCACCGTTCAGCGAGCAGTGTAAACACGCTGGATTAATAAGGCAATCATCCACTGCGGAGGTTTTGAATGCTGTCGCCCTCGGCAAAAACTTTCCTGTACACAAAACATCAATTACTCTGTTGTGAAACATGCACACGTCTTTGTTTTGCATAAAGGCTGCCGCGGCTGAAGTGACAAGCGGAGTCGGTCCTGACCGTTTGTTGTGATGTGATTGTGTACCACTGACAGCGAAGGAATGAACTGCTGGAAAATTCCACACTGTAGGAGTTATTGGATTAAACGGTGTCATTCCTATTGTCTGATGAATCCGATTGGAAACGAAAACAACGGAGATGCGTTCTAAGCCACATGTCTGCGGTGCGAAGGGGTTTTTAACGGCGAAGCATACACTTTGCCCTTTGTTACTGTGAGGTGCTGCCTAACCCTTTCTGGACCGGAGCGAGGTAACCGCGAGCGGCAAGTGTGGTCAATCTCAGTCTCTACTGGGCCTCTCTTCATTTGGGCTTCGCTTGTTCACCCAGGGCACTCTGAGGTTCTTAACTTGTCGGCGAGCCACTTAAGGGCCGGTCAGCTCGGAAGAACTCCACGCGCCCCACCCCCCTTCCCAGAATCCTTATGAACGGGGCCCTCGGTGGCACCTGCGGAGACAGCACTGTCTCTGAGAGATAAGGCGGCGCAAACAAACCTCTGCGCTGGCCCCGTCCTGTGGCGGGGCACACTGAGGGGCCCGGTCCCACTTGATAACGCAGCCTTGTAAACGGCAGAATAAGTCGATTACGCGTGCGTTTACAAGGGTGCCATTCTGGAAGGACATTAGAAGAACACCTGGCCCTGGGCACAAACGGAGTTCGTTTGGCTGTGAAACACAAACAATGTGAGACTCTTACTGATATAGAATTACCCAATGCATAATGGTTATCATTACACTATTTATCAAAATTGGCCTGTAAAGTAAACATCTGGCTTCAATAGCGGTCAAATCTGTCGGGTTTGGGCTGTTTTCATGTCCTACATATTTTCCAACCTTTTTATCAGTGCCTGCTGTCACTGATTTGATGAATTTGAATAGAGTACAATACGCCCTATAATGTTTTGCAAAAAAAAATGCTAAATCGAAACTTGTGACTGTCTTAGCTTTTCAAATGATGATTGTTCTCTGCTCTAGCAGAGGGCGTAGAGCTCTGCTAGGAGTTAAATAAGCGCATGTTGTTCTTGTTTTGGGTGGAACAGGGCTTACTGTGCAGCGGATCTGAGGTTCGTCCTTGCAGCGTTAGTGTGCCGGGGCAGGGGCAGGGTCAGGGTCAGGGGCCAGGGCAGGGTCAGGGGCAGGGGCAGGGGCAGGAGCCAGAAAAATAAAAAAAAAATTATTTTCTTAATAACCATC
>JAOVYW010000014.1:2107325-2118339 GCA_025775045.1 Hiodon tergisus | reverse complement strand
CCCCAGCCCCCCCCCCCCCCCCCCCGCCACCTTTTTTAAAATATAAAAATGTAACCCTGTAACCTGTAATATACACAGATTTAGATCCATGCGTGTGTGTGAGTATTTCTCTATTGATATATGGACGAAATGTTAAGCAGTCTGTAAATTGATAAGAAAGAACTAAGGCTGCACTACCCATCCTCTGTTCCTTCAACATTCTCCTAATTCCCCGTGTGTCTGCATATTGTGTTTGTTTGTTGAACCTTCGTTTTAAATAAACCAGTTAATTGTCACACATAATAACAGCTTTAAAAACACCTTTTCACTGTTGTGCTGCATTCTTTCCAGAACTGTGGAAATATTTTAAAAGTGTCATGGGGTTTGGGTAGTTTTATTAATTTTACAGACTAAATCCCAGAATGCATTTCAGCACAGCTGTCGAGCAAATACTGCTTCATCTGTCTTTAAAGTGCACAGAACTGTACTTTTATAAAGACAAAAATGATTTAAGTAATTATATATTATAATAGGATGATATTTCTTAACAATGATACATATTTGAATTAAGGTTTTTACCCCTTTTTTATTATATGTAAACATAGGCTAATTTTTTGTAATTTGGTAAAAATGGGGGGCACACTGAGGAATAATGTCCAGTATTGCTGGACTGTCAGATGATGCAACGTGTATAAAAAGAGCTAAGAGTGTTAAGAGTGTCAATCTCTGTTTTTTAACAGGCAAGCGCTAGCTGTTTAATTAATGAGAGGCTTTATTACTTTTTCCAGATTTAGCAAAGTACAACACAAATTTGTAACTTCCAAATGTGTTTTAGGGTCAGATATTATCCACACAATGCTTTGTGGAAAACCTGGAAACTTTCTGATCATAAGAAATCATAATTCATAAGAAACATAATAAATCAAAAATGATTGGCAACACATATTTGTGGAGAGTCCCATTGTTCTAAATTGTCAGAGACATTTTTTAAATTTAATCTAATAGACTGCTTCCCTAGCACATACTCCATGCCTCACACAGGTTCCTGTCTACTTTTTGCACATGCTTGAAAAATACATGCATCTTTAATTGGGAGATGTGCAGGTCATAATGTTATCTTGCAAATCTCAATAATTTTAAATATAAAAGGACAACTGAAGTTGGAAAATGTCAGGTTACTTGCATCTGATTTCACATATTTTACAGTCAGACTGTAATTGAACGATAAATATTTAATAACCTTCAGAAGAAACATAAAACTGTGTGCGTGTGTGTGTGCGTGAATGATGTCCTCCTAGTAAAACATCTCTCAGTTTTCTAAATCTGTATCACACCGGCAATTACTTTCATTACTACAATTCATAACATTTCAATAGATATTGACCACTAAATGGTCTTTGTATGGGAACGGCAATAGCTGAGAAATGATGCGGACGGACCTGGACGGCATATTAATTTTTTACCTCTTTGTTCTTTCCCAAGCATCCCGGCAGGCTGGCTATATTAAACGTGCTCCGGTCCCCGTTGGAAACCTGCAATCTCTTCGTAAACGATGAATCCCTGGCCTGATGGTAGGGACTTTTTTTAATGTTCACTAACACATGGCCGCAGTTTTTGTTTACGTACTGTGCAGAACGGCATATTTAACTTATTTCTTTACAAGAAGTGTGCTTTTAGATGTACAAAAGCTCACATTAGATTTCAAGTTTTGTCATAAAAAAAAAAAAACCTGGATAATTCTTCTACATGCCATTCACATGCATGCCCATTCCCAAAAGGTATTTTCAGTTAAATGTTGTGTATGCATTTCCCTTTTTCCAAGAATTAAACAGAATAATTTACAAATGTGATGTAGGAATTGTATGTGACATGACATGAACCCCCCCCCCCCCCCAGTCTCTTTGTTTCCATGCAACCTTCCTCCATTGGTCACAGTGTGTCAAGTGTTTCGTTTGAAAACATTTTGTCAACAATCTGTACAGGAATCTGGGGATTCTGCACTAGCTGTTAACAATGAGAAGTTCCCCAATAACAGTGCCCACGGACGGCATAATCTCTCCCGTAAACAATGGAAACAGATAGGACTCTGCAGGTTAATCAGGAGCAGTTGCTAAATGAGCGGGCTTTAAAATCTATCTGAACACATCCTCAACTGGTAAGAAAACCAAACATCTGAAAACACTTGATAAAATGTTTGTCTAAGGTCTGAGCGTTGCATCACCTGGAAAATGCAACGAGGAGTTTCGAATATTACAATCTCAAATTCCGTCTTAATAACACAAGTCTAACTTTCAAATGCGCATTTACGCAACGAACGGGTGAATAAATTTGGTTGCAAAAAACGAAAACGAAATCTGTCCATTTTAATAATAACACATACCATGCAACGAATGGTTCGTTATTTTGCCAATTACATTACACGTAGATTATAAAAACCTTAGGGGAAAAGGGCAAAGTAGATATCTGTAATAAAGTTTGCTGGTAAGTATACAATTAGCAAACAAGTGCTCTGCTGCTTTTAGCGGCGTGACATAATCCATTAATTATTTATAAACTCTGGGTAGTAGTGATTTCTGAGTTCGAATTAATAAAACTGTATGCCGCGTAGTGACTAGTTCTTTACGATTGTCATTGCAGTTCGATTTTGCCTGTATTCTCTTGTAATAATGACTGAGCCACGCCTACATAATAATAATAACCTCTCACTGGTCTTTATACCGTTTCCTTGTCCAGTATGACCAATATGTTCTGCAGCAATCCATGATATACCGTAAAATATTAGTTTTCTTTGCGAACGAACGGCGTAATCTAACGTGAATTTTTACACAGCAAAGCAAGATCGACATGTGGTTTGCCCATACGTAGAGAAGAGAAGGTCGGCGCGAGAAGTTTATATCACCAATTGGCAGGCAAGTTTCTACAGAAGGCGGATCTTTTTGAACTTTAAACTAGGTTGCACACACCGTTGGAGACAGAGAAATTGATACAGTGTAGCAGTAAATCAGGGAGACCGTACAGTGTACAAATTCGTAACACTGTTGCAAGTATTTTTGGCGACTGAAGGAAGCAAGTGAGATCACTGTGGTTTCCCATTTGGGAAAGAGTAGAGTTGTTGAGCAAGGACTATTACTGATCGTTCTCACTCACACTTAACATTTAATTTAAATATATCACGCTGGAAATGTCTGAAAACAAGCCGAATGATGATCCGAAGTTGTCAACGACGGACAGGGTGGTAAAATGTAAGTATATCTGCATTGCTTCTGTCAGTTGTAAGGATTTAATTATGTGTGTCTGATCACGTTTTACAACGACCAGCGATTCTGTCTGCCAGGCGGTACGGTCGATGGTCTTTTCGTTCTGTGTAGTTTAAAAAAAAAAAAAAAAAACTGAGAAGCGAATTGAGGAGAAAATGGGTGTTAGCTAGCTATCTTAGCATAAAGTAGGAAGTAAAGGTAATGATTGCTCAATTTTAATATCTGTCAGTTCTGTAGTGATTAACAGTTTCTCAGTTTTTCTTAGTTGTTGCTGAATATTCGCTCTACTGGACTACGTCCTTGTTTATAAAATTCACTATCGGTTGTTGCAATACACGCGATCTGTGAGTTCCTACTTCCTACGTCGTCGTCGGGGGTATTTGCAGTATCGTCCAGTGCACGTTAGACGGATAACCCAGTTTGAGTTGCATGGTCAGAACTGGGTAAAAGTACAATTTAAAGGCGTTTACTGAGTGCAAAATTCAACGTTTTATGTATGCAATACAGGCGTATTTTAAAAACGCACGGACATATTCTGATCAGTTGCTTTTTGTTAATCACTCAATAGCTTTAAATGAACATTGCAAAACCTTGCCAGATATAATAGACGATAAATTATTTTGTTTAATCCAGTTTCACTGTCTTTTTTAACTGTTAAAACTGAGTTCAGTCACTTGGGATACTTTTTATTAGTTTGCATGGGAAATGTTTGGCTAGTTAGCTACAACTGCAAAATTTTAAATAACGTTAAATTTATGTTTATAAGGTAATGCTTGGATAAGAGTTCTCTTTTTTAAGCAGCAATGTAAAAGTTATACAAATTAATGTTCTGATGAGAATATTTATATTACAGCGCAATCTGATGCGACATTTAAAAAAAAAGTCTTTCAAATATTTCTTCGCTTTAATCGCTCCTCACTTTGCGTTACTATTTTCCTTCTTATTTGCACCGGACGGCACCACGCCCCCTTTATAAAAAACAACAACAAAAAAAAAAAAACATTGTTTATATTCTAGATGCCTATTTGGCCACTATACATCTAACATTCATTCAAGTAACGTGATGTTCATATTCTACTATATATATACACACACTAATCGTTATGCACTATATAAAGTGTGTCATAAATTCACACAGTGTGATGCCTTAATTTAGATGTAGAAAAAAAGATGTATTTATTTACATTACATTAGCTAAAATGTGAAATCATACTGATAATAACTTACTAATATTGAAATTTGTGTCTCACTAGTGTATCTGATGGTCTCAAGTCTAATCTTTCAACTATGAAATTCTGAGCTAAATGTCAGTTTGCCATAGATTATGGAAGTTTATTATATTACATACTCTGGGGGTTGCTTCCCCTCTGCTCAATCATTAACATTTATTAATGTCTTTGACACCTCTTTCCACAGTCATCTTACTTGCTGTCTAACTATTTTAAGTTATGAGATGTAAACAAGACAAAATGTACAAAGTTATTGGAGTGTTTTCGCTCTACTTAGTCTCTCGATTTGGTGTTTTTCTAACTTTTTTTATTTTCAGTGCATGTTGCTCCATTCACAATATGGCTCCTTGTAATGAACATAATATTACATGATTTTCTGGCATATTGCTGAATATTGTGATTTCTGAATATTGAAACTCTGAACTGCTGGGAATAAACCTATTGATTCTTATTTTCTGTGTTTAAAAAACAAATTGAAAGCAGTGAATTCCCTGCCCCTTTTTTATGTATAGCTGTCATACACACACACGCACACGCATATAATAATAAAAAAAATAAAAAAATATGTATATATGTATATATGTATGTATATATATATATATATAGTCAGTATGGTTTAGATTGCATATAAAACCTGATCTGTATGCGATTGGAAACTCCAGACTGACCTGGGAAGTCTTTGAATTAAATAACTGTGTGTTATCATGTTATGTCAGTTATTATCAGGCCATCGGTGTTCAGACCCAGTCTATGCCGTAGTCTGTATGCTTGATGTTACTGTGACTTGTAAATTGGGGGGGTGGTTGGATGAAGAACACCTAAACCGGCAACCCCTATCTGGTTACAGAGGGACAGAGACGAAAGTTGAATTATTCCTTCACTGTGGTGGTTTCGTTGATTTGGAGCCAAGGGACCATATGTCCTGATAAGGTGGTACAGTGTTTTAAGTGTAGTGTTTCTGTAATGCTTTGTGGTTTCCTTTTTATCTGTGTACTACTTGGAAGCCTGCTAACCAATTTCCAGTTCCAAGTTCCAGTCCCAGACACAGGGATCTCCGGCGTGATACAGCAGTTTTGATCTGACATAAACTCTACAATTACCTAACTGTCAAAAACTGTACAGACACAGCAGGACATTGAGAACATCTACGATCATAATTTTCTCTGAAGCATTGAATTGCTTCACTGCCTGTTACAAAATGTTCCATGAATATGCAATAAAACTGACAACGTAACACAGAATATTTTTTAAACAGGTTGTTTTTTTATGTGCATAGATTTAAGTAATTTAAGATTTGTAAGTAGTTCAACGTGACAAAGTGAAGGAATCTGGAATTTCCACCAGGTGTGCAGCATGCATGCTTGAGATTGCTGAGGTGATTCAATGAAAGTAAGCTTCAATTTTAGGGTGTGGACTAAAAGCATTTTCCTAGCAGTAATTAACCACGCTGTAAGAAGCTTAAAAACCAATGCAAATCTTAAAAGCTATTTCTGAAGGGCAGCATTAGAAGGGTCATGTTTGTATTGTAAGAGGCATTATACTGGATTGTATTATTCAGAAACGGTATGAAGTTAAATTCAATGTATAGCAGATCTATTAATGTAAGTCGTTCCTCAGATTTTTTCACTGATCTGGGTGGATGGTATCTAACAGCTGACCTTTCGAGGATAGCCCCTGTGTGCAGGCACGTGCGTGGCCATCTTGACAACCCAGCTGAATAACAGAGTCATTTTTAGAACGGGACCTTAAGGAAAGGCGCGCGCTTCAATGGGGATTTCTGTGACTGCCTGCCGTGATCCCTGATTCACAGCCCCCCCCTCCCCCCTTGTATTCACTCAACCGCCTCCCTCTGCTATCAGGAAAGTGACTCCTTCTTTGGGTTAGGGTTCAGAATGTCCGCATTAACTGTCGTCAGAGACGCAGTGGGAGATCCGTGACTGTCTGTAGTATCCAAGAGGTGTCTTTCTCGGGCTAATCCATGTTCTTTTTTACTTTTTAAAATTATTTTGACATCTTTATCTTGGCTTTTCTGGTGCCATTTATGACTCATTTGAAGGACCGTGTGCAATTTTCTGTACCCAGTCTATGGAATCCAGCTTTAGCAATAGGTCTGTGCATGCTGTCAGAGGTTTGAGTCTGCTAGTCGCAGCCTTTGAGATTTCAGAGAAGTTTTGAATGCAGCTGGTCTTTGTGTCAGATTAACAGTAAGACAAATCAGAAGTGACACAGATACCGGCCATCTGAATTTGAAGTGTTGTTGGAATTGCTGGTGGAGAACTTGGTTATGAGAGTTAAGTTGGGTTAAGCTGCTGTACACACACACACACACCGCTGACCTTGAATAACCAAACTCTTTTCTTAGTATAATGATTGCAGGCCAAATTCCCACACGGCATTGGTTGCTGCTGTACAAGATATCTTTGTTATGGTGCGGTGGAGGATAAGAAGAGATTTGGGGATGAGATTGTCTACTGAATACATCATCTTCAGCAGAATGAACTGGAATGGAGTTGTGTGCGGGTGAAATGAGAGATGAGGGCAGAGTGCTGACAGTCATGTATCATGATCGCTGTAATCCAGAAGTCGCTTGAGATCCTAATGAGGGAACTTCATCTTGCGATTTCTCGGGAAGGCGACGTAAGTGTTGAGCTATTACTACGGGGGATGAGCAATTCTTCATGTGACACTGAACTTTCTCATCACTGTCAATGGGGACTTGTGTTTGACTCGGCGATTAGTTTTTGGTAAATTATGGCCTTTGGAGTCCTTGTGAAAGAGAAAGACCTACTTTTTACATTGTGTGTGTGTGTGTGTGTGTGTGTGTGTGTGTGCGTGTGCGATGACTCGCTGAATGATGCAACCCAGAGCTTCAACACTTTGTTGTTGGTTGGAGGGATAGCCATCACTGTCCAATGGTGGTCCTCTCTCTATTTTTGCTGTTTGGTGTGGACAGCCTGTCAACATGGCCGCTGCATCTCTCCCATGCCAGAGAGCGAGGGAGGAAGAAGTAGGGGCAGAAAGGGTGGGTGGGTGGGGGGGTATATATATAAGAATGTATTGTTGTGAGACAGTATGTGGCCTTGGCGGGAATAACCCATGCCTGCAAACGTAGTGAGACGCAAGGGATAACCGGCCAAGAAACTGACCTGAGACCAGCCCCCTAAAACCACCACCAGACTAACCATAGGAAATTAATAATAGTGTAAACTAATAATATTGAAGCAACAGCAAGGACAATTTGCACCTAAAAGAGGCCCATCTCACCACCCAAGATGGAAACAAAATGAACAGGTATGATTTGAATTTGGATTCAAGTACTGAGATTTGAGTCTAATTCCCAGACAATATGTAGACGATTCCGTAGTAGAGGGGCACTGTCTGAGAAGGCTCCACCACTAGTTAAAAAAGCCAGTTTATTGTCTGTAAATCTCTTTGGATTGTAGGGGAGTAGTGGGGAACTTTTCAGTCCTTTTATGTAACAGCTTGAAGTCGGCATGGTTACCGGTAAAGCGATGGTATGTCTGGTGTGATGTGGACACATTTGTTAGCATTGGTTAAGATTGTAGCAGCAGCGTCTTCCACAGATTGCAAATGTTCTACATCCTTTTGTAGGATTCTAGTCTGATTTAGATGTCCTCAACAGGTTTCAATGACAAGTAGAGCTGTACGGCTCCTGCACAGCAGTGGAAATTAATCTAATTTGTGACTGTCTATTGAGGAAAGATCAACAATCATCTGTAAGCTACTAGATCTACTGGTCTATAGTTATGCACAGCTGAGTGAAATAATATTTCTACGCTTTTGCAGAATTTTTTTTAATGCAAGAAGTGTCATGACATCACTGTTCATGGCATCCCTTTTTAGTGTAGGGAAATATTTAGGCAATCTGCCGTGTGACTGTTTCTTAATTTAGTGACTGTAGAAAATAAATCTTAGATTTTTTTCTTTTTCTTTTTCTTTAATAAGGTTATAAAAAGTAGATGACCCTCATGAGAGTCATGCTTGAAGTTTCTAAGATTTCTCTTTTCGTGCAAGATGGAAGACTTGCTTTTAGGCTGGATATATTTTGTGTTCCATAACGAGGCGGGTTTGTTTTACCGCTCTTTTTTTGATTTCCGACATTATAAGAACATGATCATATAGCACCTGGATTGTGTTAGATAACAGTTAGACTTAGTCTTTAAGATAATGATCTTATCTAATTGGACTGCTTTATTTGATTAAAATTCTGTAAAAACTCTCGTAAGAAGTCTGCACCCGGACCAGGTCTTTTTATAAATAAAATAAGTGGCAACAAGTCTCAATATCTCCAGGACTAGTCATGGACTCTTTGAAGCTCGCAGATATTGATGTAGGACTAAGTGCCTGCTGCCTGGCCAGTGCTCTAAGTTGTTCACCAGGGCCGATCAGACTATTGGCTAACTTAAAAAGGAACCTCTCCGGTGCAGATGGAGTCAGCGATTTAGCAACACACGTCTGATGCAAGTCTCATTGTTTCCGATGGTTACTGGTTTACATTTCCGATGACGGAGTCGCCGATAATGAGCATCTTCTCGGTAGCTCTTTCGAACCGTGACAAAGCTTGGCTGCTCAAGCGCTGCTGTGGCTCTACGTAATCCCTGGTGCATTCGGCACGACAGAAAAAAAAAGTCTAAGGAGTTCTCACTATCCCTGATCTCATAGAGCAGACGCACGCTGTCCTATAACCCAGCAACTATCTACGTCGATTCAGTTAAGGGCATGCTTTAATATTGAGCTCAGTACAACTAATGATGAGCATTTCATATTTAAATATAAAATAACTTAGCAGGACTTTTCCATAGGCTAGCTTAAAATATGTTCTCCCAACTTTAGCCTAAAAGTTTTTTTCCTGCATCATGGGCAGATCAGCCATTTGGTCTATGTATTTTATTTTAATTTTAATATTGTACTTGAACTGAACTAACAGGGGTGATGCATTGTGCAAGTGAACAGCCATCTTCTGAACCCGCCTCCTTCCGCCACTGGGTTTCTGGGTCCCACTGCTGCCTCCTTGCTCCTGGACTGGGTGGGTTCGTAACATCACCTCCTGTGTCGGCAGAACCAGCAGCGGGCAGTGCCATCAGCTTGTGGCAAAGGTCAGATTTGGTCAGATTACGTCCTGTAGAAAGGGCCGCCGCGAGCCTTATGTTACAGGATCTAATTAGATTTCACGCACTGCTTGAGGCGAAAGCCACTCCCCTGTGGATACGGAACCGCAAAATGTTCTGTTTTTCTCCGCTTTACCGATGGGTATTCTCTGCCCAGTGAACTGGCCTACAAAGCCTGAAATAGGCTACAGTTTTGATCCGTCTGCCCCTGCGCTGTCTCTTTTGAGGGTGACGAGATAATGAACGTCCCTACTGGGTCCGGGTGACATCCAAGTAGGGTAGTTTTATATATGGCGCAAGACTTGAGTCATTCCTGCACCCTGCCTTCCCCTGCGGGCAGTTTATCCACCGGGTCGGTTTTTAGCTTTCAGATGTTTTTTTTAAACGAAACAGCGGCCAGACGCATCGGTTAATTCTTCTTTTATTCGCCATTGTTACAGAAACAAAACAAAACTAATGTTTTGAAACTCAATGAAAACCACCCTTTTTAGTAAAAGTCTAAAAATAAACCGCTTTTAAAGGAGCAAATTACAAAGCAAGCACAGCCACTGAACTTTTTCTTCATACAGCTCTACGGGCACTCTTAAGTCTTTGATTGCGCGCACCTGAGTCAGACGTAATCAGCAAAACCACACTCGGTTGTACCAACGTCTGTCCTGGCTGTGGGTGGGGCCCCACAGCTTGGGTGTCACTCCAGGTCGGTGTGGTTGTGTCCTCAGCTATCCGAGGGTGGGGCTCGTGGCCACATGCCACGAGGGTGCTTTGTCCCAAGACGGACTGGTAGGCCGGACCTTTGCACGTTGTGCGAGAATCACACGGCGCTCTTTGCTAAATTTTTACTACGCTATATGGAACGAAATGGGGTTGACTGTTCTGTTTTTTATGATGCGTATTCAAGTGATATATTCGGTCATAAATCAGTGAATATAACTTATACGATTGTCTCATGCAAATGTATGTCCTTCCTGCAGTTTGTCCGATGGCAGCTTGCACTCGAGCCTCTCTTCAGAGTTGCAGGGTAATCGTGACGGTTATGCCGCCACGGCGACCAGTCTTTTTCTCTCTCTTGTCCTTTCGGGGCATTCTTAAGGATTCTGATTGTAAACATTTACTATGCCATATTTTGGTAGCTGCGATTACCAGCTGCGATTGTTGCTTTTCTAGAAAATTCTTCTAAGAAGCATTGGAAGCTGGTTGACTAAGTGATTCTGGTGCTTTTATAACACTTTACCCTTTCTGAAACACCTTCAAGGCTTTAAAACTTTTTTTTGTTTCACTCTTTACAGGCCTATCAATGTTTAGTTAACACTATAACACTTAACCAAAAAGTGTTAACCAGAAACTATTCTGAATATTCAGCCATTTTTATGGTTCCCATCCCTCCTAGAAAGGAACATGACATCTCCTTTGCTTCCGGACA
>JAOVYW010000014.1:2072751-2090803 GCA_025775045.1 Hiodon tergisus | reverse complement strand
GTTCTGCCATGCAGGGAGCCGTGCCGGTCTGACCGTACCGCAAATGTGTGTATATATTTTCTTTTTTTTCTTTTTTATGAGTGAGATGTTTTATTAGGTGTCTGAATATTGAATACCTAAAACTTACTAAGCTTCCGTTATTTCCTCGTTTTGTAACTGATCCGTTTAATATCTGATCAAAGTAATTACTATAGCCCATCCAACTTGAAAATAAAACCGCTTTAAGCAGCTGAGCTTGCAAAGCTCAAGGAAGAACGAAATGACATCCCTGGCCTTGCCTCAAGTTCATAACACTCGTGTTTTATGGATATTCAGCTGCAACTTGGTTCACAGATGTATTTCACTTGTGACTAGGTGTCTCTGTAGACTGTACATATGTATGTACATAAACAGTAAGTCTGCAGGCACTGAATGCACTGGTGCCTAATTCCAAGTCCTTAGTTCACTCCTGGGAACCACATTGTTGCTCACTCGCACTGAATGTCTCTTAGAAAGATGTCTTTTCGGAATGCTTTGTGATGAATGTGGACTGACTGAGGGTCTTGGTTTTAAGGAGGTAGGGGAAGGACGAGGGGCTGAGGAAGAGCCCCCCTCCCCACCCGACGTCTGCTGGACCTCTGAGAAGGTGCACTCGTTGATTTTGTGGTTTGTGTTCATCAAACTCCTAAAGCAGTGAAGTCCTTCCCCTCCGATGGAAAACCGTGCTTTTCTGCTATACTCTGGGGTTCAGATAATTCCGTATTCATCCCCAACGGGGGGTGTACGTGCAGGTACAGCCAAGCCTCTCTGGGTTGTAACTGAAGCCAAACTTCGTTGGGTTGATAGCTGTAGCCAAGCCTTGTTGGGGTTTGACTATAGCCAAGCCTCAATGGGGTGTTGCCGTAGCCAAGTCTTGTTTGACTGTGGCTGTAGCCAGGCCTTCCTGGTGGGAGACGGCTGCCAAGCGTGTCAGAGTGCATCGTCTGCAGTCGGTCTCCTTCGCGGCAACAGTCTGAACTACTACACAGTGTGGAGGAACCAGGATGACGCAGAAGGGGGGGTCTCTTCCAGCAGCTTGAGTGTCTCCACTGTTGAATCACGAATCTTAGCGCAGGTTGTTCCAGAGGACCTCCAGGATTTGAGCTGGTCGCTGATCCGCCGGTCGCGCGCACACACAGAGATCGTCTGGTCCAGACACGTACTCATGTGCGCGTGCACACACACACACACACCTGGCTGCTGTCTGACATGCTTGCCTTACATCTGGCATTATGGCAGGTCTTATTCATATGACCCCTCCCTAATGCAACCCTTCTGAGACCCATCTATTTATCAAACCGAGGCTCAGCTTCACTGACCTCCAACGGCACTGCTACATTTAAAATGAGTTAAGGCTGAGCCGTGTGATGATGGACCCTTAAATGAACGTTCCCCTGAAAAGGGCAATAAATACCATATGCATTTCCCCAAATCACTTATCCTCGAACCTTGAGGATGATGTAGTATCCGAATTCGCCCAGAGTATTAAGTAGCCCTTTCCATGATACCAGTTATGTGTGTATCGGCTCTCCAGCGCGAGATGTAATCCCTACATTTTCATGGCGCTTATCACACTTTCCGACGTATTTCTCCTCTTTAAAGTGGAGGGTGACAGGAATCTGGCGCAGCCAGGAGACAGAGAAAGAATTAAACGGGGTGATTTAGAGAAGGCTATTGTTTGGAGTCTTCCTGTTTCGTTCCTGTCCCATTCTTCTCCGTGTCCCTGATAGCACTCACCTCCCTGACCCCAACTGTCCCACAGCCCCGCCGATGCGAGGGGTGTCCCCAGGGTCACGGGGGCACCTCCTGGCTCCTGACGGGCCAGCGGTGACATCAGCGGCTGGCCGCAGCCGTGGAATGTTGGGCAGGACTGGTGGCAGAGTGCGGTGGAACCCCACCTCCTGCTGGTGGCGGAACGCCGCTGTTAGAGTCCGGCCTTCTCAGCAGAGGGGAAATGGGAATATGTCTTTTTTTTGTTGAAACCCTGTTAACATTTATAGAGAGTAGCATGGGATTTTAGCTTAAAAAAAATCCACACCTCATGCACCTCAAGTTCACATTGTGGATGTAATATTTAGCCCATATGCTTAAACCAGCATTTTTACCATTACATCTAAATAAAATGTTGATAGTCCCATTTCAACTGACTCGTCCCTTCTTTGATTACCGCTCTCCTGTGCTGACTGGAAATAGAAACGGGGGGGTGCGAGGAGATTTATAGATGAGAAGGTTGTTTGTGTGAATAAAAAGACGGAGGATGGAATAATTCAGTTCTCTTAACAGCGTTAGAGATTTGCAAACCCCGCAGTAATTTTGACAGACCAGGGCTTCATGAATAATGAATTGGAAGTCATTGTCTGCGTGGAGGTTGGAGGGCAGAGGCGGCCTGTTTGAGACTGAGAGACCTCTAGCGTTGTATTAGAAGAACAGCATGCACTGCAACCGGGATAGCCCCTGCCGTCTGCAAATTGCACGATGTGACCAACTGGTTTCTTGTCAACTTTGAGTATTGAAATGAAATGGTTTGACCTGAACCTTTATCCGTGCCTATACCTGTGATCATGACAAACATTTTGTAACTAGTCTTTGTAACCAGTGTGTTTCCCTTATTGGGGTTCAGCTTTATAGGAGCTTCTTGTTTTTGCTTTTTTCGTTAGTAACCCAGAAAATCTAGCTGTTGTTTCATCTTAGTCTAACTCAGTAACTCTGTGTGGTTGACACATTCTCTGTGTTAAGCACTGTGTGCAGAGTTTCTTGCTTATATACTTTCACATGGTCTGTACTCCTTCTGAAACCTGCCATAGGTGGTTAGTATTTTCTCACCTACTGTGATGTTTATTCTGCATGTGAACGAATAATAAAATGGTTTTGTCCTGATAAGTGGCCTGTATGGTTCTCCTCCTAGCGATAGGGGCCCTGGCCGAGGCACTGAATTAGCAGGCAGTAGGTCATTGCGGTTTGGAACGGAGCTATGGAGCGGCAGATGGTTTGAGCGCTGGTTTGATGACCTTTCGGCCGCGAGCGTGGGTGGGTGTCGGCTCTCCCTGAACGCAGGTATGCAGAGGTATGTGGGGTTGTCCTGCCGCAGGGGATCAGAGCTAGCAAAGAGCCATGTCTACTCTGCTGCTCCAAGGCAATGGAGGGTTCTCTCTCATCTGTAGTTTAACACCCAACCGGCCCGAGTTCAGTGTCAATCCCTGGGACCCATTTGCTCCTCTGTAGGCTCACATGGTCTCATGTGAGCGGAGCAGGAAGCAAGACCTGCGTCACTGGCCCTCAGTCCATTGCCTGTTGATCCTCGCATACGACCCTGATATTATCAGCCCTCCATTTCAATTCTGCAGGATTTTAAATGGGGATTTACTGTGTGCTCGGCGCTAATAAAAACAAACTCCGGGGAACCGCTGCTGTAAACGTCCATGGAAATGTTTCTGCTCGTTGGGCTTTTCCAGTCTGCATGCCAGCAGAGATTTCCAGGCCCTCTCCTGTCGTATAACACTGCTTCCCGCTGAGCACTGGGAGCACTAGAGCCTGTTGGTCCACATGTGCTGAGCCAGGCCTTTTCACGTTTTTAATCCCTTTTAAATTATACTGGGGCGCTGCCTGTGGCTGGAGATTATAATCAATACGCAGGAAATTGTGAGGAAACGTATGACGACTTGAAAAAGGCTAGTCTTCTAAAGATAAATTTCGCAATGAGCAAGCGTTTTTGCCCGTATGACTCCCCTTAACAATCTCGACTCTTTTTGTTTACGTGGGATATCCCCATGGCCGGATACAGAGGGGTGCAGAGTTGGGCCACGCCCCCCAAGATTTCTGCCGCACCCCCCCAGCTCCTTCTGACTTCAGCCAAAAATGTTACTTGTTTATATTATATACCATCATGATACCCCCCAGAAATGTTCACTGCAGCCCCAGTCAAAGCAGGCTGCATCCGACCCTGGATCTCTCATGTTTAAGTGGTTAAACAAGTGATAGTTGTGTGAGAGCATGCGTCTGACTCTCCTCCCCACAGCTGCAGTGTTGAAGTACGAGAACAACGTCATGAACATCCGACAGTTCAATTGCTCCCCTCATCCCTACTGGCTGCCAAACTTCATGGACGTCTTCACCTGGTCCCTGCCCTTCGTCGGCGAGAAAGGTGAGCACCAGCCCATGTTATTGCGGGCTAGGGACAGGTAAACGTTGCCTCAAACGGCAGCGATGACCTCATTGTGCCACGTTAGTACTGCATCGTTACAAGAACTGCCCTTGGTAAAGTTGTGGAAAAAGTAATTTTTTTTTGGAGTTCTCAGAGGCTAAAGCTCTCTCCTTGTGCATATTATCCCTCTGCACCCCTGTAACTCATCATCCTGACATTTGCAGCATGATGAGGTCTTCTGCAGGTGGTGAATATCTACTGGCCTCTTTTTAGAACATACGTGGCTCTGGGCTGTCTTTCCCTGGTGATACGGTTGAGTGGCAAGCTCGAGACCTCTTTCAGACTCGCTGATCTTTACAACGAGCCAGCGGGCTCTTCCTGCCGGGACTGGGGTGGGAGGTGGGGGGTCGCCTCCCACATCCCCCACGATCACCTGCAGCGCCGCGGGCGGCCCAGGCTTGTCCGAGCTCCTTTGGCGAAGGTTGGATGCCGTAAGGGTTTCCTGAGAGGTCCGTGTCGGCGTGGCGTGGCGCTGCGCTGGGCTTTTTTAAATCCTCCCTCGCGCTCTCAGCTGTTCGCCTCACATCTGTATCGCGTCCCGGCACGGCAACATGCGCAAAGCGTCGTCAGCTGGCTCTGGGATTAAATGCTTTTGAGTTGGGTTCACAGCAGCCTTCTTCCCAATGTATGTGAGCCGCTTGGGGACAGTTCTCTCTCTGTCTGTGTGCGACCGGCCTGCAGTCTAAATGCTTGTCCTCCCTACAGTGACCGAGATGCTGGTCAATGTTTTAAGCATCTGCTCCAATGATGAGCTGACAACCGATGAAGAGATCGATGGTAAGTCACCGCTGGCATGATGGTTTTTGCTAAAAATTATTGTTGCTTTCACTGAAAAATGGCTGTTGAAATGAGATGTTTTGTATATACTCGCAGACGTGCACGCACGCACACACACACACACACCGATTTGAATGATATACTGTTGTCATCCACATGGGGGCGCCATCTGCACACAGTACATGCAGTAGTGGTTCTTGATGGCCCAAAATATTAGCAGGACTCCACAATACAGATTTAGCCGTCAGTCCTACCAGGTCTTCTCAGGTAACTGCACTGGGGAACCCCTGCCATGGCATTCCAGAAGTATTTCCTGGAATTGGAGTTTGTTGCTTTAGACACTGCAGACGCGTGAGCCACCTGAGGCCAAAGGGGCTGTCCGCTTTCTGTCACACTGATAGCCTTTGGATCCGCACACAGCACCTGTTACTGCTAATGACAAACGACAAGCTCTGGTGCTTTTAGCGAGGTGGAGCTGGACCTCTGCCTGCGGGGCAACACTGCCCTCTTGAGGCAGCTTGTCATTATTAGTAGGCTCCTAAATCAAACCTCCCATCCTAAACTGAGGTTACGTTTTCCGAACGTCTCCACTGACGTGACCACAGACCCATTGTCCATTTCATTCAAATGTTGACAAATTATTATGCTAGTCCCCTTCACGCAGAAAGCAAACCCCACACACATTTTTTTGGGGCGGGCTTCCCTGGACGGTAATGCCAGTAATTGTAATCCCAAGTATAGCAAACAAGCAACGTACCGATCCTGGAGAATACTTCATGGCGCCTATTGATGTTAAGTGCGACACATGCTTCCAGACATATTTAACGCAACTATCACTTCTTCTTGGGGAGAAAATGCACGCTGTTGAAGCTGAGGCCATGCAAGTTTCTGTTGACTTTGATCGTTAACTATTTCTGTCCTTGCGACACTTCCTGCTTAATTTCCTGTCTAAATGGTTGGTCGCAGTAAAACCATGCCAACTTTAATCCTCAAAATAGAAAGATTTTTTTTAAAAAGTTTTTTTAAATCCTCCCCTACGGTTTTTGCCACAAATTGTTCCTGGTAAATAATTTAGCAAATAAGTTTAGTACCTTTTCTTACCAATTAGTAATTGCCTCTGAGGAGGTTTTTTTCTACAGCATAATTACAGACACAGCTGAGCCAAAATGCTACCACAGTCAGAATAATTTTTATGCTACTAGTTCATTTCATTAATTTTGCTAGAATTTTTTTTTCCCTTCATGTAAAAAAATAAAAATAAAAACTTATCCTGGACAGGTCAGTCATGTGACTCGAACCATGTTTTTCCCCCTGAAAAGGACTGACATTGCCCCTGTAGGAGTGTCCCAAAAAAACAGTGGGAAAACTGAACTTGGCACGAAGTGGTCAGACACGTTCACAGACAACTCTCGTTGGACAAAGCGGTTCTGTCACCAGGACCGCAGTACATCTGCGCGTTCATCTTTCACTGGCTAACATCTCATTGCAGCCCCCTAAGTTAGCTTCTGTTTTGTTTTTTTTCCTCTCTCTCTCTCTCTCTCACTCTCTTGGTTTTCCTCCGATTGTGTTGGTCTAATATCCTTTGCGTCTCTGGGTGTTCTTTCTCACTGTGATTATTTCACTCCCTTGGGTGCCATATCTAATCTGTTTCCTTTTTTTCTGTTTTTCAGAGTTTTGCTTAGGCATTGCTTTTGTTTTCCACCGGTGTGCGTTTGCTTCTCTTTTCTTCCTCGCTCCCTCGTTCATTCTCCAACCATCCACTGATCTCTCTGTCTTTTGTTTTTCCTCTTCTGGGGTTTTCTTGAGAAGGACAGCTAATTTATGCTCCCAAGAAAGGTACAAACGCCAACACGCCTAAAGGCTTCATGCACACAATGGCGCTTGACAATGGCATTCGAATGTACACACCAGATAAAATTTGCCTCAGATCAGCCGTGTTTATGATTGTTTCAGTTATATTTAAATACTTTCAAAACGGGGAGCTAGAAAAGTGTTTTTATTTTATTTTATTGTTTACTGAGAAGATATATAAATCTATGTGTAAATTTTATTTATCCGCCTTTTAGGAGTAAATCTATAGGTGCTACTCTGTTGGTGTGACATGCTTTGAATGAGTACTAACACAAGAAGGTGGACGCCATTCAGATCAAGCCACTCCCTCTAAGGGGTGTGGCCTGGCTGATGGCGTAGTTAGCACTGTGGCTAAGGCAAAGCAGTCTTGATGTTGGCCCTACAAGCCAGTCAGGGCAGCCCCAGTCACTTCTGTCTGCTGCTCTCTGTCTATTCCATTTTCTCCATGCCATACATTCGATAATCTCTGTTCCCAACACACGGTTTTCATATTGGGTCCAAGAAAAAAACTTCCATGTGTTGTTTTTAAATTAATGCACAATCATGTAATATAAATAGTCCACTAAAAGTGAAATGGGGTGCTTTGGCTTTTTTCTGTATGATGTGAGAAATGATTTGTGGTCCCTTTGTCTGTAAACGAGTACCAGGGCTTATATTTAAAAGTTAGGTGCTTGTCTGATTTAATCTAACCACCACGCTGTTTGTTCCTAACATTGACTAACTTATTCAGTTTCCATTTTTTCCTTTGGTTTACTTGCAGTTTTTTTCAGTATCTTCTGAGACTATTGAACTGCTAATGTAAAGGGCACTGGTTATCAGTCAAGCCATGTGCTTTACTCCCTAGAGATAACTCCCCTTCTTGAATCCCGAACGCGCCAGTTTGTTTATGCAGTCAATGTTTGCAGCAGTTTGTCCATAAAACAAATGGCACTGCAGTCCGATTCAGACCTTATCTAATAAACGAGGCCTTAATTAGGCCGCGGGGATCAATACCAAGAGGACTTGAGCGGATATTGAATCAGTGAATCCGCTTATACAGAGGAACAGGGCAGTCGCTGGGATGGCATACATTTGGCTGTGTTATGGCCATAATGGCCATGCAGGAATAAGACACAAGCTGGATTATACAGTGTATTTATTTCTAACACAATGTTATCTACTGTAAAACATTTTATT
Source organism: Hiodon tergisus (assembly GCA_025775045.1). Lineage (NCBI taxonomy): Eukaryota > Metazoa > Chordata > Actinopteri > Hiodontiformes > Hiodontidae > Hiodon > Hiodon tergisus. The sequence continues at coordinate 2,082,780 of JAOVYW010000014.1, read as the reverse complement.
AGAGAGAAGGTTGCTATGAATCACGGACTGAATTCTTAGCATCAACACAAAGTGAGTAATTGGGTTCAGCAAATGCAAAAAACCGTGAGCTCTGAAAGTTAGCTTTTGCCAGAAATGGTCATTGATTAGGGCGAGTGTCATTCAATTCCTTTAATTTCCTGGGTCAAACCGTAGAGGCATTTGCATTGATCGTTGATCATCAGTGGGCCTGGCTTGAGTAAGATTAGCATAGATTCCTGAGGTGTCCGACTGAGGAGAGATGTTTGATGTGAGACCGTGTCTATCCTGTTGACCTTACCGTTATCCAAAACGCCCCCTTGTCGTCATCGTCCCCCCCCCCCACAGGTGCCACCGCTTCGGCGCGCAAAGAGGTCATCCGAAACAAGATCCGTGCCATCGGTAAGATGGCCAGAGTATTCTCTGTCCTGAGGTAAGAGCCCAGTCTACTCCGTCACTCTGTTCCCCCCCGATGACTGTGGTTTTTCCCCTGGCGAGTGGCGTCCCGAGCTGGCGCAGGACGGCTGGGTTCACCACGCTCGCCTGGACGTCAATGGCCAAGCTTGTTCCCCTTCAAAGCAGAGTGTCTGTCCCTCCTTTCTCATGCGACAGTGGAAACGATCACATTCGCCTTGTCTAAGTTAGCATTAGGAGAGAGTGCATAGTGGCAAGCAAGCATTGTTCTCCTGTGTTCGATATTGTCCGTGCGGGCGTTTTCACTTGCAGTCGCATTCGTGCCAATCAGAACTACATGACTTGGGTAAGCTGGGTTAGGCAGAATCCTTGAACGGGCCGCTTATCACGGCAAAGCGATATTCAAGATACCCAGAGTATGCCAGAGTAATCAAATCAGAGTCCCAGACCCAGTTTTTCTGAAGCCTGTCCCTTTGGCCTTGCATCTTTCCACGTCCGCAGGGAGGAGAGTGAGAGCGTGCTGACGCTGAAGGGCCTGACCCCCACCGGAATGCTGCCCAGCGGAGTGCTGTCGGGAGGGAAGGAGAAGCTCCAGAATGGTATGTCTCCACCCAGGCCAGCCTCCACGTACACCTCAAACCTAACAATGTTTTGTTTTGTTTAGTTCTGTAGGTCCATAGGCCTTAGGAAGCCTTCTAATTACTCAGGAACTTAAGGAAGTGACTCGGGCACAGATTACTTTCTTACTGAAAGTACTGCTCCATCACGGTTTTCCTAATGGGGAAATGTATTAGTTTCTCAAAGATAACACTGAAGACAGTTCATTTGCATTAAATATACACAGTGGAATGTATTCCTGCAAAATGCTACCCTAAGTATACTGGTTATAGTGCCCATTTTCACATTTTCTGAGACCTGCTTTTAATCCTGCTTTGTTTAATGCTCTGTAGAATTCCTAACATTTTTGCAGTTGAAACCCCCTTGTGGGTGTGGGTGGGGGCGGGGGCGAGATGATATTCAGGGCTTGTAAAAATTTTGTATTTTAATTTATTTTTAATGGGGTTCCTGGAGTGACTAACACCATCCGATATGTCCAGTTGATTTCTGTCAATCAGTATCTCTGAAACCACCTTATCTCAAACCTTGTCTGTTTCCTTCTTTCTCTTTTTCCTCTAGAGACTGCAGGTATAATGTTGCGCAAGTATTCTGTCACACGTGTTTGTGAGACAAACACAGAATTCACCTTCCACGTGCCCAGTTCTAAGCACTCCTGTTGAGTCCACATTCTATCTCCTTTACATCACAGAATAGCATCAGTGTCCCATCAGTGTTCATAAGTAAACAACTGATTGCTTAAAAAAATAAATAAGTCAATCGGACGTAGATGCTAAATTTGAAGCGTTTTAGCGACAAAAAATGCCACTTGGCTGTTTTTCAGTCTCATTCAAGGTCTGATTTCTAGTTAGATTGATATAGACTGTGTATGAAAGGGGATACGTTTTCTACGTCGCCATTCACAAAAGCACAGAAATCCAAATGACTTCACTCTTGTCCTTTCAACATGTTTGACGTGTGTCCCCACCCCAACAGCGGTGGCACAGAAAAGATGACGATTGGCCTACAGCGTTGTGCTCACTTTCATATGCCAGGCTTTTAATTGGACGAGGTATCTCTCTGAGCTCTCATTTCTGAACCCAGAAAGGACTCGAAAGGGGGGCGGTCAGGAACATGTCGGAGGCAGAGTGACGTTCATGAGATTTCTGTCGCAGCATTGGTAGAAATGGTCCAAACCGACCAATGTGCTCCTGCTGCAATGCTGCGCTCCTCATCATCTGCTGTTTTTTCGAGTTCCAGTTTCATGTGTTTTCTTTGTGTATAATTTTCTCCGTAAGCAGGAGGCATATGTTTAGTCGAGAGCTAGTTTCTGAACATTTTTTTCTGTTTATTTTTCAGACTCTGTGTGTGTTTGTGTGTGTGTATTTGTGTGTGTGCGTGTGTGTGTGAGAGAGAGAAACAAATTTATAAATCTCCTACCAGCGCTAGTATTCCTGCTAGTAGAACAGGTAACAAAGCACAGTAAGTGTGCCCAGAATAACTGACACCCTACTCGGAGGTTGCTGCCGCTTTTCCATAGTCAGGACTTAATATAGGGACAGACTGTCCAAATGCAAGGCTTAGTTGTGATCAGAAAGGGACAGGAGTATCAGAGAGGCTGCGAAGCTCGTCTCAAGGGAGTTTACCCCTCCTGTCTGCTACCTTCCTTCCCTGGAATGAAGGCCGTTTTATTTTCTTTCTTTTGGTCACACCCCCTTGACAGCACCAACAAAGGTGCAATCTTTTCATTTAAAGATGTTACTCCCCTACCGAAGCGTGTCCCACCTAGCCGCGATGTGTCGTTTGTGGCTGGACACTGCGAGAAAGTGGTTTCCTGGAAAGAGCGCACTAAGACAATTGCTGCTCGACAGAGCATTTTTGTTGTAAAAGTCCCTCCGTCAGTGGCCTCTTCAATGGACACATCCCGACTGCTGTCACTCCCTGACCTATCCCTCATGTGCCTTTAAACTCTGCTGTATTTCTGTCTCCGCCAAGGTTCCTTACTCCGAATCAATATTTTTCAAACTGGGTGCGATAAACGTCAAGTCTTAGAGCTTCATAAGTGGTGTCTAATTGTACGCCTTGTCCAAACCGCCTTGTCTCTCTCTCTCTCTCTCTCTCTCTCTCTCTCTCTCTCTCTCTCTCTCCCCCGTTCTCCGTCTCTCTCTCTCTCTCTCTCTCTCCCCCCCCATTCTCCGTCTCTCTCTCTCCCCCCCATTCTCCGTCTCTCTCTCTCTCTCTCTCTCTCAATTTTCTGCTTTGTTTCTTTCCTGCTAACATTCATCTGTCCGAATATGGATAAATTAATACTCTGTCTGCATTAGCTCTCTTGCTGGTCACTGACTTGTTCTCAAACTGAAATCCTCTGCTCATTTTTCTCATCCATTTTGCCAACCCTCTTCTCTTCAGCTACTATTGAGGCTATTGAGGCTGACGAAGGTAAATAGGCCAGCCTGCCCTTATTTCTGTTGCTTCTGCGACAGACAAGGGCTCTGCTGGGTTTATTCATTTCACCGTAGTTTGTCTAGAGTGTTTGGGTGTCGGGCTAACATTGTGACATAGTATTAACCACAAAAACAGACACACAAAAAAAATAAAGAAATCATGCTTGCTTTAAAGGGGAACAATATTCACAGCACATTAAAGGTGGAGCGCGTGCTGAACGGTCTTTCTGCGCGCGTTCTCCGCGCCTGTCACCGTTTCTCAGCACCAGAAGGGGATGGTGCGACCCACGCCCGACGGGCAGAGAACCTGCCGAGGGCCGGCACGCTGCCTGTGGGGGTCAGCCTTGCTCAGTATCAGGGCGCTGATCTGAGGGGAACCGTCGACAGCGCCACCCTCCCACCTTGTCATCACATGCACTCCTGGGGTCCTGTCACAAAAACAAAAATCGTCACTAAATTGTTCCTCTTTAAAACCATGTAGGGCCTGCAGTTGCACTTTGTTTTCGCACAAATGTGCTTTAAAAAAGTCTGTCATTGGATAGCGATCTCCCGTTTGGACTGATTGACGTCTCGAAATCAAGAACTTTCAAAACACAATTGGATTCGCTCCCTATACTGAACGGGGGAGACAAAGGATGCCAAACCGCAGCGGCGCAAGAACAACGTCAACTGCACCTTAAATAGCGCTTGTCTGGCCGCTATTTATGCTGGAATTGTCGGGCCAATTCCTCCTGAGTGACTCTTATGGACGCCATTCCTCTGTGATCTTTTTCTGCTTTTCCATGTGGTTCCCGTGACCCTGGTGTGTCGTGTTCTCTGTCTCTCTCTCTCTCTCTCTCTCTCTCTCTTTCTGAGCTGCTAATAACCTGTGTCCGACCTGTTCCATGCAGCAACATGCTTCACAACGCTTCAGCTCCTCAACAGCCGCGGGCTGCAATTTGTTGTTCGGGCCAAATTCGAACGACGTTTTGTTGTGCCCCGCCCAGAAACGGAGCCTCCTGGAAGCATTGATCCGTCCAAGCGCTTTGCTGCATGCCTTGGGCAGGCCTGACAAGTGGTTAGCACCGAGCCCTGTGTTTCCCGTGTCCCATGCCAGTTGTGTAGGTTTTATACCGTCAATATTGTGCGCCCGGGTTCTTTTCTCCCTTTGTTTGGGGTTTTCCATCGTTTTTCTGTTAAGCCGCGTTCTGTGGTGCTGCTGACAGTCAGGTATAATAATGGTGAGAATATAGTGGTCACTGTGGTTGTATTATTGTGCTATCCATTAATTGTTAGTTTTTTTTTCTTCTATTATTATTCTATTCAGTCCCCCCCAGCCATTGTATCCCAGTAGTAATGTTGCCATTCTTTTAATGGCAAATGAATAATTCCAGCTCATTCAAAACTGATGACTTAAATGTATGTAAATATATGTTATAGGTGTTTTGTCTTTTTTCTGTGGTAGAAACAGTCCATTTGCGTGACTTGAACAGTGCTGTGTTGTCCGTCGCGTGGAGATCTCACGAAAACCAACTTTTGGAGAGCCAGTACAGATCTGTGTTTGCTGTGTCTTTACGTTCACACCCTTTCAACTCCCTGCCCAACGTAAACTTTGTGCCACGCCGTGGGGTGTGCGTGTCCGTGTCCGTGTGTGTGTTCTGCACACACCCACGCGTCCTGCGCTGTCTGTATTCTCTCCTTTTCAAAGAGATCCCTTACAGTTATAATATAAAAATATAAAACTGTGGCCCTCACAGAGATTAATAGTATACAGTGTTTTTAAGTTAACTTTTTTTTTCTTTTCTTTTTTAATGTTAGCATTTTTAGAAACCCATAAAATGAAACCCATAAGACACTGTCTTAAATGTTCACATAATATTTGTTTCCACTCATTACTCCAAAATCTACTAAAGGAATTCAGTGCTGTTTACAACCTCGCTTTTGCTAGCTGCTGGAAAAGAGTAAAACCAGCCATGAGGAGGCTCCAGTTTTAACTATTTTTCCCTGTCTGTCCCCCCCCCCCCCCCCTTCCCCTGCCCCTCCAGCCATCAAGGGCTTCTCGCCACAGCACAAGATCACCAGCTTCGAGGAGGCCAAGGGCCTGGACCGCATCAACGAGCGGATGCCCCCGCGGCGAGACACCCTGCCATCAGACGCCAGCCTCAACTCCCTCAACCGCGCCCTCTCCTCCGAGACCAACGGCACGGACGGGACGGGGAGCGCCGGCAGCAGCATCCAGTGATGGGCACCTGCCACTCCAGAGGCGGGGCGCTGACGCGCCTCTGCCAAGGCGGCAGGGTTGGGGGGCTCTCGCCCCCTCCTCGGGGCACCTTGCAACAGGGCTGAGGGTTAGGGGTGCAGGGGAGACGAAGGATTGGAGAGATGGGAACGTGATGTGTGGAGAACAGGTGTTAAATTTTCGGTGGCGTGTCACTTCCTAGTCTTTTGGATATGCCTTTACAAAAAAAAAAAAAAAAAAAAAATGCTTGTAGAAACATGAGAAGTTTTCGCCGGTTAATTCTTTTATGAACTGTTGGGGATGTACTTGATTATGTATTTCATCTGGAGAAAGAACTTAATGGCGTGTTCTGAAAGGCCTTTACTCTATTACTGGACATGGAAATTTTGTCTAACTTCTTACTAACTCTTGTACGTTTACAAAATAGCACTAAAAGTGGACAGAGCATAAAGTTTTTAACATATAAGGGTGTACAAACTAAATAGGGACTATTTATTGATAACTTTTTTTTGCTACTCTTATCATTTAAAAAAAAAAATTGCTAACAAATAAATTAGGCAGTCTTAAAAGAATGTTGCAACATTGTTAAAATGCCAAAAAAAGAAGAAAGTTTTATGATTTTGTACAGATTATGCTTACCTCAGGTTTGTTTGGGGTCTGCTTTGGCCCTACATTAATGTATAATGGCTGAATAACTCTGCAATGAATACCTTTTTATTTCTCTGAGTTTAATGACTGGAATTTACATGTGTCTTTCATTTGCAGATTTATTTTTGTTTTATTGGGGGATAGAATTACTGAATGTGGCTTGCTGGAATTCTGTAATGACGAGTGGTACATTATTCTTTTAAATATAGTGGTGGGGGCACCTTGTGAAAAGCATCTATATTCTGTAAAACAAGAGTAACTAAAAGAAACTGCCTATGCATGTTTTAAGAGATACATGACTTAATTAATGAAATTTAAATGGCTGCCGAGGCCCATTGGAAATTATAGTGCGCTTAATGGATATATACTGGAAATATATACCGGTACTCTTTATATTCACCCCGCGATACTGCATCATGCCTTCAGTTTATTTTTTATTATTTTTTTTCTTCTTTTTTTTTGTAATTAAAGCGTTGAACTATTTAAGATGGAAGAGGACTCGTGATATTTTAACATAAGCTTGTCAATGCACACGTAGTGCGACTTAGCATGTTCTCCTAAGATGAGTTTGTGGTTACATGTGAAACTCAAAATGCATGATAGCTGTTAGTGTCATATAATGGTTTAGTCATTTTTGTTCTGTTTTGTAATGTGCCACAAAAAGTGTAATTTTATTATTATTATTATTATTATTATTATTATTATTATTTGGAACTCTTTTGCTTTGTATATCAGTTACGGGTTTGTTATTGCTTCATACTTTATGATAAAACTAATTGAATTAAAACTCCATTGAATTTTTTTTTTTTTTTTTTTTTTTTTAAACAACTGTTTAAAGTGCCCAAGTAATTCACTACAAAATGAAGCCTTGCTTTTGTAATTTGACTTCTAAACTGTTGGCAGACAAAGCATGCACTTGCAACAATGAAAATTATTTTATATTACTGTTCAATAAAATGTGCATGAAAATAAATTGCGTGTTTTTCTGTCAAGCAAAATAAAAAACCGTCAGACTCCCAAAATTTGACATAAAGGTTTCTCTAAGACGGTATATGTATACAAAACTGGTCCAATTAATAAATATGGAACCCAATACTCAAGGTGCCATTTCCATTAGTAAGAATTTGGGTGTTACTTCCATCCCACCCTACAGAAGGCCCTGCGAGGTACCATGCTTTTCCATGCCTGGAGCTCGGGGGTTTGATCCCCTGAAGGAGAACCCACCGCCCTGCTTACGGACGAGCACGGACCAGCGTTGGGGTTGGTTTTTACCACAGTTACAGGCTCCCTGTTTAGGTCCGACAGCGCTGGGAACTCGGTGCAAGAACAGAGTGTCAGAAACCTTCAGATCAACTCACTCTGGTCCCTTGTTCCTCGGGCTTTGCTTGTCTAATGGCCGACCCAGCTGTTAGCCACTGGGAAAAGTGGTACAAAATCAACAAGATCGAGAGCAGCCCTGCCCCTTTTTCGGGAAGATTGGTTTTCCTGAGGTTTCTGGTGCTGAAAACAAAGGCACGGGAAGCTGGATCTGACAAGCCTTGGCCTAAGGCGTTTCCTATTTACATTGGACCTCTTTAATTAAGCCCTGAAAAACAAGCTGCTGGACCAACTGTCGGGACAGTGAAGTATTCATCTGTGGAGAAGTCCAAACAAACTCATCTTATCCCAGTGCACAGACAACACTGTAGAGGGAATTCATCGATTTCAGCGGATTTTCTGATTTCCTTACCCTTTATGTTCTTAATTGGCATGTAGTTTTATTCCAAATCTGTTAACAAAGCATGCTCGATTACTGAATGTCACCTTGCAACAGAAGTCATTAATGTTTATTTTTAAAGGAACTGTCCAAGATTCTGGGCAAAAGAAGGACGTCAGAATAGCTTTACTCTTGGGCCGAGCCACCGGGGGTGAGACTGCCCATCTATGCAGGTGGCGAAGGTTCCCGGATCCCAGTTTGGGTGTTCCACCCGGGCAGCAGCGTGTCAGAGGGAAGATGTGTAACACATCCCACTGGGGATTCGCCTGTGATCCGACACGAGGGAACTCCCTGATGGGGACCTTTGATTGTTAGCTAATCTCCAGGGTTGCAGAACAAAACGGGCCTATCCCCTGATTTATTTCATCCTTGGAGGGAGCGCCACGATAAGAGAGATATCTCGCGTGACCGAGTCACTTGGCCCGAGTGAGCGATGCGGGTGTGCGTTTTGCAGGAAGGGCACCTACGAAACGGACGGAAACGCTCCTCCGCTGATCGATCCCAGCTCTGCTCTTCACCAGCTCCCTTCATTGCTTCTAATAAAAGAACGACCGTAACAATGTGAAGTCCCGCACTGGGTTTGTCCTCTCCTTCATTCTTTCTCCAGGAATCCCATCGCCTGTGACAGGGCGTACACAGGATTTCCTGGACCAGGGTGACTCAGATGGTTGTGGTGGGAAGTAAGGGTAGGGTCTCGGGTCGAGGAAAATACGCAACTCTTCCGCCTCCCACATTACATTAGCTCAGCCATCGGTTTGGTCACGGTTTTAGTTAGACAATATTCACAATATTTGAGTTTTGCATTTAGTTATATTTGACTTGTATCTTTTTATAAGTCCAGGTTCCAGGTAAAGCAGTCACTGATTCCAACATAAAGTAAAATGGAGGTTAAAGACAGACCAATTTTTGGTCTGGTTTAGGTTTAAGTAATAATCGTTCAGTCTCAAGGGCTTTGTCTTCCAGAATAAATAATTAAACTAATGACATAAAATTGACCAGCTGTATTTTAAAATAATAGAGTGATGTTTTTGGTAATTTTTGGTTAAATTACTGCTTTAGCCCAAGATAATCATCACGTTCACAATTTTAATATGTATTTATTTACCTGTTTGTCTTATGGTTTATTATTGAGTTTAGATTTAAAGGTTTAATGTTCAGCGGATAAAAAGCCAGCATATATATATATATTATGTATATTTTTAGCTTTAGTCTAGTGGTAAGGGGGGCTTTCACATCATGTCGTTTGGCTGAGGGTGGGACCACAAATGTTGACTGTGGAAATTGTCACCAGTTTCATCCACAAAGGGAGTGTGGCTGCAGAGAGATGGACATAAATTTGTGAGAAAATACAAACACAGCTGCTATTTGCCCTCTCTGTGCAGGACAACGCCTCCTCTTGTAATCATCTTTTTTTTCATTGCTGAATTATAAATAATTAATCTTTTTATTTTGTATCATAGTAGCAGCTTTGGGCATATGAACATGACTCATAAACATAGTGAAGAACCAACATTCAATAAACAAATGTTCCTATTATCACAATGGCATCCACACAGACATCAATGGAATTCAACCAGAAGATGTTATAATAACGTAATAAATAAAGTTAAAATAATTAATAAATAATTAAATAATTAAAATAATCAGTGAACTTCACCTCCCCAATAATCTTCCACCTCCACATGAAACACTATCAGCTGGTTTGGAGTGTGGACCTAAGAAATGACACAGAAGAGCGTGTGGCACGCGGCTGGCAGCCACACCCTCCCCAGCAGGACAATGATGGGCAGAAAAGCCAAGAGAGAGAGCTCTAATTACCCTCTAATTGAACCTCGTTGTGGACCTGAGTGTGGTTCCACTAATGGTAATCACACTCAGGTGCCACCAATCCCAGCAAAGCTGGCTCAAGAAGGACAGAATCGATGCGGGGTATTGCTGGGTGTGCTGTGATAAACAGT
>JAOVYW010000014.1:2060840-2072651 GCA_025775045.1 Hiodon tergisus | reverse complement strand
GGATGGTCCGACCCATTCCGAGAGTACCAAAACGGAGTTTGCTCGCTGGCACCCATGCATTAAGGGAGTGTACAGGCCAAAGTTTTTGAGTCCCAATCAGACGGACATGGACAGGAAGCAGCCTTGACCCAGCATGCACTTTTAAAAACAATATAGTACAGTATTGCTCTGGTGAGGAACACTTATTTCATGTTGTCGATCTTAAATATAGCATCAGTTTGCAATTATAGCCTCGGGTCAGAAGTTCAGGGCAGACTTGTGCTAAATCCAGTTTGATCAGGAAACTCTGCAATTCAGCCGATCAGCTTGTGTGTCAGGGCTTGTGAAAGTGGCAGTCCGAAACCCCTGCCTGATCCCCAGAGGATTACTATTGATTTCTTCCTTTGGTGATTAGCGTGTGGCCCTTGCATCCACCGAGTCCTATCCGTCTCAAAGCCTGAAAGGTCGGTTTCTCAACAGTGGTCAATGCTCTTGAAACTTTCACAGGTATCATCGGGTTGGTCTGTTCATATCCAGGGCAGTGTGAAAGAGGAGCACTACCCCTGCGGATACCTGCTTCATTTTATTTTCCTTAACATTAATGATAAAAGGGGATATGCGGAAGAATGATATCAAATTCAAAAGAGCTATTTGCAGATGCATAGCTTCAACATTAAAACATGAACCTGTTTCTCCGATGAATGTTACAAAATCACTGGACCGTTTTGTTCGTCAGTGTTTACCATTCTGATCTAGTCATCCATGCTGTTGATTATAGTCGGCAGAAGACCGTGGCAAGACCTTAGAACAATCTGCAGCCTGCAGCGGTTTTATATTCAGGTCCAAAACGCATCGTTCTGAGGACTGTTGATCAGGCATCTCTGCTGTACTAGAAACAAGTTCCTCAAACTGCACAAGTATCTCATTTTATAGGCATACATTTATTGGCTGCTGTTTCATTGTAAACATCTAATTATGGGATCGACACTCATTGATTTCTTCATAAAAATTGCCAGGAATGAAAAGTTAGTGCCAATCTTCACAATACGATTGAGACTCCCATGGTTTCGGGGGAGCTGTTGAGAGGGTGAGAGAAAGGCAGGGAAGCCAATCAGGTGTTACGATGCTGACTCGGGGGTAAGATAGTATTAAAATTATAGTCAACAACTACAAAGAGGATACCTCTCAGAAGTGCACTTCATGCTGTGTGAAAACATAATAGTCAGAGAAGAATTTGGACCCCATCATCAGAACAGCTAAAGAAAGGTTTATTACCATTATAGTGGCCCAAAGAAGGTGTAAAGCACATCCGCCCCTTTACAGGCCATTGGTACATCTCTAACATGCACTGAGCTACTGTTGCTGAATGATAAAGAAGTGCAAATCTGTTAATAGATTAGGCACCATCTGTTTGCAGAGGGTAAACCCTGTGTATTGACACAACGTTTCCCACAATCATTTTTTATGAAAAACTGCATGCAAAGTCCATGCATGAACAACCAAAATATCTACTTTTCAGCACTTTATATGCCCAGCGGAAGTTACAGACGGCTTTTCAACACATCACAAATACGTGTGTTTTGAGGTCTTCAAGATATATTATAGATTACTGAATAACTGGTTACTATGGCCTAACATAGTTTAACGTGATGCTGATTCCGGGGTTCTGCCTAATTTCCTCCCAAGCACTGGCTGCAATTCTGGCTCTGGATGTCCAAAAAAAGGTATTTTGCCACCTGTTGGACACATCTGTACATTACAGCTCATTTAAAGCCTGCAGAGTCCTCAGAACGTGAGTGACTAGTGACAACAGGAAATCCAGGTTTGACAAAACAGAAATATGTCTATGTCTATGTCTATGTGGACATGGCAAAAGGGCACATAGACAACAAAACGCACGACTGCCAAAGAGTTTATCTCTCGAGCACTAAGTCACAGGCCCTGGCTACCTGGATAATTTGTGCACGATAAACATTACATTACTTTTTGTGCAACTTTTAGCTGAGCAGTTTCGGCTGTCAACTTGAGATTTTTGTTGCAAAGTCTGTGCTTACCCAACTGTTGCTTTTAATCATTAAAAGTTGTTCCCTGGTTAAATTGTCACTATACCTCATCACAGCAAGTGGCTATCACACCAAGTTGGCAACCAGTCCAACTGGTGGAACTACACTAAGAGAAACATAACGCCTCAAAGATATTACTTGAAAAAGTGCAATGACAGCACAAAAGCAGTGTTTGTTTAGTATTAAGACACTTACACTTTACACACACACACACACACTATAGCTAAATATTTACTGATTTTGCAGATTAGCTGACGTTCCTCAAGGGTACTACTTCTACTCAAAACTTACCAACAGAACCAATAGTGGATGTTAATTAATTAAATTAATTTAAAAATTAGGATACAAGAAAGGGTGTAAGGCAGTTGACAGTCTCTTCTGTGAAAGCTACCACGTTAGAGATTTGTTTTGGGGGTGGAGTTGCAAATGGTTTTAAATACCATCTAAATGAGCTGCCGGTGGTGGAAAGGAAAAGGCCTTGTCCAAAACGGCAGTCCGTCATCATTTTGCAGCACGCAACATTTTCCCACAGGATGCATTTACATCTCCATGTTGCTTATTCTGACGTTAAATTAATTCATCCATTTGTTTGTAGAACAGGTAATCATGAGTAATTCTGTGACATTCATTTCAAAAAGTTACTCCAAGCCCAAAAATTCTTATGGGCTCTCAGCAATGAAACTGAGGGCCCATTTGAATTTGATTGTGTTCAAAAGATGGCCGTTGAAGTCTGGTTGTTGCTCCCAGTACTGTGCTTACACATTCTTGTTCTTGTTTGTTTGCCTCCCTTGTCTGAGACTAACTGAAAATTGACCACTGCCTTTCGTTCAGGTATAACATAACCTCAGGCCAGATATTGATCAAAATTAATGAGAAAGAACACCAGAATTCTAATCATTTTGCTGATCAGAATGATAAACTGTGATAACCTAAGATTTATTAAGATATTCATTAATTTAGTTATTGGATTATTTCTGTTTATTATTAACTGGGTGACATTGACATAGTAGTGCGATGCGGGCAAAGGATAGTATAGTATATAGATATATGCCAGTAAAAAAAAAAAATATATATATATATATATATATACTGACAACGTATGAAAATATAGAATTTGTTCTGGGTGGTCGCCTATCTTATTTTCAATGTTACACCTAACCGGATTCTTATAATTTAAAAAAAAAATCTACGTCCATATAAACTACGATTCCCATATATTTCAGAAGGAGTAGCCGCGAACAACACTTCGATTTTGGGTTGGTTATCGAGCATGTCAGATTGAATGCGTAATATAATACAATTGGTTCGTTGCCTGAATGAAAATTTCCCGTATGTAAAGCTGTTCTTGCATATATAGTGAAGAGAAGGCGGGATGAACGGTTTAAAATAGGGTAAAGACAGATAGTGTTTCTCGACCGGTGGGTCTGTTTGTCAACGAAATAAAAAAATGGTAAGGCCGATTTTATTTTAATTGCTTGTTCATTGGGTTGTTTTTTTTAACAAACTGGTAATTTATTTTGTGTTGCTGTTCGTTTTCTCAGCGAGCGAAGAAGTCATAGCTTAACCTTTGCAGCCCGGTGTTGAACGTTTGTTTTATTTATTTTTAAAATAACCGCTTCAATACAGATTGCTGGTTAGCAAGTTAAGTTGTAGTCAGAATTAACCAAATTTTCGAAGTTTAAATTATTTCTTTTAATGCTGATGATTACCGTTTTAAAATGCATTTTAGGCTGGGGGAAAAGCGGGGAAGGACTCCGGAAAGACCAAGACAAAGGCGGTTTCGCGCTCACAGAGAGCGGGTCTGCAGGTCAGTTTCTGCTAGAAGTAAACTATTATTTTTTAATACCTTGTCGTTTCCTCATATTTCGATGCATTACGTGAAGTGCGATTGAACCACATGACTAACGCATGGACACGTGGATTTATGAGAGAAAAGCTATGAGAAATAACCACAAATGTTTGCTGTTCCTATAAACCAGTCACAGTAGTTTGTAGATGTCTGAAGGCAGAAATGCGCCCTTGTTCAGTCGGTTCGCTAATGATAAACCCTTATTTCTCTAAAAATCGCAGTTTCCAGTCGGTCGTATACACAGACACCTGAAGTCCAGAACGACGAGTCACGGCCGTGTCGGAGCTACTGCAGCCGTTTACAGTGCAGCCATTCTGGAGTATCTTACTGCTGAAGTATGGCATTCTAAGTTCGATCCTTCCTTGTTTGATGCGGAAGTTGTGTTCAGCCTCTTTCCTAGTTAGTGTGGATGTTGCAGGTAGTTACTACGTGTCGGAATTCCCCGTTACTCAACAGGCGGCTTGTGGTATAGTTCCTCTTCCAAAGAGTAGCGTTTATATGAACTAAATTGTCTTAAAATCCTACTTAAATCTTCTCAGGATTGGACTCCTTTCATGTATGCATGGTATACCTTATGACTTAATGTTGTAGACATTGGGGAATGGGCTGCTTTATTAGTGATGTTTCACAGGGGTACTGTTTTCATCCCCAGGTATTGGAGTTGGCAGGAAACGCCTCCAAGGATCTCAAAGTGAAGCGTATCACTCCACGCCATTTGCAGCTGGCTATCCGAGGAGACGAGGAGTTGGACTCCCTCATCAAGGCCACCATTGCTGGTGGTGGTAAGTGTAGTTTGCATTATACAGTTACTCTGGTGAATCATGTGGGTTGAATCCTAGTGGTGTGCAGTGAGACTCTTGCTTTGACACCATGTTTCTAGGTGTTTCCCCTCAAATTAAACCGTTACTTAAATCAACTCTTAGTGTGGTCACACTAAAGGTCTGTCATGCCTAGCCCAGAGTTTTGGTAAACCCCTGTGTTCTCAGTGAACGGATCTGTGGTACCTTCACAGCTTTCCCACTAGGGGGTGCTAATTTGTGATGGAGATAATTGCGCTCTAGCCCCAATTCCAAACTGCTCCCTAATCACTCTGCCTACAGAATATCCCTCTGTTTGCATGAGCCACCGAAATTAAGGGTGTCCCAGTAATGATTAGTGAGTCAATAGCCTGGAGGGGAGCATGCGCTGCAGCCCTTCAGTTTTAAACCCTCAAATCAATGGGCTTGCAAATGCAGACTTTAAAAAGGTGTGTGTGTTTGTTCCAGACTTCCATTTAGCTTGCCAAGTCTGAGCTACGTTCCCATGAATGTAACTGCATTCAACTTTGGAATATTTCCTTTTCCCCCCGTTATCATATAAACTAATAACATGGATTTTGGTTTTAGTTTAGGCATCAGTGCATTTTGGGCTCAATAGCTCCTACCATTTTGTTTTATTCTCAATGATCTTGATTTAGCCCAGACATGACGTTTACGCCATTACTTCGTTGTCGGCAATGGCACTTTCCATTGTCTCTTACGCCAAGTGTTTTTAGTGTAGTTTTGGATCTCCAGCGTGCCTATATGTCTGTCTCCTGGTTTATAGCCTTGGGTCTAATGATCGATTGTCCACTTTCTCCCAGGTGTCATCCCCCACATTCACAAGTCTCTGATTGGGAAGAAAGGACAGCAGAAGACTGTATAACTTGCTTGCCACCTCGGGATGAACATTTTTGGTTCGGTAGGATAGAATTAGGACTGAGACTGTTCTTTTGAGTTGGGCTTTTATAAACAATGAGCTTGGAGGCGCCTACTCATTTCTGAGGTATTTTAAACAGTTGGCTTCAAAGAAGCTTGGTTTTACTTTAGCCTTGTTCGGGTACTGCAGAGGTTCTTTGCACCGTTTAACATCCATTGGAGGTGGGTAACTAAATCCACATGATTTGGTCGGAGTTGTATCCTGGAATAAAGCTCAAATGCAAGACTGGTGGTTTTCTTCATTTCCGTTAGCTCATGGAGCAGCGGTGTTCACTGGCACTAATTCACTGTGGGGTGATCTGGGACCCTTACCTATTGTCATTTCACTCGGTACGGCTTCTCTCCTCTTAACCCTGCTGGCTTCCTTTCCGCCTGCAAGCTGATATGAGGTGCTGTCTAGCCAAAAGCAGGTCAAGGTTGGTTTCCAGCATTTAAAAAGCAGTGAGGAGGGCTTAAGTCAAAGGGTTTAAGTGCATGTGGGGGGGCTCAAGGAGTTTCCATGAAAGTTTATTAAAGCGGAAGTCGGAAAATCGGGCAAATGCAGCCATTGATCAAACGATGTTCCTTCGTTGTTCCTGGATATTTTGTACATTGTACATGCTTTGCTTCAAGTTATTGGCATGCGAATCATGTATTTTGAAGGGTTGAATTGATGAGCAGGTGAGGTGATGGACGATAAACCTGTATGACATCAAATATACAATATATATCAGATAACCAAACCTAAATACATTATTTGGATTAGGATTTACAAAATTTCGAAATATACTTTGCCCTCATTAGTAAGGAGTCTATGCGTTGTTTTTCTTATGCACTTGGAAAGCCAATATATGAGTGGCCCATGTTACCCACCAAAAACGTTATGTGGTTGAGAACTGCCTGAATGTCAGTTTCGATGTCAGTCAAGTGTTGATATTTGAGTTTTCTTATTGGCTGTTTGATTTATTGCTGAAAATGATTTTAATTCAACTATATTTCATTCGCTTGCAAGAGCTTGAGTGTGGATGTTACTGCTTGCATTCCTTAAAGGTAACCACTAGGTGGCATTATAACTGCAGACATAAACAAAGGTACAGTTGGTGCATGTGTTAAATACTCATTAAGATCTTTAACATCGAATGTTTATTTTATGTGTGCGGTTAACCATCTAAGACGTCACACTGAAGGATGTGAGACAGCTGTATTCAAATTAAGTATCTTCAATCTTTTTTAGTTTAGCATTTTGAATCTTAAACACTGGACTCGATTTTGCTACGATGGGTTCATTCAGCATCTTTATAAACCGGGTGCTTTGTATAATCATTTCAAATGTATAGTTCCAACATTTAACGATGCGCCCCTCATAAAAGATTTTTGATGCGTTACTACAGCCTAATAGAGTATGCGAGCGGTTATTGTATGATGTTTTGGCCTGCGGGGGGGGAAGTTGTCAACACAACCGTCACGCGCTTGCCACAGGACACCCCCTGCTTTATACAAGGTTTGTATTAATGTAGCGTCCGCTACTGACGACTCGTGAGACGTAGTATTTCTATTTAAATGAATACTTTGACAATACTGATGTAGATGTATGACAGGACTGATAGACGACACAGGGTGAGGAACAGAAAAAATAGGATGTGAACCAAAAACCAAAAGTGCTCTAGCCTCTAGGCAAACAAGCAGGTGCTCCGGCGTGGTCTGCGCCTTTACATATTTGTTTTGAGCTCAGCACTCATTCTCACAAATAATTTTGTTTTTAGATAATGTTAAGTCGGATTGTCGATGGGTAGTCATAAGGTTAGGTAACAGTAATGACACTTAATCCTGATAAGCTGAGCTGGGGGGAGTTTATTTACTCTCAAAATGTAGATACAACTCTTTTGAGCATAACATATTATTAGTCTGTCAGTGTCCTGGGATTTGATAAGGTAAATTGAACTTCAGTCCCCACAGAGTGGGACATTCAGAAATCAGTCGGATTCATCTTTGAACAGGATGTCTCTGACCCATTTATATAGCTGGGCGTTTACTGATGTAATTTAGGTTAAGTATCTTGTTCAAAACAGTGGGTCCTCGTCAGGGTTTCCGGACCTGCAACCTATTGGTTGTTCAGCAACTTGTCCCTCAACTCATCATAATGCACATTACATTTTCCCTATATACAGCCCACAGACTGACTACCGCTGGCGCAGATTGCGTAAGTCCTTGAATATAACAAAAAGGGTGTTACTTAATCACAAGGCAGCTAGACCCGATAATGCATTCCGTTTAACACTTCAACTCCTCGCCCATCTGCTTTGTGAGATTTGTGAATTTTAACATTTAAAATTCTCTCGATCTAATGTTTTTTTTTGAACACACTACATTGTAACCGGTGGGTAGGATTATCTGACGTCACACTGGGTCTCAAATCTTCTGGTGTGCAGTGATGGGGAGTGGACGGATTCCTTTCCCAGGGTGCCGTGTCTCCTTAGCTTTTAATGCTGCTTGCTTTGCCCATCTCTTTTACCTGGTGTAATTATTTCTCTACCCATCTGGTCTATTTTGGTTTCCCTGCTCTCGATCCCGCCAAATTTTTTATTATTTCGACCCACTGTGAGAAATCTTTCTCAAACCACACCAGAGACTTGCTACTGGTTATCTTTAATCGGTGCGCTCCTAAACAATTCATGATATAATTGTGGTGGGTGGGAATTTTATTTTAAATAACATTACCTCTCCCACCTCTTGTGGCCACACTACACTTTGCCTCTTACCAACTCTGAGAACTTTTCAAAGTAGGAGTTACTGAGATACTGGTCCCCATTTTTCAAACACCCTGTTTCTGATGTCTGTCGGATTACTGAGCTTTGCCTGCAGGGCCCGTGCCTAGATCCGAAGAAGCCAGAAGCCCAGTGGCAATTTAACGGGAGTTATTTTGAGGCACCTTGGTAATTTCAATTTTGTAGTATGACGGATTTTACTTGAACATAGATTGGACCTATGATTGGCTAAGGCATTTGGATGTATTTGATATCAGTTTAAAAAAATATTAATGTAATGCGATGTAATAAAAGGAGCATGTTCAGGAAATGGTATTGTCATAAATGGGAATTGTGGGTATAGGGGTTTGCGTGTGCGGTTGTTGCCCAGGGCCACAAAATTCCTTCCTCCAGCCCTGATGCTTATTATCTGTGCTGGGGCATTCCACACTACGTCTTATAAATAGTGTAACTATACATATACATTTATAAAAATGTTATTTCTGACTTAATGAGCCAAAAAACAAGTGTGACTCTCGGGGACTACTAGGGATGCACCAATATGACATTTTTGGCCAATATCTACCGATATCTTATCTTTTCTTTGGAAAAAAAACAAAAAAACGATACGGACACCGAACAGTAAAGAGTTTAGCTGCCTGATATGGTGATTGATGGGCCCTTCTTACTGTCCAGTCTTGACTGCACAGAGAAACTTAATCATGCTTTGGAAAGACACAGTCACAAAAAGAAAGCAGTCAATCCCTTTAGCTTAAACTGTGACTGTCTCCAGGCTATGGCATCAACGGCGATACATTGTACAACTTTATCTTCTCAGATGTGCTCCACTGTGCTCAATGGACCGACAGTAAAATGTGTGCTAATTAACATCACATCAATGCTGCCATCTTTCATTTTGTTAGTGAAACAAAAACATGCTTTGTTTTTGAAGAAAAATCATATTGACCTACACCAGCCATGAAAAAACTACAGAAAAGCCTCTTTCTTTTCCTGTGACTCTGGGATGGCTGAGTTATGATACGACTGCCTTTTACAAATTGAGTATTTGGGGGAAGTTGTTCTTCGCAAAGAGGAGCTTCTTTGCCTTGTCACTCAGAGAGAGCCTGTTTCTTTTTCCATCGGCAATGTGAGAAGCTGTGCTGAAGAGCCGCTCGCTGTCCACACAATAGAGAGATACTTATTGATATTGCTTCTCCGGTATCCAAGTGCATCTTCGTTCCTGGTGATAGTAGGATCTGCCAGGTATGTTAGTATCTGCAAAGAGAAGGGGGGCATTTAGTAGAGTACGTCTCACGTGTAATAAACCACACGAGGTGCTCGACCGGTCAGTGAAAGCCAACAGGCAAGCTCTGATTGTCAAGGGCAGTGAATTCCGTTACCCCTCCCTGAAATGTTCTCCCTTTTTTCGAATGACTGCTCAGTTTGAACTGGTTTAGTTGTCGGAAGTGTTCGCTTGGTTTTTTTTTTCTCTGTTAGTTGCTGAACGTCTAGGGGTCGATACACCTTCAAATGATTGATCAGGTTTGTGGCATTGGAAGATTTCTCTTTCCCACCTCCTCGGGAAAGGATAATAATAGGGTATTAACGTTGCATATGGCCTTTTTCTTACCTTACTTTGAAACCTCAAAACTGATCCACACCGCAGGCATTGTGGACAAAGCCAGGACTTGTCTCATCTGCGTTGGACTTGTAGCCAGTAACACTGTATTTCTCAGGGCGCGACAACGTCACGTTACTACAGTCATACAGGCATGTGTGTCAGCGTTCACGTCGGCCACATTGCACCGATGCCAACATTGACACTTTTAGCCAATATTGGCACATTCTGATATGTTTACTAATATATCGTGCTTCCCTACAAACAACTACATAGTGTATAGTTTGCCTTAGGCTGCGGTTTTAGAAGTGGCATGAAATTCCAGCATCACGTGAAAATGCATCTTGTCGACGTATTTGCGCTAAGCGTAAAAATACGTTTGTGGGCTATACGGCTATTCAGAATTGCTGCATGTTCTGGCATAAGAGTGATAAAACTTTGATCAGAACAGGTTTTTATGATATAGCACGAGGGGTGAATGAGACAGTCATAAATCTTGCTTTAAATCTGTGATCTCAGAAGAGTATCCAAGAAAGAATTGGATTACAGTAATTTTGCCAAATGATGTTTCACGTCACTTCTTCCCCAGAATTATAGGTTATGACAGTTCCTAACACTTCCCATTTTTCTAAACATTTCAAATTTAACTGTTAAAATCTATATGTGAAAATAGACCGTGCTGTAAGAAATTGCACAGATCTGTGAATGTTGAGAATGTCATGGGATTGGAATGGTCTGCAACAGTTTCCTTTAACCAATGAGTGTTTATGAGCAACAACAACACGGGCTTCAGGGTATGGGTGCGGCCGCCTTTGGGGATGCCAGCCTTTACTGGGGTCGGACGTCTCCTCGGACCCTCAGCTCTTATTACTTCCTCTTGGCGCCTTTTTGACTAACTCTTTGTCCCGGGCCTTGGGCCGGCTCCATTCTGACGGTCAACCTCCCTCTCTCTCTCTCTCTCTCCCCCCACTCTCTCTCTCTCTCATTTTGATGGGCGGTTGTGGCTCTTTTTCATCAGAGGAAATGGTCCCTCTGCAACCCAGCAGGACATCCTGCTGCTGGCCCTGACTGGGAACAGTTCACTTTTTCCTTCCTCTTCGACTGTATGTACTTTTGCACGGCCAATATCTCTTTGCAGGGCACAGTAATGTGCGAAAGTCTTAGGCACATGTAAAATAAAATTCTGTAAAGGGAAGATGCTTTCAAAAATAGTGAAATGCAAAGTTTATAAATATTAAATAATTTCTATAAAGGACAATAAACAAAAATAAAAAAACAAACACCAAAAAAAAATGGGAGGGACTATTTGTTCAATCAATTTGATCAATTATCTTAGATACACTGATGTGCAGTTTTATTAGACAATCGGCAGGTAGATTGTTCCGAGCATCTTGGAGAACTTGCCACAGTACTTCTACAGACTTTGGCTGCCTTGCTTCTGTCTGTCCAGGTGATCACAGACAGCCTCGATGATGTTGAGATCAGGGCTCTGTGGAGACCATACCATCTGTGGCAGTTGTGTGGAAAATGAATGCTTGGACATATAAAAAAAAATATTTCTACTGACACACTAATGTAAGGACAAAAAGAGCACTAGAAATACTACATTTGTGTAAAAAAGCTGGGGTACCTAATACTTTTGCACAGTACTGTGTGTGTATATATATATAGTACTGTGTGAGAATGGAAACAATGATTTATTTTGTATTATTTCTTTACATGCAGTTAATAAGTTAAAGGCAGAAAGTAGGACTATGAAATACGGGCCGACATTCCCCCTCTCCAAAAACAGGTGGGAGCTGTCGCACTCATGCCAGGTTTCATTCATACTGGTCAAGAAGAG
>JAOVYW010000014.1:2039329-2060740 GCA_025775045.1 Hiodon tergisus | reverse complement strand
CACTACTTCTATTAGTTTAAAATGTCTGTGCTACACCCTCGCTAAATGGTGGTGGTATAGTGTTTTGCTGTTTCCTTACAATATTTCACTAGGTATTTCTAACTCACTTAGTTTCTTGCATACCAGCTTCACATTTCAGTCAGGACATCTGTTTTTCTTTAGGAATCACCCAAAACAAATTGGGGGAATCAGACTGATTCCTGAATTTTTCGTCACTAATATGCGTGACTGGTATTTCCTGGCTATTCCACGTGTCATGTGACGAGCTGTTATTTTCCGCAATGCAAAGGGCACGGCCACCACCAAAAAAATTGGTGTATTCTGAAATTCAGATTCATGCCAGACTCACAGTTCCTTTGGGTGGGCGCGCATCTCCTTATACCCCACGGATTTAATGTGGTGCTTTGGGTATAACCAACACAAGACACAAACACATACGTGTCCTATCATTCGCAGCAATGGAGGGTTTCTGTTGAGGCTCATTGTAACTTTTAACAATGTAAAAAAAATATATATATTTATACATTGTTTTGCTACACAGGTACAACCGTTGGCACTACAAAAGACAAGCAGAAGAATAACAGTTCCCCCAAATCAGCCAGTGGTATGGACTCCAGACCATTGTTCATTGGTTTCCAGGTTTTGTCCAGCCAGCGCTTTATAACATTACATGACTGACTCTGGTGTTGTTATGGGTTTTAATCACAGAGAAACATAATGAATAACAAATCCGAGACAACACAAAACCCAGATGGTTTGGAGTATTGTGGCACGTGAAATTGAAATAACTTTACTTACTATGTTAACGTGTTTGTTTACAGGATTTGTGTGTAAATAAATGTGCTGGAGGCATCATTAAATACTGCCGGGGGTTAATTGTCAGAGGTAGCCATAGCCTGCCAAACTATGACAGCTCACATATTTAGGAGGCTTCGTGAAATATCAAGCCAGTTCCTATGACACATAATCCAGAGAGGTTACAGGAAATAAAATCAGATTTTGTTACAGTGAAACTGTAATTAGTTTATTTAGTCCGGCAGGGGGTCTGTTCCCATTGGCCAACAGTAAAACTCTCAGACGTTGCTCTGCCAGTCTAATGGCAGCCAGCGGGCTGGTTGGGGATAAAGGCTAGCCTTTCGGATACTCCTGCGTATGTTCGTCACAAGTGTGGTAACAAAGCATCTTCTCTTCCTCAGTAGACAAGAAAATGCTGTGGATTCTCTTGCCTGTGCTGGTTGTCCTGGTGGGAGCAGTTTTCTGCGCTCTCAAATCCAAATATTTCAAGGATCACTCACACATAGGTATACTGGGGTGACCAACAATTTCACATTAAAGCTTTTTATCTATGCATAATTTTCATAAGCAACTCCATCTATAGGGTCACATTCTCTCCTTAATTAGTAGTCTGTTGCCCAATGTGTTTCTTTCCAGCAGAGTAATTTATACTGGGGTTATTTCTTCAACTATGAAATCTGTAGGAAAATCATACGATTTAAAACCTTTTTTTGTGTGTGTATGCAATCACGTTTAACATTTAATAACTGATGGGTTTTTGTCACTCCTGACAGATACCACAGACAATGGGACAGAAAAGTGAGTCTGGCTTCTATATGTTCTTACTTCACCAGTTCCTCACACATTATCATCTGCACACACCTCAGTCAAGCCGCACCATTGGTCACATACCACATAATATACACTCACCAGCCACTTTATTAGGTACAACTCTTCAATTGCTCATTAACGCAAATATCTAATCAGCCAATCATGTGGCGGCATGTAGACATGGTCAAGACGATCTGGTGAAGTCCAAACCAAGCATCAGAATGGGGAAGAAAGGTGATTAAAGTGACTTTGAACGTGGCATGGCTGTTGGTGCCAGATGGGCTGGTTTGAGTATTTCAGAAACTGCTAATCTACTGGGATTTTTACGCACAACCATCTCTAGGGTTTACAGAGAATGGTCCGAAAAAGAGAAAATATCCAGTGAGTGGCAGTTCTCTGAGCGAAAATGCCTTGTTTATGGCAGAGGTCAGAGGAGAATGGCCAGACTGATTCAAACTGATAGAAAGGCAACAGTAACTCAAATAACCACTCGTTACAACGGAGGTATGCAGAAGAGCATCTCTGAATGCACAACACATCGAACCTTGAAGCAGATGGGCTACACCAGCAGAAGATCACACCGGGTGCCACTGCTGTCAGCTGAGAACAGGAAACTGAGGCTACAGTTCGCACAAGCTCGCCAAAATTGGACAATTAAAAGTTGGAAAAACGTTGCCTGGTTTGATGAGTCTCGATTTATGCTGCGACAATTCAGAATTTGGCTTAACAACGTGAAAGCATGGATCCATCCTGCCTTGTATTTAGGTTCAGCCTGGTGGTGGTGTAATGGTGTGGGGGATATTTTCTTGGCACACTTTGGGCCCCTTAGTACCAATGGAGTATCGTTTAAACTTCACATCCTACCTGAGTATTGTTGCTGACCGTGTCCATCCCTTTATGACCACAGTGTACCCATCTTCTAATGGCTACTTCCAGCAGGATAACGCACCATGTCACAAAGCTCACATCATCTCAAACTGGTCTCTTGAACATGACAATATGTTCACTATACTCAAATGGCCTCCACAGTCACCAGATCTCAATCCAATAGAGCAGCTTTGGGATGCGGTGAAACGGGATATTCGCATCATGGATGTGCAGCCGACAAATCTGCAGCAACTGCTTCAATCTTGTCAATATTGACCAAAATCTCTGAAGAATGTTTGCAGCACCTTGTTGAATCTATGCCACAAATAATTAAGGCAAAAGGGGGTCCAATTCGGTGATAGCACGGTGTACCTAATAAAGTGGCCGGTGAGTGTACAAGCAATGTTTGAAAACTCGAACATCTTGTGTCATGCCACATATACAGGGTTGGTCTTCCAAAAATATTTTGAATATAATAACTCAGTTCTAAAAGGCATGCAAATATTACTTTGCCATTAAACCTCTAGTACTTACTCGTCGCCGTTTAGAAAAGTGCCTTGATTGGCCAGCCATCACCTAAAATGCAGGGATGTGTGATGCCGCAGTGGTGATTGGGTGCAGTCTCATGAACAAACGTCTTCTTTTGAAAAACGCAGTGCTTCGTTTCAAAGCCGGACCGACAGCAGCAAGGATGGCGTCATGCTTCTGGGGGTGAAATCGTCCGGGGGAGAAGAAACCGGTAGGTGTATAACATCCTCAACCACTAGCACGAGACAAAAGCTCCGCCCTCACGCTAAATAATAGACGACAGAAGCTAAGCAAAACACACAATGGGGTTTAGGGCACGCTGTAATATATGCAGCTAAACAAACTGATGCCATACCCTGATAGACTTACAATACACAGTCATTTGGAGGGAACATGTTAAGAAAATTTAAAAGGAGCTACCCCAATAAACAAAATAGTCACAGTCTAAGTGGCAAAGACTAACAGGACATTTTTATTCACTCCTTGATATGATCTGCCAAAAATAGGACATTTTATACATTAGACATCGAGAGATAAACCTTTGTGTATAACAACAATAATCGCTTAATAGGAACAGATGGGTAAAAAATCATGACACAATTTTACTTTTTCATGTTTCCTGTTGCCTCCCTCCCCCTGCACTCACTGTTTTGTCTCCATTCACTCAGGGGAAGTTGAAGCTTTTAATATCTCATTGTGCCATGGGTGTAATGTGTCAGGTTGCTATAGTGTGGGGAAGGTGTTTCCTGTGATTTAACTCCCCCACCCCTGAAGGGCCAGCAGGGGATGAAAGATAGAGACTTCCTCACACAAAGCCAGACCATTTTGAATAGGGCCATTGTGTGGCCCAGGGTCCTGGAAATGTCAGAGCTTTCAGGTCACGAGCTCCACAGAAAAATGCCTCCAGCTGGTTCGCATGCCGCGATTTCAGGGGAGGCTTTCTTCAGAGTCTCCTGTTTTCAGCACCGATGCTGATAGAGGGGATTTGTGTCAGTGTTTGAGAATCTGAGAAAGAGAAAGGTGATCACTGTATCATGTACTTGTTAGCTTTATTGTTATAGTGCAACAAGTATTTTATTTAGTAATATTTCAAAAATATATATTTTCGCAATGATTTTTAAAATGACTTAATATTACCACATAGCATTCAAAACATTCAGTGAACCATGTTACATTACCTGTCTACGTTTTTATTTTTCCACGAAAAAATACTTTAGTTATAGAACGGTATGGGCTTCTGTCCCTGACTCAAATGATACTGATGTCAGTGACTCCTTTTCCACGGGCAACACTGGCCCCTGGAGGCTTTTTGTTAAAATTACACAAAAACTAAGACCAAAAAAATGTCTATCTTATTTTATTTGTAACCAAACATCTACATTCTGTGCTTTATTGTGTGTTCACAAAATATAGTAAAAACCTAGTACACTGGGTGGAAAAATTATTTGAAATTAAAATGTCTTTGTACTGATCTGCTTAAGTAGTGAAGAAAACCTACTTTTTGTGTATTACAGTTGCTGCAAGATAAAGAAGAGATGTTTCCCAAATTTATGGACTGTTATGGAGCCAAATCACTGATGTATTCAATGTCAATCTCTCAATCTCAATTTTAACATCGCGATTACATCTTTTAACATCATGTACACAGATATATGTTACATTTCTCCTGGTGATAGCATTAAATTAAAAGGGGCATTGCTTCCCAAACACTACCAGTGAAGTAATGTCAGGTATATAAGAACAAATGAGGAATTGTTGTTTTGCCAAAAATCCGGACTGCTTTTAGAAACTTGTTCAACTTGTTTTTTTTGACATGATAGCTAACTAGCTAAAGTACAATGCAAGTATATCTGTTTAATAGATTTTTTTTGATTACTTTAAAGATTAAAACTTATGTTTTTCATTTTTATGCATTCACTTAGTATTACGTAAAATGTGATTATATTTCATACTTATAACCACACAACCACGCCGCCCCCCCCCCAAAGGGAACCATTGTAAACACGGTATTTAAAAAAAATAAAATTGTTTTTGTTTGTTAGTTTGTTAAATGGTAAAATTGTGTGGTTTTTTCAATTTTAAAATTTAAATGTTTTTAAATGTTTTTAAGGTTTGTGTTCTTTTATTACCAATGTTGTATATTGATTTGTGTAACATGCCATATAGCACTTAAACTGTATAGTCAAAGACACCGGCATGCTGCATTTGTATTTTAACGCAGGTATGATGCCACGCCACTCTCTGGCTATCGTGCTACATCAAATGGGGAAATAAACTCATGTTCTTACTATCATTTTTCTTTCTCAGCTTTTTATCGTTTTTATACCTCATCACATACATTTTTCAAATTTCAACAATACACCTTAAACTGTGCTATCCCTTGAATGTGTGTGTCTGTTGTTGTTATTGTTTTGCCTTTTTTTTCAGTTACTGTTCTTCATTTTCCTATGTTTGTGTTGTGTTTGTCTGAAGACATTTGTAAATATCAGGCCAAGCTTTGGAACACACCTCGGAAAGTTATTTTACGAATAGACTTGTGCAATTGTCTGACCTTTCTTTTTATAATAATGTCAAATTGGTTAGTTCCATTAAAGTGGGTGTTGTTTAATTCCCCTTAAAATTGTAGAAGAGAAGCTCCTGATATTTTAATTTATTTCAATTGAAAAATTGTCCACTTGTGACAGATACTTGAGGCTCAAGGTTACGGTCAGGATATGAAGGCCCTTGCCATGTTACATGATATAAAATAGGCTTGTATCTAAACTGTGCAACGAACTTGGATCAGTGAGTAGGGGTCTAAATAAAAAAATAGCCTGAAAAGTAGGACAGACATGGCTTCTAATTTCACACACCTAAGATGTCTTTTTCCAAGGCCTGGCACAATGGCATGCAACGTTATTCACCACTTCAGTAAAGCATCATTAACACTGCGTCGTACAATAAAATTTTACAAATGTTAAACATATAAATGTAAGCAATGAATGTTCGCGTAATCCAAACAATGCCCCCCACCCACCAACAAAAAAACAAAACAGATTTTAACTATATGTCTTATCTCTGCATCATTTCTACAGTCTGTTTGAAAAGATTAACTATGCAGCGTAACAATGGCTATGGCCAAAGTAAAACTTTGACAACCATGCTACTCACATTCAATAAAATTGTATTTAAGATTGTTTTCTTATTTTTGTAACTATTCAAATTTATTCTATTCATAAAAAGAAAACGCTAATGGAAAAGGTTCCATAAACATGGTATACATTTGTATGTAATGCTGTATATTTCCTCAGGATCAATCTGAACATTCTGAAAGATAGTATTTCTACAGATAGTATTGCCTCTTCTTACATTTTACATTACATTTCAAGCAATAAGCAGACGCTCTTATCCAGACGTACAAAAGTGCTGTAGTTTCAGGGGTTAAAGTGCAATACTAAACTACTTCTTCTTACTACTACATTTATTATAATTGTAATTTTTTTTCAGTACTTTGTAACAAGAGGCATTGAACTAGGTTCAGGGAAATAGTAATTTCTGCCAGCAGATGGCGCATAATAGCATAGAAACAACCTATGTCTCGCAAAAGTAAAATTCTTGGAAGGCGCATTCACTTTTTCATGTCCAGCAGTTGTCAAAACGGTTCACATGGAGGGATGATGTTGAAAGGCCTGCGTAACCTGTTGTCTGATCTAGGGTGACCCCTCTGATCTAGAAGTTCTTCAGTCTAAAAGCTCTGATGACTTTACGTTGCAGATTCAAAGCCTAGCAGTGGCCAGAACACAATGGGGAGAAAGTGATTAACCCCGTTCACCAGTGAATGCCGCTCTCTGTGGCATGGCATTTCAGCACGAAGGGGAAAGTAAAAATAAACGCATTCAAGTCTGCAGAAATGAAACATTAAGGGCTAATCCCACGCAGGCTCCAAACATCGCTGACTCTCTCCCGGGCCCGCGAGGGAGCTTGACTCTGGGGCTGTGGCTTTCCGCTCCGTTTGTTAAAGGGAAGAACGGCCAGCTTTTTCCCCCTGTCCTTTGAAAGGGAATACAGGGTGCTGGGTTACACGGCGGGCACGTTTCCATTGCGGAGATGCAAGGGAGGGGAGCCAGTGGAGGCCTGCCCTCATTTCAGTATTGCATTTTGCCAGGGTCTCGCCGGTCCTTCTTATTGCATTTTCCTCCCCTGTGTTTTACTTATTCCTTTGACATTAACACGGATTTTTTGGTTTAGCATTTAAACAAAAGTCAAGGTCAAAACACTTACCTGACCAAGGTCAATATCACCTTATACGTCTTTTTTAAATGCTTTATAAGGTGACTTTTCGCCAGTTTTGGAGAAATTAAGTTCTGTTCGTTTTTAAAAACATGGCATGCAAATTTTTTGTGCAGAGAAGGAGACGGACCTGTTGTGCACTAGGAACAGTAAATTAATAAACAGTGTGGGTTATGCAGTTTGAAAGGACAGCGTGTTGCAGTTTAAGTCTGGAAGAACAGCGTTACGCTGATTCTAGCCGGTCGCTACTGAAACCACTACTAGGTTGACGAGGTTGAGCATGGGATGCATTTAACAGACAGCTGAAACGGGAGTCAGTACGGTGGGCAGGGAAAAGGCCGGGCTCCAGTGAGTGACTACCCTGAGTGCCCGGCTTTGGCCCTCCTTTTTGCAGTGGATTAGTAGCACGGATTGCGTTTAGTGTTACTTCTGCTTTACCGGGAGAAAGTGAGCTGCCATGCTGAGTGGCGGGGGTGAGCTGCTCTGGGAGTTCAATCCGTGTAATATGAGGACATAGAACCCTTATCTTTTTCCACATTGGTGATACTGTTCAGGATATGCAGGACAGCCTAATGCCACCGGCGGAACCTCTCCCATTTGACTGTGTTGATGGCAAATGCTGGTGCCGGAGACATTTTGACTAAAAGTAGATTTATGCAAGGAAATTACTTCAATTGACAATCCCTCGTGATATGCTCTCATGCGTCGCGCAAAAGTGAACGCGCTATGCTACGTATCCCGCACAGGTGACACAATAGAACGCTAGTGATCTCTTGCAAAAAGGGTTTGCACTTTTCTAATAACTGTCACCGGGCTCTGCTGCAGCAGCTGCCCTCGGATCTCACTTTCAAATGTGTATCCTCGGAGACTTATAATCTGTGGCCGTAGCTGACTATTTTAAAGGGCTTTATCCTTGTGAAGACTTCAGTTATGAACTGAGTGGAACTTATTCCATCATTTTTACTTATTTTAACTGATGACTTGGGTGTGCCTTGTCAGTGAATATATGATAAACTTGTCTTTAGGTTTCACACACACTGAAATATTTCCACTGGTGGTAGTGATTTTTTATACAGGGCTATAGTACTCCTTTAAGTGTAAAGATTGTGCGTTCATGCACCTTGGACTGAGGGAAGCGTGATAGCTAACTGTGAGTGTACAAAAATAAAACCATTAACATTTTCTTTCACGGACAAGCAAAATCCTAAAGGTCGGATGTACATTTTTTAAACGTAAGTCAAGGCATTGGGTCGCAGATTTGTCTTTGGATAAGAGTGAGATGACTCAGTCTTTTTGAGCAGAGGGGAAGGAACACACAACAGAACGCTGAGTCCAACGTGGCAGGAAAAACATAAACATGAAAAAGGGTGAACAAAGGCGGATTGATTACAGTTTTCTTTTGCACATCACGCAGCATCCCCTTGAGCTTTTAATCACTGTGCCTGGGAGTACTCAGTGGGATGAGAGGGGTGTTGTGCTGGTCCATATTGGGAGAATTAGTATTCTGCACAAGGGCGGTGTGTTAAAAAGTGCACATGCATATTCAGACCATTGGCCCTAGAGCAGCATCCACAGCAGACACAAGAAAACAGAGAGATGGATAACAAAAGTGTTACCAAGGTATCTTGTGCATGTGAACAGCCAAAGACAGAATAAAAAACGAATTGGGAAATGAAACAACTGTAATGTTTAGAGTATAGATAAATCAAAAATCAGATTCAAACAGAAGATTAGGGATGCTATAAGCGGCGTAACACCGCTCGTTTGTCCATACGTACAAAGAAATGGAATGATAACAAAAAAGCAATTAAACTCTTTTTCAATTTCCTGTTAGACCATTCATTCAGCTTTAATTCTGGATATAATCATAGATATTTCTCAAGATATACTGACATATCAGGAAGGCCCTTCAGGTGAACATTGTTTGGGATCAAAGATAGTTCTCAAGATTTAGATGTCTGAGCTTGAAATGCTTAATTTTGGCACAACTTACGTGGTGTCTTTCCCCTTAGTCCATTGACGTGCTGATTGATAATGCTCTGAATTCCCTATTGACCTAGCACCAACTTCCTATGGTGCTTGCTGTGCCAAGATGAGCGGATTGCATTCCTCTGGCCCACCATGTGGTATGTCACAGGTCACCCGCTGAGCGCCGACCAAGAATGTAACCTTGTTCGTGTATCCCGGCCCAGCCGCGTCATGTGATTCGATGTGGTATGACACCGCCGAAACTGCTGAACCATCTTCTGCACTCCGAGGAGGTGCGAAGCTCAAATTTCACGAAGAAAAAGTAAACGGATCTTTTATTCTCATTCTGCCCCGGCACTGTGAAACACATGATAGTTAGCCTGTTGGCCAGCTGGTTGGTAGAGGTGGCTATTCAAGTTTCCCTGTTAAGCGTATCATGTTGTGATGGTTTTGTACTTAAAAAGTTCCGTAAAACTACGAAATTAGACAAGAACGCTGCCAAAGTCCTCATTCTGCATGGGGTTTGCCATAAGGGCTTTCCGAGAGGACTTGACTCCCTGTTAGTTTGTTTTAAAAAGTTCCGTCTGTTCTCTTAACCAACCGTTATAGTCGGTGCCTTAACAAACACACTCATGAGTTACGTGATCATGTAACACGCAGTAAGTATAATCAGAAAATAGCACGCATGTATTTAATATCGATTTAAAAAACTGGCAGCCCCGCCACAACCACCATGGTGTCGACCGATATGACCTCCCTAAACGTGCACGTAAATATGTACTTTTTAATTATATCTTATTGCAGATAGATCAGTAGTCTTATAATGGACATTGTGAAAGTCTGCCAGCTCCATTTCTATTAAAAGCATTGAAGGCTGGGCACCAGCAAAGACACACTAGCAGACTCCACCCCTGAACCAAAGCTGAGTCCCCATCATAGTACATTAGCATTTGAAGTGTGCTGGATGCGATCCAATGGGATTTTCATATAGGTCAGTCGTTGAAGGCAATTCAATCCATCTTATTTCAATCATTTTTTGTATTGCATGTTATCATTTAAAGGCCAAATACAGTTGTATTCTGAAATAGAGAGACTGATTAAAAACCGATTGAATGAAACAGGCTTAGATTGTTGTTCCGTTTACTAGTAATAAAAGTCTAGACCTTATAGACCTTAAAAATTAAAATTTGGCCATGGACCCAAGGTTGAGTAGCAAAACCTTAATAACAATGTAAACTTGCTTGATGGGCACAAAGAAAGTGTAAAAACTTGCTCTCTTTCTTAATATCACAACTTCCATTGGTCTAAAAAGCAATAAACTTTGCGTTTCTGTTGGAGGAATCAAATCATCACCGAAAACATGCGATTTTTAAGCCATGCATTTCTTCATCAATATCTATCTGGTATCTTTTTCACATTTTCTTCTTATAACAGACTTTATTACAGTCCTGCTGCAAAAATAGATTATTGTGAATCCTATTGCTGCTAGGGTTGCCAACTTCAACTGTCCCCTATGGCTCTGGCTTACAGGCATGCACTGATGCACTCTCAAGGCACATGATCGTATTGTTTTAGGGGGCGTATCGTATTTACCAATGATAGGTAGTGGGTGGATGAAAAATGTTTTTCCTCCAATGAACGCCATGTGTTCAGCAGCAAGGCGTGAAGGTTTGGACAACTGCTGGTTTAAACTGCCACGTTGGAGCGTCAGATTACTGAGCAACAGGGCCCCCAAAATATATTATGCATGAAAGATATTAATCTATGGGCACGTTGTTGTTTTTAATAATCCTGCAGCATAGGGATCCTATGCAGATTTTGGCTTCACAAAAGGTGCAATGACACTAACGCTCCAAGCGCCGTGGCTTGGATTAACTATCAATGTGCTGGCAGGTGACAGTCCTGAAAACAACCCACGCAGTCCACCCAGTTAAAGTGCATGCCTGCAGCACGCTGATAACTATTGCCAAGCCTCACAAAGGGGTGAGTGACACATATTTTTATACACCGGTGTGTAATACCAGTTATAGCTGAGGCAAAGTTTTCAATTTTATAAAACAGTATGTTTATTCCAGGTTAGTAGTTTTTTCATTAAAGACAATCAACTAAAAGATCAACAACAACAAAAATTATTATAAAGTTGGAACGCTGCTTAAAATAAATAAAAAAAACACCAGGTATTCTCAAGGTCACCTCATACTTTGTGTGACAAATTTAAAAAAAATTATATGCTCACGAAGAATTAAATCTACTGAATGGATTAAAATCACCAGTGTTTCTATTATGATTTTTATCGCATAGAGTTGAGAAGTTGACCGGTTATTTATGGATTTAAATGCAAACACGTAACAAAATGACCGGATTGAAATAAAAGGGCAATAACACAAAAGAACCTCCGGGAAAACAACTGAATCTAAATGGAATTGAATGAACGACGTCCCAGTCTTTCCTCTTTCTAGACAAAAGAACAAAAATCAACCCGGGATATGAGAATTGACTTCAGAATAGGTAGCAACAACTTAACGTCCTTCGTCATTGGCCAGCTTTCCTTCGGCTGTAGCCAATAAAGGCCTTCTATGTATTGGCCACTGAAAACGTGAACCGTCGTAACGCGTTGTTCAGTTGCTTGGTAAACTGGTAACTTCTGGAATGTTAAACCTTTTCCTATTGGGTGAGAGGCCGGAGTCAGCTGTGGGAAGGATACTATAAATTTTCAGAGCGCTGCTCTGCACGGCTTTATCCAGTGTGAATGTGAATGAGTGGGTGGTGTGTGTTGGGGGAAGTCTGAATGTAGGGGCATATTTACAAGAGAACGTTTAGACAAATTTAGTTTTTTAAACGTTTAATAGGTAGAAGTTAAGGTAGGCTGTTTTATTTTTATTGAAATGTTTTCTTGTAAAATGACATGTTAACGGAAACATTTTACCCGAGAGTTGAGTCTGGTTGGGTTGTTGATTAGTCGTTTCTTTTACAATATTTAGTTGGTGTAATCTTTCGTAGTCGCAACGTAACGTTGGAAATATTGGAATTAGCTTGTGCGAAAACTTCTCGCAAGAATTTAGGAATTTGCAATTCATGGGAATTTTTTCTTTGTTTCAACAGTACTTAAGATCAGGAATTTCACAATGGTTGCAACAAGCACACTGAAGAATAAAAATACGGAATGTATATCGGAACTGATAGACCGAAGATATGAGCAGAGATCCATTGAAGATGGTGAGTTAATTTATTTTTTGTGTTTTCCCCATCTCTTGTGTATCTCGCACTTGGTGCAGAGCAGTTGCGCAGAAATAAAGTGGGCGGAAGTTAAATCAACAACGATGAAGTCATCTTTTAGCCAACTTCAATGCGGCTCTCCCCGATCGCTTGCTTCACGTTGATTGTATGAAATTATGTATTCGCCTGCATGCACCAATGTTTATTTTCGAGAACGGAATTGTCAACTCGCTAATGCAAAAAAAAAAAAAATCAGGGTTTTGTATTTTTTTTTGTTGGGGTTGTTAAACCTTTTTGGACTTTTGATTTGCAACCCAGGAGCATTTGAAATGAGCAACCTTAAGTTAACGTGTATGAAACTAAATGTGTCTTATTTACAGTAAAATATGCTTGGGTGGTTATCTCATGCTGCTGCGTTCCCTATTTTCTTGCAGAGCTGGACTACTGGCACCATTGTCTGGTAGAGCCCAACCTGAATGGCGGTGTGTTTGAGGACCGAACTTGCCAGCAGCTGGCCAAAATGTTTGAGAACTGCCTGTCGCGCGCCAAGAAAACCAAGTTAAATTGCTCAGAGGTGCTGGTGCCTGAGAAACTGACCCGAAGGATAGCCCGGGACGTCCTGCGCCTGTCGTCCAGTGAGCCCTGCGGCCTGCGTGGCTGTGTCCTCTATGTGCACCTGGAGGTGGAAAACGCGTGCAAGAAGCTGGAGCGCATAGTCTACGACGCCAGCGTGGTCCCCACCTTCGAGCTCACGCTGGTGTTCAAGCAAGACGGCAACGCCTGGCCCAGTCTCCGCGACTTCTTCCTGATCGGCACCTGCTTCACCCCGGGCTTCCGCCACGCGCTGAAGCTCAGCCCCGGATTCCGACTCATCAAGAAGAAGCTGTACTCGTCCTCGGCTGGAACCGTGGTAGAAGAGTACTGAGCTTGAGATTGTGTGTCAGGAAAACGCAACGCACTTGCACACTTTTAGGGTACCTGAATGTTAACGTCACTCAGCGTCTCGTGCCATTTTCTAGCTTTTTGTAAAAGGCTCTTTCTATGAAGCTCATTGATGTCTCCACAAGACGATGGCCGGCCTTGTAGTACAAAGGCATGCCAAGTGTCAACTTCCTCGCACTAGATGATGCTACTAATGTTTGCTAAAATGGAGACGTTTGACTTGGATGTAGTTGTCTAAATGTGAATGTTATGGGAGATCGGCATTTGAAATTTAGTCCCTGTACATGGATCTTCGTGGCAACTTAATTCTTCAAAAATACTCTCACTGTCCATATGAGGCCATTGTTTACGCTTTTAGTGGGGGAATTTTGCACATTTATCTTTTTGAGTTGTCCTGTTTGGTGAATTACTGTTAGTTGGCTCTGGTACTTTATTGCATAATTGTTGCTAGTTCTTATTACAGTACAGTATCTAAATGTGAGTAATAGGATTCATGATGTGCTAGGTAACATAAAATTAGGAACTGCAAATTGGTAAACGCTTTGAGCCATGTCTTTAGCAGTGTAAAAATGCTTTAGTATGGTTGGTAGAGGCCATCCAATCGGTCTTTGTAAACATGCTGCTTTTTTTACGATTGGCACAGGATCTCTGACGAGTTTCCCAAGAGTGCCTTACTCGAAGTGTCTAAAGGAAGAAAAAAAAATTGTGTACCATTCAGTTTGTTTGCACTTTGTTTTAAAACCATTGCACTACAAGAGTTCAGTGCGTGATATCATGCTTGTAGCGTTCAAACTTTTGTACTTAACTTGATCTGTATTGCAATGCCTTTGTAGGGTGTTACTGGCTGCAGTGCTGTTTATCAGCAACTGAAGGTTATTTTTTTAACAAATTCCTGTTATAGGAAGTGTAAATCCTTGTCTTTTTGACAATAAAATATTTTTTAAAATCATGATGACTTCAGTATGTTATGGTTTGGCTTCGGTATCTAATATGGGAACCTCGCTTTTCCACATTTGTATGCATTTGAACCCATTTCTCTTCCATGGGAGGAGGGGGACATGGCTCTATCCATGTTTTATATAAAATGTGTTCCGTCTGTAAAACAAGGCAACTGGATGTGCAGGCTATTCTACAGTATCAGAGGAGCCTGGTGTATCCGCAACTGCTTCCCCAGAGGTTGTACAATCTCAGCTGGCAAGACGACCATTTCATTCTTTTCTGACAGCTTTTCATGCCATTTCAGCTAAATGGCCCCATTTTCACATTACACTATTATACTAGCCTTTACTTGGTGTAATCCGCATAAAGCTAGCAAAATCCAATGATTGCATGCATATTTACCAAGCTTTTTACTTTTACATTTTTTGAAGGTGGTGAAATAAAATGTGACATCAACGTGAACATGCTGGTTGTGTGTGTTAATCTATGGTTGCAGGTATGTGTCTGGCTGCTTGTAGGCTTAAACAAGCATTTGGCTTCCCAAGTACTGATCAGGAATACATACCTCAAACACAGCTGACGGGAACGCAGGGGGGCCTACACGGTAATTTGCAACCTGAATGGGATATTGCAAACCCTGCTTGAGGGACTTCTGCACCTCCTGCCTTTGTGTGTGTGCCGCAAAAATCCCTTCGCTCACAAAATGCATTTTATGTCTGTTCTTAGATCAATACTGGCAATGCAAGTAGCACGCTTTGCCCCGGGACTCTTAGTAATCCATTCTTCACCTGTCCAGTTTGGCTCCTGGAGCTTGAATAATTAATGGGGCAGAGCAGATGCTGAAATTGACTTGGGTGTTCATTCAGCCTGGGACGGTACTGCGGATTTCACGGCCGGGGCACACAATGCGTGCTTTCAGGCCCTCCTGACAAACAAGCGCAGCAAAACAACACAAGATCCCCATTAACAGAGAAGGCAGGACGAGTCAGATTATACTGAAGGTAATCCATTGTGGAAAACACTGAATGTCATGCATTTGATCAGAAAAGGGGTTTGTACTATTTTGTTGATATTTAGTATATTCCCAAGGATTGTGACTCATTCTTGGGGGAAAAAGATCTCTGCAGCTCTAAAATCTGAAAATGTTCACCAAAGGAATATCCTTACATTTAATGCTGCAAATGTCAAGAATGTAGCATTGCTATAGACAACTATTTAAGCATGCAGTTCACTTTGTAATTTGTTACAATGAAAATGAATAAAATCCTTTTTACGTGTTTCCTCAAAATTAAGCACAAATTATTATTATATCATTATGATTATCAATATTAATCATATAAGTTTAAAGGGCTGTAAGAAGCTGTCATCCTCCTTATGACACAAATTGTTCCAGATCTGTGTCCTAATGAAAAATATTTTACACTGAGAAAATTGACTCTTTTATACCAACAGGAAGATACTGACGTGACTTGGCGTCATTTTCAGGGGTACACAAGTAATACCCATCTTGGGGCTTGAAATGACATCCTCCTGATGACAAGGCCATCAGCTGCCACTCTTAAAAGAGTTCCATATTTTACACTAGGTATTACTTTTAATATGGTGTAGATAATAAGAAAATACTCTGATGATATTGTGGGAAATAACTTATCAATTAAAACACTGAAGATTATATAGCAGATAGAATTTGACCTGGACTGCAGCTCCAATGGTCAGAGTTCCTCATTCCTGCATTAGACATCTAGAAGATCGATGTACATATTAGTTGCCCACATACAAACACAGTGAGAGGAGAAATAAAAACATAAAAACAAAACAAATAAATATCTGGTCAGAAAGAGTAGTTGGTTTTTTTTGTGTTTTTTTTAAAGTATGTCTGGGGGTTGTTAGCTGTGGACATATACAACCCTTTCTCCATTTCATTAACAACATTCCAGTGTGCCAGTGCCTGGGTCTCAAGGTTACGGTAGAATAAACACTCCCCTAGTCAAAGATTTGCTGGGTCTATTTTCCTAAAGAAGCTGGTGAAACCTCTCTAAGCATCGATTTAACTGAAACCTCATTCTTTCCCGGCATATGTCCCAAAAGGGGTACCAGAGGTGTGAGTAAATATTTGTCACCAATGGTTGGTGCAAACAGCAGTTAATGCAGTAAAATGTCTTTTATCCACCCGGGGGCCGGGAGTATTACTTTAGCCCTCCCCTCTATCCTCTCTAACATTCATGCTAACACGCACAGACAACCACCATGCAATCAATCAAACACCTTTGGCACAGCAGAGAAAGCTCTGGTTGCCGTGTGTAAAAAAAACATCCCCTTCTGAGATGTGACTGAGATATTCTATGTTTGTAGCAGTTCAACAGTCACTACTACAGTTCTCTTGTTATCTTTTGGCCTGGTTTGACATTTCTGGACGATTTGTATCTAGTTAATTAATGTCACGGTGTCAGAATTTGCCAAGGTAAAGCCATAGCACTTCTTTCAAGGTGGGTCTTCTTGGGATCATGGGACTTTTATTTAAAGTTATGTTTATGACCTAAATAAATTTTAAAAAGTGCAGCTTTAAATGTGCCTCAGCGAGTTGTGAACATGTGGAATCAGTTGAGACCACCAAAAGCCAGTCCCATTCAAGTTCGATTCGAGACTAAAATCAATGGGAGTTTAAGGCTGCTTATTTTAGAAACAATGCATTAAAAATATACATAGTCGGTTTCCAAGACAAGAACATTTTAAAGTAGGCCTTCGTCCAAGCTCCCATCAGCGAGACGTTTGGGGTAGTTAAACTGACAGCCGAGAAGAGAAATTCTATTAAAAAACTATCTCTGACTTGTTGTTATCAGTGTCTGATGTTTGGTTGTTATCGGTGTTTGGCGTTTGGTTGTTATCGGTGTCTGGCGTTTGGTTGTTATCAGTGTTTGGCGTTTGTTTGTTATCGGTGTCTGATGTTTGGTTGTTATCGGTGTTTGCCGTTTGGTGGTGCAAGTGTCAACTGCAAAGACATTACCTGAGGAGACTTCTGCCACACGTTAGATTCTGCCGCCTTTAGAACTTCTGATTCTTTAACATATACCCAAGGTGCAATGCAGTGCTGCTTTATTGCACATATTCATATTCATGTCATTGCATCACATCTGTGCTTATCACTGATGCTAATAACACTCTGTTTTAAAAGGCACCAACGTACCGAGGCTATCCACAAAACGGATGACGCAATATTTACACATAAAAAGTTGACGCGATATTTACACTGTTATTAGGGAAACAAAACATGAACGATCCAGGAAGTTTTTGTAATAAAATTATGCAGTGTAAGAGGGTATGTTACTTCGATGCAATACAAATACATCTAGTCGCATTTCTGCTGACATTATCTTTTGAATACGTGTTCACTTTTAGACTGCGTGATAAAGGAGAAGAGTGCTTTTCAACAGATAAGTTAGATGATGCACCTAAACCCTTTTCTCTGATTGACACGGAGCTCTTTGCGATCTGCACGCTTGAATGGGAAAAAGCCGGCCTCAGCAAAATCATCAAGGCAGCTGGAGCTTTTCCAAACTAAATTTGCTGCTGGGGTGCATTCATTTCACTTGACATCACCAGAAGTCTGAATAGACTGCACTCACGAGTCTTGTGAAATCATGATGGACCTCGGCATCGGAGAGTGGATGTTTTATTATATTATTGTAGGATGTAGGATTTACACCGGGCAAAAGTTGGGAACTGGCCCAGGCCCTCCAATTAAATAAGGGAATGCCATTGGATTGGTGATTTGTTTCCTTCGTCAGTGATTTGTGGTCTGTTAGTTTGTTATTTTTTATCATCATACCATCTCAAAAACTTGTAATTATCTTAGCTATCATAGTCAAATTGTATTTCTGTCATAAACAAGATAAAGTGCCATATTATAAATGTCATAGGATTGCTGCACAAGACCAGGCAATGAATACTGATGAACATGGTCAGAGTGGAATCCTGAGTCTTTGCATTAAAAAGCAGCGCGCACAGGGCCTGTGGCATTTGACCTGAGGCGGTGTCTTGAATGCCAACACAGTTCCTCAAGGAATTGTTTTGTTTTTGTTTTTGTTCTTTTCATTATGTTTTATCTACGTATAAACTAATGTAATGCAAATTCTGGATCACGGATTAACTTAAATAAAAATTAAAAAATAAATTCTTCAAATGAATATTAAAAATAAACACCTAATAACTGTAGCATTTTTAGTGTGTTGTTAGGGTTAGAGTTAATGCCAAGCTGATCGACAACAACCGGTGATCTTGCAAAGAACAAATAAGATCAACGCAGCAAATGTTGGAGCTTCCTGTTTTGCCTCGGAAATCCACAAACTGCCGTTGATCTGTCGGTGGGCAGCTTTTCGGCCTCCTCAGATTTCAGCAGGGCTTGTCTGACGTGGGTGCCTGACCCCCCCATGTGACTGCCTGACTGCGTATGTTTACCACGCAGGTTATAGTGCTTTCCCCTCGGTCAGCATTTCTGCGGGCAGGTCATGGGATGAGCTGCCCCGCCCCTCATGGTTGCCATGTGTGCAGTGTGTTTTGATCTTGACGCGGCATCGGATTCCATTCAAGGAAGTGCACGTTGAGAGAAAGATACGAGACAAGCTGTTGTGTTTCAAAGGCACATCTAGAGAAGGGTTGTGATGATCCTGAAGGCATCATCACATTGCCACCAGAAAACTAGAATCACAAACTTCGGTCCAACAACGCTGATGGATCCAGATACGTAAATACCAAGGATAATCAATGTCACTGTAATGTTACGCATAGAATTTGTGGAATCCCAGCCACAAACAGGAGCCTGACCTGCGTTGACTGCGTGTTTCGGAGTGAAAAAGAAACAGGGAAATCAGTTTTCTTGAGGAAAATATGGATTGTGTAAAAAAAAAAAATACATTAAGGCC
This sequence comes from Hiodon tergisus, assembly GCA_025775045.1. Taxonomy (NCBI): domain Eukaryota; kingdom Metazoa; phylum Chordata; class Actinopteri; order Hiodontiformes; family Hiodontidae; genus Hiodon; species Hiodon tergisus. The sequence continues at coordinate 2,041,487 of JAOVYW010000014.1, read as the reverse complement.
TAAAAACTGAGTAGATGATTCGGTAACGGTGTTTGCCTGAGTGCAGACTGAGCCCTATGATTCAGATTGGCAGTTTAGAATCAGGATCATGTAATTTGCTGACTTAAAGCAGGAATTCCTGAGTGGCTGAGAACTACTGGGGGAGGGTTGGGCGGGGACGAATGCTCTTGGCTACTGACGAACAGTGACCTCTGTTGACCTCCAACACCTGCACTGGCATTCTAGGGACATGCTTGTCTATGTGGCCTCTAGTTTCTTTGGGAGTCATTTTCATGCATTTTTAAACACAATTCAAATAAATCAAATTGACATACATGTAACCGTGGGGAAAGACGGATATTCCTGTTTTATCACACAGTGAAAACACAGTCAAATGTGACGTTATTATATCTTCTTGAATAAAATGCTACGTTATGATAATTGCAACCCCTATTATTTTATTTTATTATCTAGAACCTAGAGGTGGTTTACAAACTGCATTGACCTGTTGGGGCTACATTGTATCTGAGGCAGCATAACACACATTAGGAGTGATATTTTTACATTAACACATCTTATTAAAATGGATATGGATGTGATCTAGTGTTCGACAGCAGTAAATTAACAGTATTAATGGGACAGTCCACGTTGTTTTAGTCAATGTACTTGTCATTTTTTTCATTGTATTAAATTTACTGCAGAATTACTGTAATGAATCTGTTTGTTGTTGCCAGACTTTTTGTAGTTTTAATTAGAGGCTTTAGGTTATAGGCTAAAGCAGGATATGAAGATAATACAGTCTAAATCAAGGTTTAAAAATATACTCATACACTATCAAACAAGAGGATAGACGAAACGTCACTGCAGGGCTGTTATATTCAGCAAAAAAGTAGGTCCCGCTCACTCCTAGTCCACCGTTTTATCAACGCCATTAGCTGCTCTCAAACACAGAGCCTACGCGGAAGCCCATCTTTGGATAATGAGAAACAGGGCCTGGGTTTGCACACTTCTCAGACCGTTATCACCAAACTGAGAACTTGTGGTGAGGACCAGCCTTCACACAAGCTCACTTTTCAGGGCATAGCAATTCTCGAGATTCTTAATTTAAGGAAGAAACGGCCCAGTTAATCACTACACTCTAATCTAATGTTTAGAGACAGAATCAGTTTGGGGCAGTTCATCTCTGAACTCTAATCTAATCAACAGTTTAGAGGCTTCCTTCACGAAGAAAAACTTCCTTCCCTCACAAAATTTGCATTTAAAAGCATTCTCAAATGCAGAGAAGACTGCATTTGTGCCACCTCTCCTGGGTGTTTTAGCTGAAGGTTTACAACACCTGAGCTAAATACACAATGACTGTCTTGGAAACCGTGTTAGAGAGACCAACCGGTGAACAGTTTATGAACATTCTTAGGGAGAATCAATCCTATCAGTAATGATTGTTTTTTTTTTTCGTGTCTTAAAACGTCAGGTGAGCCTTCTGGTTTAGAGAGCCTAGAACACGCTCAGGGAGAATCCCATGTCCTGGAAGCTCATGTTTCAAGGAGCTGTGGTATTGTTCCAACAGCTTTTATACTGATGGAACATTGTTTCTCCTGTGAGCTGAACTCCGTTCTCATCACAGGAGAGAAGAGGAAGAATCTATCCCATCCAGCCCGTCTCCGGGTAACCGCATCCGCAGTCAGCTTCTATTCTCTCTCCAGAGGTGTAAATACCTTTTAAATTACAATATAAAAGACTCAAGAGAAGAAATACAGGCCTGTTATTTTTCTTTATGCTCAAATAAATTATGTAAAACATTAACACAAACAGGAATCAGTGTAGCGAAGAGGAACATCACATTTAATAAATTATGATGCTTTTCAAAAAACAACTTTTGGGTATTTTAAAACTGAAACCAAGCAGAAATAATCCTGCGTCAACATTTTATTGTCTGGAGGTAACACAGAGAAAAAAATCAAGAAATGAGAACTCTACACTCACTATATTTCCAGCGGTTTTGATTACTTATTAATTGAGTTCATGCACAGTTGAGTCTCCAGAAGTTAACAAACGCCAGCTGTTATGCTTTTATGCCAGATAGTACCAGTGTTTGTGTTTTGTTTACATAACTGAATAGTCTTTAAACATTTATGGGTTTTAAAAATAGACAGGCGCACACAGGCAGGAAGGGTGGGAT
>JAOVYW010000014.1:2022715-2039229 GCA_025775045.1 Hiodon tergisus | reverse complement strand
CTGCCCCCATCCCGGTACCGGCTTCGTCGCACCGCAGGGCCCCTCTCGCACCACTGCCCCCATCCCGGTACCGGCTTCGTCGCACCGCAGGGCCCCTCTCGCACCGCTGCCCCCATCCCGGTACCGGCTTCGTCGCACCGCAGGGCCCCTCTCGCACCACTGCCCCCATCCCGGTACCGGCTTTGAAAATTGTCTTGAACTAGTGGGGTGTGTTGAACTGGGCAACTGGTGCAGTGCTGTGTACCACAGTGGCTACACAGGTGCCATTATTCAGATCACAAACACTTGGGTGGCTCAGGTTGCCGTGTCAGGAGTCAAAGTGCATTAAAAGCATTTTCAGGGGAGGACATAATCTGCTGGATTACCCAAATGTCTCGTTTCGTGAATCGTGGAGCATGCTGTGTAATGGATCACTTTACACCAGGCAGATTGATGTCCTGCAAGTTTGTGCACACTTTAAATAAAGAGGTCAGTTTATCAATTTGGGGAGCTTCTGCTAGTAATCTCCATGACTTAAACATGCAGTGTCCTCCACAATTTATCATCCATGTTTGAAGGTATTGTGGCGAGTAAGAGAGACTCCGTGATCTGCAGCTATATACAACTGCTAATAACCAACGGTGTCAGAGCTCTATGAGAATTCTGGGAAAGCTGCATTTTCATTGGCAGTACAGTGGATAGTGAATGGCAGCTGACGCTGGGGTGAGGCTCTATTGGCCTGGTAGAAAATGGCCTGGTCTGGGTTTCATGATTCACCTTTTCCAGACTTTCTGTGCACTGTATTAATTAGTATTATTTATTTTTTAAATATGGATTTTACTGCAGCACATCAGTTTTGTAAACCCCAACTGACCTACATATATTGCAAATCAGAGTTGTGTTTATTTATTCAAAGACAAGCTAATCTTAAGTAAATTTCCACCCAGACCCGGTGAAAAAAAGGGTATATCATCAAATTCCCACTGACTGCCCCAAGGTCATTTAAGCTGCACAGCCCATTCAGACAAGGGCGGACTGGAGAGAAGGCATTTAAAGGGTCGGCCTGTCCCTGTGTACAGACCCTCCCATACAAGCCCCTGTTGTATAATCACTGACCTTTCCTAGGCACCATTTGGAACACCCTGATCCATGACGTTTTGAAATCGAGGTAATTCATCAACCCCTCCCAAGGACTGGACATGTTGGCCCAGAACATGCATTTTCCCTCACCAAAGCCATGAATGGTGCCTTTTTTTTAAAGCGCTTAAGGAAATGATCTCAGCCAGAAGACTAAATGTGCCAAACATGAATGGGAAAAATCCACACTCATCAAAACTATTAGTGTACGACTGTATCTAGCTTAACCATCCGTGCCTTCATTACATAACATTCTTACTTTCATGTGTAGCTCTATCGACGTTCATCACAGGCATTCATATTGATGAGGGATTTCTGTGTGACCTTTTTCCATTTATACTTCTGTGCTGCCTTGACTTCCTTACAAAATCTGGAAGACTCCCCACCAGGTCTCATCTTCATTTCCCCATTAAATCAGAGACTCTAACTCCTGAGAGACTCAAAATATGTTCCAACCTATTAATAAAAGTTGTATCCAGGAAACTGTGTGAAGCAGTGAGCACCTCATTAAATAATCTATTCAGCAGTTGTTTTTCATCTCTTTTAATTCGGTTGGAACAGAATTTCACAAGTTAACTGTTTAACCCTTCTGTGAAAAAGCAAAACTTATCACTTGTGTGCTTTTCCTCAATAAGGACAAATATGATAATTGCACATACTTTTTAAAGTACTGTGCTAGTGGGCTATTGTCTCATATCAAATATTAAATCTGGCTGAATTTAGCTTGATTTAGAGAAAAGCCCTTGTGGCAGGGCTGAAGTCACGTCTAATAAACAGCTCTCAGGCTGTTTTGTGTCAAGCCTTGGGAGAGTGTACTTCTAAAGCTCAGCTATATTGTCTGAAGATTACTATTGATTTTGCGTTTCAGAGGTGATTGAGGCGGGAGGACAGTGCAGTCCTGGGCCAGAGCCTTTAGTGCTCCCAGCTCTGAAGCCAGCAGGTCCCTTTCTGAACAGTGGGCAGTGTTAATGTCACTGTTGAAGGCCATCTATCAAGGGTTAAGAATTCAACTTGGACATTGACTGCTTCTGCAGCCTAATCGGCTCTGCAGGGCAAGAGTGGGGCCGAATCCAAGCCAGAGCCTCCTCCAAAATCACAGAGTACACTGCTGTTTTGCCCTTGAGCCAGCTGCTTTGCTCAGCAGTCTAAGGCGCTTCAGGGTGTGTTAGGGTGAAAATATAACTTAGTCTTCATAAGGCCACTTGACCAGGAGCCGGCCGTAAGTCGTTTGTGAATGAAACTTCTGATCATAACGTGGGTGCAAACCTGAGATTCCAGTCTTAGCCAGATTGGACCATGTAGCCAATGGGAAGTAGGACAGAGGAATGTGGTGCAAAAAGCCTGTGAGAATATTAAGATGTGTGCGTGCGCGCGCGTGTGTGTGTGTGTGTGTGTGTGTAGTGCCGTGACCGAGAACCCCAACGCGCCTCTCGGCAGCGAGCTAGCACCGGGGTTCGATGGGAGCAGTGAAGTGACACGCATGTCACACCCAGCAGCAGCACCAGGGTGTGACAGCTCATATGGTGGACAGTCTCTTGGCCCTATGCCACGCTGATCAGGTCACTGGCACGTCCACTTTTCACAATGCCCCAGATCAGGAATGCTATTTTGCAACTCAGCAACACGTTCCCATCCTTCGCTAGAATACTACAACACTGGTCTTATGATGCAAAAGATGTGTGGTTGCCTGAACAGTTTGGCAACCATAAACCAGCTATTCAGACTAAGTTTCTTCTTTTTTTTCAACGATAACAACCCTGTTGTTTCTATCAGACAAATGAATAAATCTGCTACATTTATTTGGTTTGTTATCCATAGCCTTTAATGCAAACCAGTCCTATGACTGAAACGTAAGTACAGGGATAGAAACTAAATAGAAACTTTAGTCCAGTTTACTAGTCCAGTGTAGTATGTCATCCACTGGCCTGATAACATGACGGGGCCAACATTCTACAAATCTGTTCCCAGAAATACAGGAATAGTCCTGGCAACGAATTTGTGGCCATTAGGGGGCAGGGTTGGGGTGGGTTGTGGTCAAGGTGGCCATTTGTTCGCCTCAAGCATGACAGCCAACCAGAAACCTCTGTCAGGAGGTTGGGCAAAGAAACATTTCAACAACTCCCGTAAAAATAAGTCAGAGACTTGGCTTTCAATGTGAAGCTTTGCACGTATGACAAACGGAGGTGCTCATCTGTCAAGTCCTCTAGCGCCAGCTCCATGGTCCCGGCTCTTAGTCCGCTATCGAGGAGAACACTAAACAGATCGGTTTTCACACCGCGACTCGACAAACCTATAACCGCCGATGTAGTGAAGGCTGCTCATTTCTAATAGCTACCTAAACATTTAGCAGATATTAATTGCAAACAGAATCCATTAACATATTTGCATGGGGTTACTGTGCAGTTGTTTTGTCACCAGTTATTAACTGAAACCATTCCTCTGACAAGCATGTAACGGTTTGGTTTCTGTAAAAACTATACTGTGTGGGATGTATTAGGCAATCAATGACTGAATCAACAATGCCAGGTGTGGACCGGAATATATTGCTTCTCCACTTCTACATATTAACTATCCAATACTAAAAATAAACAATTACACAAAACAATATTTCGAAATAAATGTACTGGAAATTTCTGAATTAATTCTCAAATTATTATTATTATCATTATTTTTTTCCCCATTAAGTTATCTTTTCCTCTTTGATAACACGTTATCTGCTTCAAATATGAATATAGATTTATATCCACTGCCACCTGGTGGATATATACATGCATTACTGTTCAATCAATCGGCCTTCATTATATATATATATATATATAAAAATATTTGAACGGCATCGATAAAACAATAGGATATCTTAGTTCTTGGCCTAAAATACGGTTTATTAAATAATGTAGTTAATCGGCTCACAACTTTATCCGAACGTTCCAGAGAGCAAATGACTGCAGACTACAGTAATTGTTCATACCAAACACAGAACCACATAATCCAATCCACCCACATCCACGCCTACGTGTTCTGCAATGTTTCCTTCTAACAGTATAACTACAGAGTAATTCTCTTGGAATTCACTAGCATTTACTAAGGAAAACTCCCACGTTTCTATTCATTAAGTACATCCCCATATAGAATCTAAGGAACCACCATTGGGTGAAAAGGGGTGTAGTGTGAGGGGAACTGTGCATTGCGTGTGAGATTCTGGAATTTAGCCTTAGATTCTTTGGGCTGGTTAAACAATAACTGAACCCCATAAAAGAGCAGCCTTTTAAACTAATTAAAATTAATTATAGCATCCAAACATAAACTCAGATCTTCACAGGTATTACGTCCTATGAGACGTTAATAATAAATATAAATAAAAAAAACTTTAATAATGAATAATTCTGCCATTTAACAGGAATGTTACAGACGAAATATAGAATTCCATCTGAAAATGTTCCTTTCCACTCATTCTTTGTCACTTGTGTTTTCCTTGTGTTACTTGTACACCTCACAACAAGCCTGAATGCTTTGCATTTATACGCAGACCTTATATTGCAGAGCTTTTTTGTTTTGTTTTTGCTTATGCTTGTTCTGTTTATGTATATCAAGAGTAATGTAAGACCGGAGTCAAATTCCTTGTAAGTGCACACATACCTGGCCATTAAAACTGATTCTGATATGGAAATGGTTGTAATTGCCTGCGTTCGTTCAGTCTTTTTTGCTGAACTGCCTCTCAGGTTTGAAAGGTGGAATAATCAGTCAAGCACCAACACTGGTAAGCATATCCTTAATTCTGAACCCTTTGTCTGCCGTTACCTCATCTTCAGGTTCAAGCAGGTCCAAAATGCCAGACTTATTTGTAATCTCCTTGTCACGGACTGAACCTGTGTAAAGGCGCTAGATGCACCACATGGAGAAACTCCAATCAGACCTTTAAATGTTGTGGTGCTCTTGTAGTTGGAGAATATCTCAGAGTGGAGCGTCAGGGATGTGGCACTCTCACAGCGAATTTCTGTACAGTCCAGGATGACTTGCAATTTTGGACTGAATAACCTGAATTCCTCAGGTATGGAGGAGCCAATTTGTTCCCTTTACATCCAAATGGGAATCAAGACTACGACAAAGTACAGATAATTCGCCAAAGTGATAACGGTCCTGCTTACTGTGGCCGCCCCTCACTTCCTGTGAGGGAAACCTGGTATAATGGCAGATTGTGTGATCAGAAACACAAAACCTACTAAATATAGTTAACTCCAATCTAATTGTCTTCAGCCTAGCCTCCAGCTCTGCAATGTATTCCAAGGCCTCATCCAATGCACCTACAAAAATGAGAATCATATAATTAGGGCAAGTAAAAAAAAAAAACACTCCAATACATTATTACCTTGTCATAGAACTAGAAAATATGTATATTATTGCCATACTCTGGCGGTTTAATTATGAATTACAAAATAATGTACTACTTTTCAAGTACATAATGAAAACATCGGAGTATTGCACGTTGTACTTAATGTTTCCTTGGTCTGGGTTCTGACTCTTGAAGTAACCCAAGATTTCAGATATTGTATGTCTCCTTTATTTTACAAAACTAATTCTACTCATGTGCTTGTTAGTACAGTGATTTACGACTTGAACTGGGTGTGTCAAATAAGGGAGACGGTGGTAAAGCGGCTAGTTTTTAAATTGTTTTGCACAGCTCGTAAGAAAAAACTATTAACCACGTTAATTCCTAGAATTGCATATCACATCACAGCTTATCTACACTTTACGGTAAAGAGTAAAAACACACACATAAACAGAGACGCTTACAGGCAGGGGGTGTGGCACATAGTCATAATACTTGACGCTAGTTTCCAAACTAGTTGCGACATCGAGTCCATGGATTCGGTGCACGGTTATCTATTCCTAGTCGAACACTAGATCTCTCAAACGCAGACTGCTTTAGAGGTGGTAAATAAAAATTGTTCCACTGAAAACGACTTGGAATAGCACCAACCTTCAGACAATAACTTCCTTGAATGTAGTCGGCAGCGGTGAAATGCTGACTACACACAAATGTGCTGCCTCTGAGAATCACGAAAATAGACACTGACCCACTTCTTCCTTCGACTTTCATTTTATGGAAAATTGTGAAAACTTAAATATGTATATGAAGTTTTTGTTTTGAATTATTGCGCTGAGGAACATTTCAAAAAGGCTTGTTTCTAGACTCAGCTATTGCTGTTACCGGAAGACAGATTACCCTGCGGCGGCCAGTAAGAAACCCGGAAGTGTTAAATTGGCCCATTGCTATTGGCCTAAATCACTGTTAAAGTAATTTTTAAGCGGTATCGTCGGATGACCACAAAGCCCCGGATGATTCGGCTTCCTTGCATATATAATGAGGTGAAGGCGGGACAAGTTGTTTAAATCAAAGATAGAGAGTCTATGTACTGGTAGTGTTCGTGGCGAGTGCCAATAAAAATTAAAATGGTAAGCGATCTAACTTTCCTCTTAATATTGCCTAGTCCTGTTTTTGTTTTCCGCGTACATTATCTTAGCAAATTTGTAACGGTGAAACCCAAACTATGCAGAATTTATTTGCGCTTTTTTCGGGAATACGCGGTAATCGGTTGCGTTACTCGTTGATTTGAGATTATTTAATGAGAGAACGTTTTTTTATTTTTGTTTTAATTTTCTACATGTAATGTTAATTTAATATCTCAGGCTGGCGGAAAGGCTGGGAAGGACTCTGGAAAGACCAAGACAAAAGCTGTTTCGCGCTCGCAGAGAGCGGGACTGCAGGTCAGTTTACTACTACAGTCAGTAGGATAAATATGATGGATTCGTTTTAATTTTATCATTATTTTCGCACTTTCTAATACAATGTTCTAATTTAATTTACGTGGTAGGTAATGTTAGCTAGTTTTGGGGCTAAATTGAGTGGTTTAAGTAATGTAAAGTCCTAATGCTGCATCAGAGGTTATGCCTCGATTATATTCTCTCTCCTTCGCTCTTCCATTAAAAAATTGCAGTTCCCCGTGGGTCGTATTCACAGACACCTGAAGTCAAGAACCACGAGTCACGGTCGAGTTGGCGCTACGGCTGCAGTGTATAGCGCGGCGATTCTGGAATACCTGACGGCGGAGGTATGCCTCGTTAAATTAACTTGTTCTCGCAACAAAGAATGCAGTCACACGGGGCTAATTCATAAGTAGTTTGGTTGCAGTAATTGTGTGAAGGTCGGCTTTTCGCCCCAGAAAGAGACGCTGGTGGCTTTGATTAATTTCGGATTGAAGGCTGGTCCAGTGATCTTCCGAATTTTTTTTTTGTCAGGTTTTAGAGTTGGCAGGAAACGCCTCCAAGGATCTGAAAGTGAAGCGTATCACTCCGCGCCACTTGCAGCTCGCCATCCGAGGAGACGAAGAGTTAGACTCTCTGATTAAAGCGACCATTGCTGGCGGTGGTAAGCACAGCATCAATTACTGTCTTAGCGTGACCCACCACCGTAAAACCGGTCTCATCGTCTCAATTTTAAGAGGCCCCCCCATTTCGTCTAAGTTCGTAATTTTAGTTTATGTTAATTCCTCATAATGACTATTTTAGTAGTATGTGCCAGAGTTCTCGCTTAACATCTTATTTATCCATCCTTGTTACCTAGCATCTGAATGAATTGGCCATAAACGCAAGAGGCTGTTAAACTTGTGTTTATTAATTTCTGATGTCGATATACACGTTGCTTATTAGACATTGTTCAACTACTGAACTTGAATCTGAACTTTGAATAGCATCTTGGATTTGTGATCGCTAATTACCTCTTCTGCCCACCAGGTGTCATCCCTCACATCCACAAATCCCTTATTGGAAAGAAAGGTCAGCAGAAGACCGTGTGACCGTATGCTGATGTTGGAGTCAACTCCTGACGAATGTTTTGTCATTGTTGCTAGTTTTAGTGTTTTTTTTTTTTTTTTTTGGTTTTTATTGCTAAGCTTCAAACCTACTCATTTCTGGGGGTATCTTAAACTAAAGTTGGCTTCAAAGAAGCTTTTTATTTCAGGGTTGGGGTACCATGGTATTTTACACTATTTGATATGTTAGCCAGATTGTGTTTAGTTTGCTTTGGTTGTATATTGGAATAAAGCTCAGCTGTCTACCCATAATTCACTTTCCTTTCTTATCTGAATATCAGACTAGATTTGTTTGTTGACAGAATGTGTAAATTTGCCTCTTAAGGGTCCTGCATGTTGTAGAATAAGTTTTGCGATAACTGATTAAAGTGAGTAGAATGCATGGATGGTAATCCGTTTCGACATGTGGTATTTGTCTTTTGGCTGCGTGTGACAGTAAGCAATCACTTTGGTTTAAGAAAAACTTGGTTACGCTTCTAGTGTTCAGAAACCTCCCTTCCACATTTAAGTTGGTATGGAGCAGTGGTGGTAAAATGACATTTAAGGTAGGATCAGCTTTAGATATTCCCATTATCTGAGCTCTACTGAAATGTATACTGTAGTAAATTATGCTATACAACCACTGTCCCGCAGGGTAGGGGGATCAATTGATATAAGCACGGTGAGAAGTCCTCCCTTGACTTTGAGTGCCAGTGCCTGCAGGTTGTCCAGCTACCACTAATTGATTGACATCCTTTATAATACATAAATGATATAAATTAAACAATTTATAGATGAACAGAAACAAGCACTGCGGCCCTTAAGGGGGGGAAAAATGGCCTGGCTGCAGTTCACCCGAGTGCAGACTGAGCCCTACGAGCTGCAGTTCACCTGAATGCTGTATTAGCACAATTGGTGATTGCAAATTGGAGAGAAAAACATTTTAAAACGACTGCCCATTTCTGAATTATGGTGACTTTACACCTGACTGGAGATTCTGGCTGTGTAGTTTCTACACTTTAGATGGGATGCTACGTGATACACACAAACGCTCTACAATTGTTCTCTTCATATATGAGATTTCCAGTCCTGGTCATAAACTACCCTCATCTCTCTTGTGGCCATCAACCTCAGTACTCGGGGAACAAAATTAAATTGGTACCCGGCTGGGGAAAGAATTTGTTGATTGAAGTGCTCAGGTGGAATAAAATCCTGTGTCCACAGAAGGGCTCCGGAATCAGGACCCAGGACATTTGCTCAAAGGACAATTTGAAAACTGACCTTCTGAGTTTGTTGAGCTATCGGTTCCACTGCAATTGATAGATTACTTGACAGGGAACAGAGATTAATTTTATCAAGAGGAATTGTAATCTTACAGTTGTCAGGGCATAACCCCAATAAATGTTTCATCATAGGTTGCAACCACTCGTGTTGGCCCAGAATGCCCAGTAGGTGGCACTATAATTATATTTATGGTAGGATTAACCTACATTTAAAAAACAAACATAAAATCTAGTATTGTGGAGTATTCTGTTGAAGGGCATGTTTAAAAACACATAAATGAACCAAACAACATACTTGCCTCTTTTGCATCTGTGATAATGAATTAGTGCGTTTTCATAGTCTGTATCACATGAGTAACCAGATCTGTAATAAAATAATTGCTTTCACTCAAGTCATCACTAATTTGTGGAAACTTTATTCAGCCGACAATATTAAGCTCCTCCGCATGTATTAATATATTACTTTTAATTAATTGCTAAGGTGTCTCTACATGGATAGCCATGATTAGACCATGGAATTTTGTCACTGTGTGCCATTTGCAATGGCAATAATTATTTTGTCGATATGCTGCCGACAGGAAAAATAAATAAAATTTATGGAACAGAACCATGTAAAGGATACTACACTTTACATTTCTACTCACTGCTTTGGGCAGTTTCTCCAACGTCGGGGAAGAACACAGGGAACGAGGCTGGCCTGGTTCTCCCCAGCCCACATCATCTTTAGCTTGATGGAAATGCGTGCTGGCAACCAATTTGTGCTGAAGAAAAGAGGCGAGTGAAAGAAGAAGAAACAAGAAACCACCTTGAGCAAAGAAAAGCGGTCTGGAAGACCGGCTGCTAGGGTTGGTTAAGGGGGTTCAGGTGAAGTAACTGTGCAGGTGTGCCAAATGGACAGGCCCACACTCGACAAGCCCTGGCAGTCTCCCTGGCATGTCCTGGAGTGGCTGTGACAGGTGGAGAGTGACGTCTTTTAACAGATTTTCTCATTACTGTTATTTATGTTTTGTGCCGTGCCCCCCCCCCCCCCGGTTGCTGTCAGCGTTCATGGGAGTTATTGGACAGTATGGCCCAATTAGATCTGGCCCGTTCTCTTGTGCAGTCCATGATTCCATCCACTGGTTCTGGCACACACACACACTGTGTATTCTGGTTCTTCTGTTACTCATCTTAAAGCTTTAGGACTCATTGAGCTGTTGATCGAACATGTGGCCGTGATTGAGCCTCTTCAGAAAATTGTTGGCTGTAATTTATAAATTCAAAAGTAATGGCCTTTTAATGATCGTTCAACTGATTACATCAGATTACGTCAGTTGAACGATGTTCTTATAGAACATTTTATTAATTTAATATGTAATCTCCTTTCATTTTGAATTTGCCCAAGAGGTACAATTAATGGAGGGGAAAACACGTTTGCTTCTACAACCATAAAGCTACTTTCAGCAACACATTTCTGTGACAAACAGTTTACTAAGCATTGTCAAACTGAGACAAGTACTCAGCACTTCATTCAGGCAGAACTGATGGAGAGATTGGTCTGGACAAACACCAGCGCTCACCGGGAGTTCCACCCCAGGGACTTGGCAGAAGAATACAGAACGCAGATTAACTGCAGTCAAGCACAGTTTTACCTCGTCATGTCCCATCGGTGAAATAATTATCAGTATATCACAGTTTGCAGTCTTCCATGTTACTAACAAGATTTAGAGGCTAAAAAAAAAGTTTAAAATCTGAGATGAAAAAGCAGTAATTAAGGGACAAAGCATTGCTGGTGTCACGGAATGAATGATCGGATCACAGCAACAGCGTGGTGTTAGAGCAAATAAACCAAACTTGTGACCCAGGGAATTGGAATCTAGAAGGGGCTCCTGGCAAGGAGCTCGTACTCTCTGCTACTGCAGTAATGGTTATTTATAAGCACTTTTACATTCGTTATCACTAGTGATGGTAAAACTGTCTAGAGAAGAGCTTCTGTCATTATCACCCATGGTGGACACAGGGCGTGGATCGGTAGGATTTCAGAGGTACTGGATCCTGACATTCTTTTCCCCGGAGGAAGTATCCTGGTATTCTCCCAGATCCCTCTCTGTAAACCGCTGACCGTCGTCAGTCTGAGCAAATAGGAGAGCAGTTTACATAAAACATTTCCGATTAATTAGAAAAAACTAAATTGCCCCTCATTTGTCGTTCAGGATCATACAAATGCCCAACACCAAAATACAAACAAGAGACAAATTATAGAGGCCGAGAAGCCTTAGTCGTTCCAGAAGAAATATCGTGCCTGGAAAATTTGGGTGGGCTTGTCAAAACCAATCAAGAATGTTTGAAGTGCTCCAGAATGTACTGTTCGAATGAGTGATGCATACTGACAAAAAACAAGCTCTTTAAAGCACAGTGGGAATGACGTGACCTCCTGTGTCTTAAGTGGATTATAATGGACCTGGAAGGGGTCTGCGAGACACAATACACAATTAACGCTTTTGCACAAGGTGAGCCCCCTCCCAAAAAACAAGAGTTGCATAGCGGCTCATTGGTGACCACTCAGGCTTCTGATCACCTGGTTGGGGTTATGCCATCTTTTCTAATTTAAAGCATTTGTTTTGCAAAGCATGCCATTGAACCGGCTCAGGTTTGCACATTTCAGTTCAAACTGGACTAAACGCAAGAGCCCAAAGCCACACCAGGTGTGCGATTGTGGTCACCTCATACGGGAGGGTTCTGGATTCCAGCATGGCATTAGTGGAACGGCCCCTCACAGCGACCTCCCCAGAGACCGTGGTGTTGAGTTTAAAGTAAAAAGAAAGAACAGCTGTCGTTGAGATGAATAGTAGGAGTGGTCCAAACAGGTGGCTTCTGAAGTGAGTGACACAGCTTGGTTCCCTGGGAAGGGAGAGGCACTGGGGAATGCTCCCAGAGTAAAGCTTGGCTGCACCGGTACCTGAGCCCCATCCGGGGCAGTACGTTACCCCTCTTACACCTTGGCACACTTGTGAATGATGGTGGAGCCATACAGACGGCCAGTCATCCCACTGAGCCTGCAAATTCATGCGTCTCCTTAAAGGAGAGGAAGATTACAGTGAGCAATCACTATCCTGTAAAACGCTGACAGTCAACCACATTGGGCTAAAAAAACAAAACTGTTCACTTTCCGGTGGGGGGAACATTTTTTCATCTTTATTTATGGATTTTATTTCAGACCATAATGTAGTTAAATCACTGCTCTGTTCCCGAAACCTTATTTAACTTCACCTGAGCTACTGAGTTTTTTATTTTTTTGTGAAAGCACTGGTTTCATTTTGTGCTTGTGATTGTTGCGTACACAATGATCAAACGTATTTAATTAACGAGCCTTTCAGATCAAGCCTGTGCTGCACAGTCCAGGAAATGGAGCAAGCAACTGTGCACAGCTCTAAGCCATTAAATTAATTAAGAGGAAGCGGGGGGTGGGGGGGGTGGGTTCTCCATTCAATTGTTTACAGTCAGTTCAAAGGAAACATGCCATGTACCCCAGGGGCGCTAACACAATGCGTTGCAGAGGAGTGTCCCATAAACCATTACACGCATCTGTTGCCTGGAGTGCACCGGGAGTATTTAAGGTTTATGAAGTTTTAATGGGCCGTGCATATCAGGGGAGGCCATCTACAGATAGCATAAATTTCCTGTCATTCCAAGACGACGAATGCCTGTGTAAGAAGGCTGAACGGGCAGCACGCCACTGGGCTTGAGGTGTCAAACGCAATCCCACGCGCTGCACGGGTGGGAGTTGCATTTGATTGGGTACCAAACCTCTGAGAAGTGAACTGTGATCAGACCTTAAGAGCGTGATTGAATCAGGTAGATAAAAGTACTTTAAAGGCTCTGCTGTTGGAAATTGGGTTTTTGTTGAGAGGTTGTATGAGTGCTTCTTTCTCCTTGAATTCAATAGATTTTTCGTTAAAAAAAAGCATAATCGAAGCAATCATTTGGAGATTTATTTAGATTTCCCCCCCCCTCTAGCAATAGCATTTATAAGGGAGTCATGTTTGATTTATAATTTAAATATAGTGGCACAGAACAGCTGATTGGGAAATGAAATGATGAACACTCACTTGGAACTAATGATTATTTTGTGAGTTCAAGTTCACACTGTGGGCTTTGTGGTAGCAGGTGGCCAGCTTTAAAGTGACGCCAAGCAGTTCAGGTAGGGACCCCCCGCCCCGCCAGGCACACATGGGTGACTTACTAGAAAGCCGCGAGAACAAAGGTGGAAACATGGTCGGGAGGACCGGATTCCATGAAGGAAAATAAGTCGCTACAGACCTGCAGGCTCTCTGTGTGTGTGCGTGCATGTCCGTCTCCCTGGGTTAGCGGGCGCTGCATTGTGCGCGCGTGAGCGAGACCGTCTGCGAGCGGGGACAGTCGCGGCTCACTGACCCGCCGGGCTACATCAAGGGGAACAAAGTGGGGAGAGAAGCAGCACCCATCCGAATGAAAATAAATCAAAGACCAGGTTCAGACTGTGATTCGCTCAGAAAGGAAAGCGGGACCCATTTCGGAGGAACAAGGGGGAATCGGAGACAATGAAAGACAGGGCGTCTCGGGACCCGACGACTGGGGAGCTCTGTGCACAACACCAGCCCTGCCGAGTGCCTCTCTGTAGTGTCAGAAGGATTCCCCCCGATGGTCTCTTTCTCTCACCCCTCTTTGAAGTCTGCTTGCTCTTGTTCTTTTCATAACTTGATCTGATTTTTGAAAAGCTAATTTGTATGCGTTTTCTGCAACAGCGCAGCCACCCAGAATTCCACAGGCAGGACTGGCAGAAAGGTCAATGCGATTGGCTAAATAAAAAGGGCCGAGACAATGCTAAAACTAAAAACACACAAGTGCTTCTGAATTGTCACTGTGAGCAGATTAGGCAACAATGGCAGAAAAGGCCATGATACAAAATCATTCACAGTGTAGGAAGTAATTTCAATTCATTCTCCCTCCTAAATAATCTGTTTTAACCACACATTTTCTTCAGTAGTTATAGATAACTACGTAAGCAAATATAATCCCTAGCGAATAAATTAGAATAATTAAGAACATGTTTTCAGTACTGTTAATGAAACCTTTTACAAGAGGTCCAGAATTTTTGAAGGTAAATTACTTCAATTGGGAACAAAGCACCCTGACTAAATAATATTGGACACCATCATGCAACCATTTCTAAGTGAGAAGTGGAGAAAGAGGCTTGCGACATTTACTTCCCTGTAATCTTCCTCTACGCGTCTGGATAAAAACCAGCACGACTGGGGAGCGCTTTCTTTTCGATGCCAGCGTTTACGGGCCTTTGTCACAAACAGTCTGGAGGATGCCTTTGGGGGGGGGGGGTTCAGACTTTTCATCATCAACCCTCAGCCCTAATGACTTCCTTTAGGTGCTTTTTGACTGCCTTCCCAAGCGTCTGCAAGACCCTTTCTCCTCAACCTTGGCCCTGTGCCAGGATGACAATCAACATTTCTGTGTCTCGTCTGTGGGAGATTATTTCGGAGGTCTCCTTTTTATTGGAGGAAACGGTATTTTGGAGCTCCAACAGGATGTCCTGCTGCTGGCCCTGACTGAGTTGCTCTGTGCATCCCCCCCACCCCACTGCATAGACTGAAACGGCTTAAGTTAATCCAGGATCTTACCCCCCCCCCTCCCTTTAATGCCCCTATGAAAGCAGACGCAAATGAAACCCTGTCCTTGGTCGTCTGATCGCGGGGCTGCGCGCCTCATGCCTGCTGAATCACAGCCTCCTCTGGGGGGGGGGGGGGGGCTTATCCCCTTCCGACGACGCCGCCCGGTACAGGGCGACTGTGTGTCCGCCCAGATTTCTTTACAGGCGAGGATCGCTGGGCTCCAGGGATGCTACACAAACCGTGGCCAAAATCCCTCGCAGTGGGAGAAACTAAACAAACTGGAACCAAAGCCCATTCTGGGGTTCCAACTATATTCAATGTACAAATGTCCCTTCACAAGGGGGAAAAAAAACAGCTGGGCATTTCTTTTCCCCCAGGGCCATCACTCACGGTCTGTAAGGTCATCTATATGTACGCACATGCCTGCTGAAACGCCCCATTAAAGCCCGGTTGCTGTGAAAAGCATGGGGGGTTCTTGTGGTTTGTCTATCGCCGAGTCCCTTTCCCTTTCAGCCTCTTCAAAGGGCCAGGGTTCGACTCTCCGTGGCTCGTTTAATTGGGTCTGGGGAGGATTCATGGGCTAATGAACAGGTGTGGGATGAGAGAAGCGGCTTGACGTGGATTACGGGGAGAGAAAGCCCCCTGCTCGTATCTGCGGTGGGGTCCTGTGAAGGTCCAGTTCTCACAGCATTCCTTTGGGCTGACCGACGTCCTACTGCGAAACCGGCCCAATCCCGTAGCCGTCTGCCTACAGAACTTGTTTTTAACATTAAATCATAAATTCCAATAACATACATGAAATTTAATTTTTTTTAAAACATTTCTCCCTCTCTCAGCCACAGAGTAAACAACAATCAGGTTTATTAGCCCTTTGTTTACAGGCCTGACGACTTCAGAATCCCAAGATAGTAATGTAGTTGTAATTAATAATTACCGCTTAAAACCATTAAATTGTGAACATTCCTCGTTGCTCGTTAGCCACGTCAAAAATAGGAAGTGGTGTGCGGCCATCTATTTTGTATTACACAAAAGGAGTAACCCTAGCTGTAATTGTAATTAACGTGATGAATGCGCCTGCACAAGGCACAGTGGTGTCAGAGGATCAAGGGCTTTCTTCACATCTTATGTATGCCCCAAATTGTTCCAGAAGGTAAAACAATACCAGTAAAACGAGCAGTTAAGTAGGTTATAAATCTAGCCACCTCAAGATTGTTGCACATGCCCAGTAAGTGTGTGTGGCACATTGGCACCAGGTTAACAGAGTGGAGGTCACTCATGCAGAAGACACACACATTTTAGATTTAGCTGCAGTATTTTGGAATCTCATTTCAACTGCTCACAGGCAATAAGCAATCTCCAATCAATATCATTATTCTACCATCTCAGGACTGTCAAAATTACAAAGCTGCAATGAAACAGTAGGCACACCTGGAGTGCAACACAAAACAATATCAAATACCTGGTTTCAGTTTGCAAATTGTCCCATTTGAAATTACCTGGTGTTGGCACTCATCTTCAGAAAACTATGGCTGAATTTCTAAAGAACTGGGCTTTTTCCTTTTTTAAAACCCTACTCAGGATTCAGGATTTCGGTGTGAAGAACTTACTCACTCAGCGTCACACGG
>JAOVYW010000014.1:2010329-2022615 GCA_025775045.1 Hiodon tergisus | reverse complement strand
GGCTTTTTCCTTTTTTAAAACCCTACTCAGGATTCAGGATTTCGGTGTGAAGAACTTACTCACTCAGCGTCACACGGCACACAGGAATAACCATGGCTGGTAGAGGCATACTGCGAGTCCAATCATAATATTTACGGTCCCTCACAAGCCGAGCGGCAGATAGGCTTGGGAAGTTTGTTAATCGGCTCTAGTGGGAGAGAGACGCAGTCGTTTGAAATCGAGACCCTTTTTTAATGGCAAAAATATGGCCGGGCCATAAAAAGGCAGCGTGAGTAAAGATCTCCCTTAGGAAGAGGGAGTTGGGAGCGAGAGGTATGAAGGAGGCATGTTAATGCGATTAGGAGTGCGTCGCATTCTTAACATGCCGCCCCCTCCGCCATCCAGACCCAGCTGTCTCGCCCTCTGCTTTGACGGCTACACAAATTGGTGTTAAGTGGTGAGGCTTAGAGCATTTGTTTCAATCACTCCCGCTCGGGGCCGTTTCGTTTTCGGTACTGTGCGCGCATTCTTCTACGGCAGCCGGCGCCTCGTCTGCGTCGGGCCCGCAGCTATTAGTTGGCACAGAACGCTGACGACGTCCAATCAATATTGCTGAAGGAAGGTACGCCAGGATCCATCAAATCCACCACTCAAATTCAAACCTTCTTTAAAAGGCTCTGAAAGCAATGGATCCCAGTGACGCCCTTTCTCTTCCAGAGGAACCCTGAAGACATTCCACCTCAAGGAGCATCGGGACCTGGATAGGCTCCACTTCCTTGTTCATGTGTTCAGTCCCCCCACCGGGTCACAAGGTGACAGAACATTTGTGCCACCAGACATGACAAGCAGCCGGACCTGTAGGACCCGTCTCGGCCGGGTGGTGGGAGGAGGTTCTGTCGCATCAGGTTCTTTAGTCTGACGACCATCTCCACCCAGGCAGATGCTCAGCTGTTTGCCTGGGCTCAGTGCTGAAACAACCTAAAGAAAAATTATCCAACACAAATCACTTTCTTGTGAAACAAGCCATAGCGCAGCGTTTTAATTCATTTAGTTCACTTAAGACAAGATGTGGCGACTTCCCTTCACGGTCAAAAAATTTTTTTTAAGCCATTTCTGTCAAAACAGCACTTACAAATGAATATTGTACATGACATTTCAAAAGGACAATTTTACTAAAGATTATACTCAATCTTTTATCATGACAAAGGGAACCTCTTAAGTGGGGCGTTTCAGACAGAATTGCTATAATTTTATAAAGTGACGCCCAGACCTTTTGCGAATAGGGACTACAGACATTTGTTAGACCACCCACTTTGACAAACAGAAAACACATGTTCTACACTAGCCCTGTGCACCACTGAAAAATGGATAGACTCTGTGACACCAAGAGCAGGGTTCTGCATTAATAAACTGTCCACCATCCTTTCCCGTTTTATGGACAAGTTCACATTTAAATGATGCCCTTACGATCAACGCAAGAAATCAGACACGAGGAATAAATGTTTTACGGGGGTGTGTGGGAGGTCGTTCACGGAATCCCATCTCCAAGCTCATGACTGCAGTGAGAACGCATTTACGGTTTCGTCCCTTTTCAGATCAAGTTTCAGTTGCAGAAGTCCAACAGTGAAATTAATAACTTCAGTGGGGGCATTTTACCTCTCTGCGTCAACCACGCAAGCCGAAAATGATGTTATCCTTCTCTTGCTTCATGCAGGGAAATCACCACCTCCCTCCCTCCCCTCTTCTTTCAGGCCAACTTGGAAACAAGGCTGCTTGTTAGAGAAGGTTTCTGTGGCAAAGACGTAGACAAGTGCAGAATTGGGCTTTGTGAAACTCTGAATTAAGGAATGCCAGACGGAGGTGGAACAGATATTTTCATTTTTATAGGAAAGGTTGCTTAGGTGACTCAACACTTAGATGGTGTCATCTATCCCACTTTGACTGCAGCAAGACTGGGGAGCACAATCCTCAGATTCAACCCAACACAAGACTGCAATTGCATTGTAAGAAAAGAAAAAAATTACAGCAAAATAGTATCTCCCACCCCACCCTTCATCATCGTCTACATACAAAACATCTCATTGAGAAGAATCTAAACATATCCTTAGGAGTTTAACATGGCTAACTGGACAACCGAGATGTTATCTGTGGCAAACAGAGTTATTTGAGCCATTGAAGCTGATTGCGATGAAACTGCCTTTTCCCCTCTCAAGCTGACCCCTCCCCTTACAATGTGTCCAATGGCAGCACTTACTGTACCTGCACCAATCAGGAGACACAATGTCTCCAATCAAAACACGGTGGGGAAGCCATACAACCAACCAAAACCAGGGCAAGCGAATGCAGACAATTACAAAGAAATGGAGAACAAAGATACCACTTAAACACCATTATTGGAAATGCTTACAAGATCCCAGATCAATAATTGCACATCATGTACTAAAAGTAATTTAGCTTCAAGTAAAGCTCATGCCAATTTGGATCTGGACAGTCAGAAACTCCTTATTGAAACAGGTCAAACCCATCCATGAAATAAAACAATTTATATCACGTAGAGCATCACATATAGAGTTTATATATTACACATATAAACAATATATAATGATATTTGTACAAAACCTTAATCTTTGGGCTGACAACTGCAATAGGGGTAAAAATAAAAATGTACAGTTATGAGCCATACACGCTGGAAGAAAATAAAAAAAGGCACATTTAAAAATACAAATACCGCAGGTAACCCTTTTCTCACCACCATTGGGTCATGTCTGTACTTGTCGCACAACAATCTACTGTATGTCTCGGAAACACAGATCACAAGGAGAAAAAAAAAAACTGCAATGGCAATTCGGGTGTCCCCACTAAACTCCGCTTCTCGGGAGAGCCATCGGGTTTCCCCCTTTAACATTTATTCCGTTGGTTTTGCTAACGTCTTCGTTGGGGAAAATAGACAGCGATAGTTTCCCTCCATACAGAGAAAACCGGTACTGAACAGAAGTTTGGCAACGGAGGTCCCCACAAAAAAATAAATAAGATCAACAGCTTCAAAAAGTTAAATTTCCTACAAAAAAAAAAAAAAAGTCTTACATTTGTAAGAAGATTTATCCCTCCAGTCCCATGGTTGAACAGTTTTCCTTCTCAGCGCGAGACAAGCTGTTCGCAGAGAGCTGGTAACGCATCACCATGTATCAGCACCAGTGAAAACTCAAACAGAAGCTAGGAACACATATCCGCAGCCCGTTCTCTTTCCAAATTATATTTACCCAGTTATAAACCAATCAAAATTTGTTTTTAACCAAGAATGTTTTTAAACCTAGTTTCATGGCATATCTTTCCCTCAATATTAACAATGCACTTTTCTAGCACATCATATGCCCTACCGAAAGGGCGTGCGTCGTGGAATAACGTGGCGCTTGGAACTTGGACAAAAAAAAAAAAGACGCAGTATCCACTTAGCTTCTAATCTGCGACAATACGCGGTTCTCTGACTTGCACCAAAACAAAGGGAGGGAGGCTTCCTTCCTCTCCTACAGTTACCCTACAGCGGAGCCTTAACCAATGTGATTGAAGCGCTTACGCGGGTGAGCCTGCACACGATCCAATCCCTGAAGCCGGTTCAATAGGCTGACGGTATGGTAAGGCAGCATTAGACATGCACTGGTGGCAGACAACAGGAAGTGGGAAAGACGCGGGAAGGATATGCACATTCATTAACAGGAAGGTCTCAGTTTCCCCCCTCAATTTCTGGTACAGTTCTGTTCCATTGGCTTTCAAGGCTTTCCAGGTGAACTTGTATGTGGGCAAGGATTTCACAGCGTGGAACCCCCCACTCAGGGTGGAGCACGACCTCACAGCCTGAAGGACACAAAGCAGGGAGAGCCGGATTCTCCGGACTCGGCGGGTCGTTAACGGCGCTGCAAAATTTCAAGTAAATTTGATTTTTTCTTCTTCTTCCCTCGGGGACAACGGTTCTCGCGGCAGCCAGCTGCTCGGACCCTCACGAGGTTCCGGATGTCTCCAGATAGCTCTGCAGCTTACGCACTGTGGTTTTGTCCAAGGAGCAGAGGTCAAAGTCAAAGGTGGTGTTCGTTATGTGGAAATGTCCAGTTTCTTCAATGAGGTTGACAATCTAAGAGACAGAGGAAAAAGGGTGTACCCATGATGTTCAATACCTGCACAAGAAGGCCGCTTTAAATTGTCAAGCACTTGCTGTCGCACATAAATAAAATATTAGTACTGCTACTACTGTTATATTACCATTACGCATTTGAAAGATAAAGCAGTATTTAAGGTGACTGAGAATTACACGAGAATAACATTGCCAAATTAAAATGATTGAAGGCAATTTAAAGCTCTGTATAAAATGTCTAAATGGTTATTCTAGTTTTACATTTACATGACCTGGCAGACAAAATGCAGACCGTTACATGTAACATTTTGGTAACAGGTATGGACTTTGAACGGCTCCGTTCCTCCCACCCCACAGAGGCGGGAAATGTCTGGTATTTGAGCATGTTGGACCGTACACAAAAACATCACATTTAAAACAAATATGAGAGAAAGCTCAGCGTCAAGGGGCTCAAACACCCCCCCCCGGCACTGTAAGACAACACGTTAATCAGAACGATGCTATTAAAGCCCCCCCCCCAAAAGCTCCTATGGGTTACATTTCCTCTCCATGCTGATGTACATCAATGATTAACAAGTCTCCAGCATGTCTGCCTGAATGAAGTCGCTGAGCGGTTACAGGGATTGACCTGTCCTGCCCGTTTCACACTACAAAGCTGAGGTGCATGTGGAAAGCATTTCTCCACACTCTGAAACAGAGCCAAAAACACAGGGAGAGCCAGAGGCCAGTTATGACATCGCAGATAGAACTCAGATGCCGCCATGACCAAGGCTGATATTGGGAGCAATAAAACCACATTAATAAAACTTAACAGGACGAGTGTGAGGAGCGGCCCAAAATACGGCATGTTTACGCCACTAGTACAAACTTCACTTCCATAAAGAGGGGGGGGGTAGAAATACCACCCAGCTTTTATTTTCAGATTTTATGCAAAACTATTTCTTATGGCAAGCAATTTACATAAAAAGCTTTTCAATGACATAAGCTAATTTTCCAATTTGTGGTCTTAAGAAAGGAAGGGAGACCCAGAGTTAATCATTCCCATCTCTTGCGGCTGAAGAATTGGAGCTCTTTGGCGAAGTGCAGAGCGTTGCCGCAGCCATTTCCTACACTTGCCCTGCCTATACGTCAACGGCCTTGAGAGGCCCTAACCGAATTAAGAGTTTAGCGCTTCTGGAAAGCAGGTTGGATTGCTCTAAAAGGTGTACCCTCCCAAGCATGGCCATCGTGATAAAATAGCCCAAATGAAAGGGGAGGATCTTAGAACATGAATATGCACCTTATGCTGTAGATGTGTTAGTTTCAGCAGGTTTCTGCCCGGTGAGAAACACACAGGCCAGTTTTCCCTACCTGTTGCAGTATATGCCTCTCTCTCAGCGCCATCAGTCTTCTGTGGAGCTCCACCAATTCATCCAGGTAGGCCTGTGGCACAGAGCTCAGCCAATAAGAGGGCTTAAATTTACAATCACTCGTGTCAACCCAGAAGGTGTTCAATGGCTCCTTTTACACTCACCCGTAATCATTTCATTTCCAAATCCAAATAAAACAGCAAACAAACCTTGGTGCTGTTTATATCAGGGTTTGTTTGCTGTTTATATGGAATTGCAAGTAAAAAAATAATAAAAATTTTTTTACATTTTGAATCAAAAAAACTATTTAGCATGTTTAAAATACTTACCTTGTCACAATCAATATTTTTAATATTTTTTTCTGGTTTTGTCTGCTTTATTGGGCTTTTCACTTCCAGTATCTAAGACGACAAAGGATTAAGTCATCAGGCTCATGAAAACTGAGTTTCATACGAGTAATTACTCAAAAGGGAGCAGGCCGTGTATCAGGGTTTTTTAAATCCTAATAAAGTACTCAAGGAGCAGGGTCTGATACGCAATTGCTTGTGACTTGCAGCTGCGTTGAACCATAACGAAAAGTCAGAATAGCGGTAAACAAAACCCGTCAGAGCGTTTGTTTCACAATAGCCGATCCTCCTGTGCCCTAAGCATTAATGTAAAAACCCCCAGAGCAGGTTTAACGACGTCGCCAACGAAACATGCTCTGGCCTGCTGAGAAATGGCCATACCTGGTTACTGCTCGTCTTCAGTAAAGCGGGCGGCTCATTTCGGGGAAGGGGCGAGGAGGCGGAGCTGTTTTCACTCTCGCTCCCGTCACTCAAACTCACCCTGCAAAAAATAAAAAATAAATATATTTTTTAAAATCACACAAAACTTGAATGAGCAAGCATAGACAAGCTTCTTAGACTTTCTTTATAAGTGTTAATTGCTATCATTATTAATACACCAGTAGACTGGGCCACAGTCATAACTTTAATTTACAATTTAAAATGTAATACTCCACACCACACACCGAGTATAGTGGTAGCCGGTTCAAATGACACCTCATGGCTGCCAAGTTCACGGTCACCCTTCTGAAGAGATCAGTCTTACTTTTGGTTTGAGGCATATATTGTGCAAGATGCCACACAATGACCGAGGACTATATTAAATCCAAAACTCTGGCTCATATGCAACATTTCATCAGCTCCCAGTCACTAAACTACCCACAGTTTAATCATGTCAGGAGGGGTTTTAAAGGAACGTACTTAAGAGTAAGATTCACAGCACTCCTATTACCACAGGACAACTTCAGTGTTGAATTTTAAGAAATGCGTCTCACAACACACATGCAAGACTTGGTATACAAAAATGAATTCAGTACTCCACTGTGGGTAATGTATTCTGACAGCAATTGGCAAGAAAAGGAAGAAAATAAAACAATGTTTACAAGTATTTAGACATGGAGCCAAATCCCAATTATTATTATAATTTTTTTACAATTGCATGACTCTGTGACCTCCTTCTGTAATTTCTTTCAGATGATTGCAGAGAGGAAGACCCACACACGCCGCAGTGGTTCTGCCTGGTGACAGGCCCGGTACTGACCTGCGGTGTCGGTGTGTCGGGTGTGTGTGCAAAGGCCGCTCCAGGTCAGAATCCCCCTCGTTGTCATCCTCCTCTTCAGAATCTTCCTCATTATCTTCCGAGTGCAGGTCCTGTATTATTGACTGCAGAGGTCCCAAGACTATCCAAGCATGAATGATAGGGAGAGAGTTCGGGGGGGGTAATGCACTTTTTTTGCATTGCCAACATCTTGTTTTGCTCCGTTGCTCTGCATTTGATTAATAAAAGCCTAAACTGTCCACTGAAAAGGATGGCCCTATATAGCATCAGTTCCAAGAGAATACATGCCAATCAAACTGGTTTGAGAACACAGGGTACAAATAAATCTCAGGTGGAATTTCCCATGATAACAAATGCAGGTTCAAGTCATTAAAAAACAAAGCCAGCCACAAAATGCATGATCCAGTGCAATGGATGAAAATGTAAATGAACAATTCAGCCACTCAAGTTTGCATTGGGACTTGACTTGTTGAGGCATGCTAGGCTGCTACGACTGGCCGGAATCAGGTTTTATTTTAAATTATAAAAGAATATCCCATTCCGATTGGCCCTCAGTCAAATCGTTAAAAAAAGCAGACGCGCCACCCGGATTCAGAGTTAGCAGTCCCTTTGATGGGTCACCACATCTGTGTCACAGCGAACCACAAAAGGCGCCGTCGCTATGCAACAGCACCGATGCCAAATCAAGCCCTGAACTGCTGGGACACTCTGAATCTGTGCCAAGGCCCCTTGGCGGCATCAGTGAGGCAGAGCGACATAAGCCAGAAAGACGAGGCTGGGCGTTACCTTGCTGCTTGCGGGAGGGGGCGAAGCCGGAACCGGAACCGGAGCTGGAGCTGGCAGGACTAGGCTGTTCTGACTGGGGGTGGGGCAGGGTGTAGACAGGCCAGGTGTGGAGAGAGAGAGCGCCATTAGGAACCATTAGAGGGGGAAGGGTCACCGTCGCATGTCTTTCTTCCAAATGGTGGACCCCTAACAAGGATCACAGCACTTTTATAGGACTCTGACACTCAGACTTGGATATTGGACCAAAGACCCCCCAAATGTGCCCCTGTGAAACCCATCAGGCTTTTCTCTGGCATTCTGGATACCCTTAATAAAAGCCCTGTGTCAGGGGAGTTGTCCCGCTTCTTGGGCAGTCAACATCGGAGCACCTAAATCACCGGGATGGCGAGTGAGCAACAATGATTGTGTCCCGTTAACAGCATCTCCCAAGAACGGTACAAATTTCTCTGGCCCATAAACCCTGGTCATTATCGCCAGCTCTTCGTCCATGCAAGACCGCTTTGACGGTCCCCTCCTTTCATAAATCAGGCTCCTGTCCCCTTCCTAACCAAAGCTGATTTATGAGCTCCCTCAGGCCAGCGTTGGCTTGGGTCTCCCCCCCCTTTCACTCACCCCGGGCCTAGCCGGACACTCAACATCTGGGCCCTTCGAAACTGTGGCACTTTTAGTCTCCTCGTCTGGAAAAGCCATCAGTAATAAAGTAACGCGTGCGACGCCCTGCTGATACGCGATGTGCTAGCTTGAGAGACCTAGGTTGAACCAACTTTCCTCGTGTTCCTGTAAAGGTTCCTATTGAACTTCACATTTTTGATGAATTGACTGGAATCCCTGGATTTATCATGCCCCCTGAACTCGTTTTAAATCAATTAAAAAAAAAACGGATGTACTTGCTTCTTTAGGAAAAATCAGTAGCGTAGTTCTAATCAAAACACCTTGAGTCGTTTAAGAAAGTGCAGGGCAGATCCAAAGAAATAAATGCCAATATAGTTAACTTTTGTTTTGCATTTTCTCTCCAATTAGTGAATTACCAGTTGTAATAATGAATCTCTGCTCATCACTATGAATTTGTCCCCTGGGGAGGGTGGGAAATACTCTGCTCCAATCCTAGTCACCTTTGAACCAACAATCTTTTTATACATTCTACAGGCTACACAGCCCGCTCGAGAGGTTCAAAGCTGATTGGATAAGAGGCACGCCCGCTCTACAGCATTGTCAACCTGCAGGCGTCTGGGAAGCTGACAGGAGACACTCGTTTGCTACGAGCCCAGAGAAGTTTAACACGGCCCAGCCAGGGTGGTGCTCCGCCAATGAACTGCAAACCCCAGCTCGTAGGGCTCAGTCCACGCTCTGGCGAGAATATCATACAATAGTGTCATCTCATTACAAAGCACTTTTTGGAGAAGATCACCATCATCCTCAACTACTCACAAAAGCACCGCACTCCTGTTGTTTACCGACACACTGCAGTCCTGAAGATTAAAGGGCAGCGCTGCCACAAAGGAGAGGGTTCTGACAGTTTTACAGACTCTGTTCCCAGGGGCTCTGGTATTTACAACCATTATGTCCACCTCCTCCTTCTCCAACCTCCCTTTCTCTCAGGTTCCACTCACGAGAGACCAGCTCCTTGCCTTAACCCTCAGAGGCTAGCGTGCCATCTAATCGCGCTCTGAGCGCTTATTACGGCCAATCCAGCACCACGGCCGGTTTCGAATGGGAGCGCTGGCACGTCGAGTCCAGTGGTCCCAGATGTGTGGAGATTTATGGGAGCTTTATGACCAGTCTCCTGTCTGCTCCACAGGAAAGGGCAGCAGGTTTGATAAAGCCCAAGCAGTAAAAGGCAAGGGACAATACCTTTCTTTTTTTTAAAGTGTAAATTTATAAATTATTACAAGGGTATAGATGAATACCCATTTATTCATCTATAAGCTTACAAGTAAGCTTCTTTAGACATCTATAACATTATTAGGAACGGAAGCGGATTTCGCTTGAAAATTTACGACATTTTGCTACGGTCGATCACAAATTAAAACAAGAATTTACATTTTATTCAAAGACTAAACAAGCTAAGCATTGGAATGAGTTTAGCAGAAATGGCCTACAGGCAAACGTTTATAGGTGAATACGTATAGACCTTTACAGCTGCAGAGTACACCTGCTTTTGGTTTACGGGACAAATCATGGGATTTTGGAGTAAGGAATTGAGACGTGGCTTGAAAAGATTCAAATACATCAAGTCAAAACCATGGAAATTTTGTCAAAAAAATATTTTGACTAATTGATCTAACTGTGCTTTATATTTAGGTCTATGACCACAGATGGAACCAATTAGAAATTGTGTGTTTCTGTAAGAAAAGTTGGAAGCTTTCCAGACCGAGATGTCAACGGCATGGCAGCTAACTACCGAGTCCCGTGTCATCTATGGGACTGTGGCGTAATTAAAATGACCAGGGCAGCTGCTACAATTAAAAAACCCGGCTACACCTCTGAAGGGGCTGATGATGATGATGCGTTTTCTCAGTTGTGAAACCATTCAAAGTTCCAGGACTTCAATTATACCAACCCCTGCTAAATATTTAGAATTTGGGTTTTAATTCCTTTGCAACTCAAATAGATCCACTTAGCAACTAGTGTTTGGTTACAGACGTTACAAAAATGCCATCTCTCTTTTTTCCCCCCTAAAGTATGCGTTTGAAGTTGAATTCTAAATGGTTTCTTTAATTGAAAGAGCTGAAATAAGACCCTACTTAATCCTTCTTGGAAAGGGTTCAAAAGGGAAACTTAAAGAAGTTAATCTGAATTAATTTGTTTACATTCTTTAAGAGGTCTACTCTAATATATGGCTGGGTATATGAACAATACCCTACTCACAACTCTGTTGGAATGACAAATCATTTCATAGTGCAGAAGTAGAATTCGATACTTTGCTACAAGAGAATCTAGCTTATCGGGTTTCACATCTCTTGTTACACGGTAAAAGTATTCCGGCTGGTAAAGAGACGTCCAAGAGAACACTATACAACAAAATACAAGAAAGTCTCAAGTACGACCCCGGTTTATTTAGGGTTTCATTACGAAATCCCCTGAAACGTTACTTGGCGAATGTGTATCCTTCATACATGAAAAGCTGAAACATCTGGACTCTTCCTCAAATTGTACCCAACCACAACAACGGACCAAGTTTTTGTGCGCCAACACTCACCGCCACCATGCGTTTCATGGCCTGTTTGGGTGTCTAGCGTACATCAAACACATGGTCCTTCACCTATGCTGCAAACCAGCCTCTGAAACCTGGCTGCCGTCAGATGGACCAGCCATTTTTTGTTGTACCAGTAAAGGAAATGGTTAATAGCAATGTCTCATGAGAACTCTTCGTACTTATTATAGTAGCCCGATAGTGACTGTAGCTTCATCACTAAACGATACATTACTTTAAGGCTAATGGAAAAAAAAAACCCCACATTGACCAAAACGGACTCAGCTGCTGTGCAAGGCAGCCGACAAAGAGAGAGGTTCAAAAACCAACAAGCAACCATGCAAACAGCTCTGCACATAAAACAGCATTATAAGAACAAATGGAGTCAAACCGTTTGTTCAGCTCAGCACAGCACGAAAAGGCTCAGTTACCACCTGCAGCCAGACCAGGGATCAATTTCCTTCTGTCACGTGTAGAGTTACTGCAGAATTAGTCAATGTAAACAGTTCCATGCATATCATTACGTGCGCAAAAATACACCCCCCCCCCCCCCCCCCAAGGCAGCCGGCTAGGTATTTTAAAATGGGCATTGATCAATCCACAGTACGTGATCTGGAGTACGTGATGACTGAACGGTCACTTAACTTTAAATTGACCACTCAAAGAAAATGACATGAATCACTCCGTAAGGAGTCGTTGTACAAACACATGCGGCTGGCCCTATGTAGAGTTAGATGGTGGAGAACACCAAAACCTGGAAATAAAGCCAAACAAGAAGCTTCCAAACGGAGCCAGATCTTGATGGCCGCAACACACAGCTGGGAAACAGCAAGCTTAAAAATTCACTTCCAGGAGATGTGACGTGAGGGATGGGTCTTTTCATCTTCCCGTCCATACCACACAATACCTCCCACATTGAGAGTTTGTGTCGGAGGGTCAGTTAGAGCTTACACGTCACCGCCACGAATGCCCACTCTCCCGAATCTCAATTGAAAGAAGCCAAACATTGGCTTAGCTCTAGCCTTCCCTATCAGATGTGCGACATCCTGGGGGAGTGGTGTGTGTGTGTGTGAGAGAGATCCCAGATCAGACGACACAATGGATTTAAGTAGCCTCAGTCTACTCCAGCTGCTTGGCCCATTTCTTTTATGGCTAAACGGAATTGGAGATGTCCTAAAGAACGATCCCTTTCTACATAATTTTCCGGCATGGCGCACGCCGTATTGATATCTTATCGGTCGCCTTGGC
>JAOVYW010000014.1:1988859-2003089 GCA_025775045.1 Hiodon tergisus | reverse complement strand
GGGTCTAATTTACCGTTTTACCGTATTATATGTTATCTATGCCAAAGGAATTTCACAGGTTTCATCACAATTAAATAAACACAAATCAAAGACTGGTTTATTCAACATTTAAATCTGATTAATAAAAAGCTGGTATCAGATTTGTGGAAAGTAAATCAGGTGCACCAATGACTCTTCAAGAATAGTAGTTATACTAATATTACTACTGGTTTAATGGAGGGTATCCAAGTTCAAAAGAAACGGGGCTAGTATCTAAAATGCTGCACTGTAATGTCATGTTTTATTTGAATGAATGATTTGTTATTTGTTAGTGGGAAATAAAATATTATACTAATGCCAAAGCCTTTTGTCAGTATTTTATGTTCCACTGAGTTAACTTAACTTTGTTTTGACATGTTACTTTCAACTAACAGCCATTTTGTTGTGATTGGCGTCAACTGAGCCAAGTGACCTTACACTTAAAAATATATATATTTTAATTAATAAAAGAGTATACTGAACGACGAGTTAAATTTTAACAAAGCAACTACCATCTCTTCCCTCTTTCTCTTGGTAATTTAAGTAAATTTAGTTTTTTTAAAATATTCTTTTAAAATATTTAAATATATGGTTGGTTTTTTTTTCGAAATAAATGACTATATCCCGAAATGTGTCAAACGACAACTAGATAGGAACTTCATCTGATTAAAAAGAAAACCAGTTGTTCAGAAAAACCAACTAGTTGACGTGTCGCTACCAGGGCAGCGTCACAGCAGGGAAACCCCGAGGGTCGACACCGCATTGTAAGTCGACTTTTTTTTCTTTAATTGCCTTCAAAAAAGGAAGGGTGGCAAGTGCACCCCGTAAGCAAACGCTTTTGAAAAGTAGAGGCGTGTACAAAATACCAACTCTCAACCTCTGCCATTCAGTAGTCATAAGCTTCAATGTATACTGAGGATAAACTCGAACATTTATTTAGTAGCTAAATGAACACTCCAATGGCGTGGAGCATTGGGTGTTCATTCTAACTCCGCTGAATTTAAATGACACTCAAGTAGCGCTTAAATCACCATAATACTAAACATTAGGAGGACGCCTGCGATCTACCGTTCACTCACATTTGTTTTAAACTCGAAGAAAGGAACAACAATATAGCGTAAAATCTCAACATTTACATAACATATTCAGAACGCTGTAGTGACGCTATAGCTCAGTCATGACTGTTCATTAATTACAAGGAAACGTGTCCTTACCTCTCTTTGGTCTTGGGAAGCTTTCGTGTAGGTGAAAAACTACTTTTTCCACAAAGTGCTGAATGTTGCTGTGTTCCGGTCCTCTGACGAACACCATCCAATCATGCGTAAAGCCCTCCACAGTAGGTTTCTTTCTGACCTGGGCACGGTGACCAAGCTCCAGTTTCACCTGAACTGCGCTCTATGAAATCCACATTGCAGAATAAATGACAATCAAAGTTAACGTCGGGATTGATAAACAGCTGTTTAACTTCACATAACACATTTGCGCCTTCCTAAGGATGCACATTGAAGCGTGTGTTCTTATAAGAGCAAAAAATAAAAGCGGAAATATCGAAACTAAATATATGCATTTTAAACATAACAACTTCCATATGTTTGCCCGTTCTTAACATGAAATGGCCTATAACACATTACACCAAGTTCGAATCGTTATTAGGAGCCGAACTGCCTATAATTGCAATCAAATTTAGTGGTGTCATTGTCCGTAGCTGCGGAAAAGGTTTTGAGGTTTTTCTTTCCAGACTGTAGACTTCTCGTTTTCTTTCGTCCTTCAAACAGCACCGTTTAACTACTCACTGGTATTGCTCACATCCAGCAATGCAGGAGAAACGCAGCATTCTGCAAGTCTCCGCTGCTGCACTACTTCTACTGTACTTTCATACAAATACAGCTAAAAAATTGTCATAGCGCTAGCTTGTTAAAACGTAAAAACTATACCACGCAATGACGACAAATCGGGCAGCACCGGCCACAAAAATACTCACCGAGCTGGCCATTCCTGAGGCCGAGCAGTACTGCTATTTCATAGAAAATTTGGTTTAAACAGAGAGACAGAAGAGTGAAGAAGGCTGATGGCGGACATGGTCTCTTAATTGAACTCAGCCCGAGTTTGAAAGGCTGCGAGGAGTGAAGCAAAACGCATGCGCTGTTTCTGTTCACTGACAAGAGTCGCCAGCGCAACAGAAAAAAGCGAACCAATGAAACGCGCTAAATGCATAGAACCATTGCCAGACACTACCCGAGCCATCCAGCAATAAACCCTAAAGGTTACATTGGTACACCTCATGAGAAACTTGGAGATGCAAATAAGAACTTTAATTGAGATTTGTCTGACCATTACTTGCTTACTGTTTATAGGGAAATTAGTTTATTTCAGCCTAAACACGTGTTCCAAGCTTATAAACCATCACAGATAACTGCATGCATCGAGTACCAAGATGATAACTTTTGGAGAAGCGCCATGTGGAATAAAAATGTGTCTAAAATGAGTGCATTGTATTTTCAAAATAATACATAAGGTGCTGTATCAAGTCTACAATCATCCCGTCAAAGTCTATCAGTGATGTGGCGAATGAATTTAAGGACAGCGCAACATTGCCTAACGCAAGTTTCTGCAGTTTATGCATAACATATTCAGGTAAATTAAACCAGGACTGAGAGGTTCAGGTTATGAAGGACATGGGAGCAATTTCATGGTATCTAACAACATATTTTGATTAAATTCTTTAGTTGCGAGGGAACATACTATCGCCACGTAATTAAAACAGTAAAGCCATAATGCGGACGGGTTACGGTCGCTACTTCCTTAAAATAAGTTTTCGACGTTTTCGTTGCAGAAATGACACTTCATAGTAATAAACCAGTTATGCGCAATTCGAGTAGTGCCAAATGAATCGAACTAACAGAATAATCGGTTTTTTAATTTGCATTCTACGGATCCAATCCACCAACCTCTCCTTGCAGATCGTTTTTTAATAATCGTTCTTTCAATCTCGATGTAGAACAATATCTTTTTCTTTTTTTTTACCGAGGTTAGTGGTGGGATACAACTAAGCAGCGCGACATTGCTGAATAATCTCAGTAATACTTGAAAAGGCTTTGCGGACATGCGTCTGGTTTGGATACTGGACACCATGTGCTCTGATCGGATGACTGGACCGCTCTGTCCAAGTAGTCGTACTTCTGCTTGATTAGTTCGCTGTGCTCTGCTTGTTTTTTCAGACTGGATCACTTACAGCTTAAAATGGTCGTTTTCCACAGGTTTTACAATATGAGTAATGCCCATCCTCCAATCTTTATAGTAAGCACGGGAGTCTAAATTCAAGAAGTATCTGCTGTAGAAGGTATTAACCATTGTCTCCTATCTTCAAGGTGTCTAAAGAAAAGCAGAAATCAGTGATTATAAAACATTCAAACACGTTTTTGAAGAACTATCATCAGCACATCTATAATGCATGAATGCCATGAGAAAAAAAATTTGACTGATATATTCTGTGAAAATATATCTTCCAAGGCCATGCAGAGTCTTTATATAACACATATTGATTGGCAAAATTAAACTGAAGGCCTTTGATGCATTTTACAAATCCTGCAATGAAGCAAAAACACAGGTCTATTCGCCTAAATTGTGACTTTGAAGTATTTTACCTTAACTTATCCTTCAAGTTATCAGCAAATTAAAAAATCATACATTAAAATAGCTGTGATTTCTTAGTCTTAGTCAATCACTGATCGGATGAATGAATGAGCACAATATAACTTTCCATAGCTTCATGAAGGTAAAACCAGTGATAATTGACAGTGTTGATTAATACACAGTATTTCCAGCTACTTTAGCCAGTTTATAAAGTCAGTTTACAGCAAAATTCTCTTTAAGGATAGATGCATAGGCAGAGGCCATGTTTGTTGTCCTCATTCACTTTAATGGTGTGCAAGCTTGAGGACAAGTACTGTGGGCCCTACTGCCCAATGTCTTTACCGTGTTTGTAATTCTCCTTCTCTGTTTACATTGTGTTTGGGTCAGCAACTGGTCCCAGGCAGGCTACAGTTTGCCTTACTCTGGCAGGGAAAGAGGCTGGATTGCAATAATAACCCTGTCTCTCTGATTAAATCTGACAGGAGTATGCGAGTGGGGACCAGAGATACCTGATATCTGGCATCCAACAAATCCAATAAAATATGTCCCCTTTAAAACATCTTTCACTGACTTATCAAGGCACATGGGATTAGGGGAAGTAATCATTTCAGATTTTAAAGGGGGAAGACATCAGAATTCCTCTGCCAACGGTAATGTTAATTTTGTTGCCAATCCTGATGTGAATCGATTTATGGAAAAAGTGACCGAGTTAGAAAACTGCTTTCAGGTAAAGTTCACTGATGGGGAAGAGAAAGGTATGTATGGGGTATTTTGCCTTACTGAAGGTGTTCTGTTAAAGATGTTTTCATTTTTGATGGTAGAGAATTAAGCCTTAAAATGCAGTGATTTTAAGTTAATCTACATCAGGAAAAAGCCATTTTTTCAGCTTTGTTTAGCTATTTCTCATTGTTTATCCAAAGCACCTTGTCAAAAGAATCTGTTTTCTTTTCAGGCATTAGCTTATTATTATTTTATGATACATAAACTCCTGAAAATCACACATTTAATGAAGAGAGTCAGTTGAAATACTTTGAGGCCTCATAAATTGCTATCATTGTTATTTAAATCACTATTATGCGGCTTGTCCTACAACCTAATCTAGAATGAGTATTTGTGAGTAAATATGAGTAAATTGTTTAAACCCTTTATGCAACTGGATATTTATTGAAGCAATGTGTACCCTGAACCTGAGCACTACATCATAACTACCACAACTAGGCTCCTATCAATACTAAGTTATTTATCCAGTTTCACCAAATGTATCTACTTTATTGAAGCTGTATATGGTGAAATATTTAACATGCAACTTTATGGATGTCTACAGAAAACTGTGTTTGATTTATTTGTGAAGGTATGCAAAAAGTGAGATAAATTAAAGGAAGCCTGTGACATTCTAAAGGCTACCCATGTGGTTTGGAGTGTTCTTGATGTTAGCTTATTTGATTACTTTAAAAGATATGTATAGATATTTATCCCAAACCTATTGTGGCTATGCCATAGATCAGAGGTTTTTTAACCAGGGGTAAGCTGACCCCTGGGAATACTTTGGAGTATTGTAGGTTGTAGGCACAAGATTACAGGAAAAAAATAGTGTTTAATTATTTCAAAAACAAAAACACAAAGACCTGTTAGAGCCCTTTGTTGGTTTATATCCATTGCAGAGAGCTACAAAGCAGTAACGCTTGCATTGTCTTGGTCTTGTCAAACAGGTGGGCCTCAATTGGGTTGCAATAGTTTTATTATTTGAAACTTAACTATGTTGATTTCAATTTAAGCCAGTGTGTATTATACAAAGAAAATGTGCTATTATCCCTTTAATTGCAACTGTGGCAATGTCATGCACAGTGAAAGCAATGATAGGGTACTTCAGGTTAAATATGGAGACCACTGTGGTACAGCTTGAATAAAATGTTAAAAAACCACAAAAATTATGATTGATTTGTGCCTATGCCACTGAGAGTAAAAATAATAAAATGTGCATTACTATAATACCTCCTGCCTTACATTTAACCCCACTGGCTTCTCTTAAGAAAATTGTGGAAGATTCTTGCTAAACATATCATAAAGGCACAGCATCTCAGCCACATCAAGCTTGTGTCAATCGACGGATTGCATGCCCATGGGGTTTTTTTTATAGGTCTATTAGAGGTTATCTGAGTCTAGGTAAAAGGCTAAATCTGTTTCTATACCAGTTTCTCTCCCCTCTTGTACCTGAAGGATGGCTGCTCCTCTCCCCTCTTGTACCTGAAGGATGGCAGCTCCTCTCCTTTCTCGTACCTGAAGGATGTCAGATTCTCTCCCCCCTCGTTCCTAAAGGATGGTTGCTTCCAGGTGTACCTGGTGTACCTGAGGGCAAGGACACCACATTGGGATGGACCTCCTGTGCAATAGCATAGTGGGCTGAAACAAGACAACCTGAGGATCAACTCAGATCCCCGCCCCAGGTACTTCCCTCAAATATTTCAGTTGATTTATACACAGATTAGAGTGAATTTTTAAATGCCGACTGTGATATTTGGTCTTGTGAGAAACATGTTTTGACCTGCAGCCGAAGAGCTTTTGTAGGGCAGGATAGCTAAAGAGAACTTTGCATCATGGCCTCTTCAGTGCCTCTTATCTGAACCCAGCGTCACATGTATGGGACGCCTAACAAGGGCGGAGAAACTCAAATCACAACCTAAGCTGGGCCCCTTGGAAATGACTAATGCGGTCGGCTACATGCCATGAACTTGCCTGTAGACTTAACTGGAGAAGCCCAAATTATATCTTTTTCATTCTGTGTTGGTAAAAAAACATTTAAATTGTATTAATTTAGCAGACACTCTTAACTCTTAATTTAGTTTCAACAAAAAATAAATGAAGGTGGAAGGTGAACATGGTTCCTTAATTCAATTAATTAGCCTCCGCTGTAATTTTCTTATTGTTCACATGTTTGTGGAACGCAGCTCCAGCAAATAGCAGGGGGACACCTGTATGTGCTTTGGCGGAGGAAGTGTCCTGATCCATCAGACTCAGCCACATCGACAGGAATGGTAATGTCGTGGCACATGGTGTGCAGTTTTTATTCTGTGTTTCGCCCTCAAATGAAGCACTGAGTATTAGTGGCACAAGGTGTCATATCCAGCCCAAGTAGCATCTGATCACCAGGCCCCATTCAAGAAGACGTCACCGAAACTCACCCATGTCTTAAACGTGTCACCTGTGTCCTAGGTTTGCCCGGCCATTCAGTGACTCTCCATGCACCCTAGGCTGCCTCCACAGTCCCTGGCCATATCAACACTGGCACTGAACCTCCTGTCAACACCTTATCCTCTGAATGAAGAAGCATGTGGTGCATTCCACACAGTTTGACAGCTTCCCTTAATTTCCACTGTGATCTAAACCGCCCGGTTTCTGCTTTTCCTCTATGGTTGTGTCATGTGTGTCCGCTGAAGGTTGGTTCATTACTTATGGAAATGGAGTGTGAATATTAGCGTATCATGATCTTCCAAAAAAAACTGTACTTGGCAACATACTTCTCTCCACATGGAGTAGAGTAGGAAGAAGAGACCAAGAAACAAATGCTTTTTAAAGCACGCTGCCCTCCTCACGCCAACACACACACACACACACACACACACACACACAAACACACAGATAAAAGGATTAGATTAAAGAACGCGCAGCCCACATGGACACACTTAATAGATTTATGACGTGTGAGAATTGTGTCGGGGGGAGCAGGAGCGCTCTGGCAGATTCCTCTGGATCAGCTCCTCCTCGTTTTTCTCCAGCAGAGTCTGACAGATGAGATGAGTCTGCCTGTGAGCAGCACTGGACTGGGCATCACTGTAGAGATGGACCCCGGTTGTACAGATCACTGCTTTTCAGATACAGGCTGCCCCGGTAGCTGTGCTGCATTGGCACCTGTCAATCAAATGCCATTTCATACTTTTTATCCCCCCAGCTGCATCGCTGGACCCTTAAATGGGGGTGGATTGTTGACCTAGGCCTCAGTTTACTGCAGAGTGTGGATGATACCGAGCGGTCGTGATTCATTTTTAATTGTACTTCCCTTTAACACAAACGGATAAACAAAAACAAACAGGTTAGGCATGGCCGGATGACATAAAAAGCTCACTGCTATTAAGTAGGCTGTGCCAGGCCCGGTGATTGGCACTGCGCTTAAGGCCCATACAGGCGATCGAAACATGCTCACCCATTTGCAACGGTAGCCCTGCGGGTGACCATTGAGTTCCCGCGAGCTTGTCATTGCGTGTCTGTGTTTGGGAGGTTGGTGGCTGATGTTAATGATCTAGTTCTGTCTGCCTTTGTAAACGATATCAGTCGCGCATTCCTTTGTAAAAAACGCCCTCATAAACCATCCAACTCCAATCGCTGCAACAATAAGGATGATCCCAGTGCATTTCTGCAGCATACTTTGGCCACCGTGGACTGGCGATGTGGTGAGTTTGTGTATAACCTCTGACTTAAAAATCCCTTGGCATGCAACAACACTTTGTGTTTCTGCTCATTTGGGATGCGTACCAATATCAGCACATTTGCGGCATTCGCACAATTCAAATTCATCCGGAAACACTGTTGAAATTAAGGATAGGCACAGGTTGAAAGTGCTCCTGCCAGGCCTGTGCGGCTGCGGTCGAGAGTGACACTGACACATGACATAATTGTGGGCTGAGCCCCCGAGGCGCTGGGCTAAGTGGGCAATGGCTCTGAGACCACCCTCTCCATAAGATCACCCCAGCGGGGAGTCATCTTGTTAGCGGTGACAAACGGCTCATTTGACTAATCCGCCGATACAGGTCACCTCTGATGAGTGATATAGGCCCTCGCTTGATTAAATTTCTCGGTGGGGTGGGTGGGCCGAGAGACGACGTGATTTAAAAGCACGACAGCGTACAGGGGCCACGGGCGGATAAGGGAGCTCTCTTTGTAGCTCGGAGAAAGCCTGCCTGGGACCAGAGCCGTTAAATCAAATTAAAGGTCTCTCTAGCTGGTAGGTTTTCCTGGGTCAAAAGGTCGAGCAGCAGCACTTTCCCTCATCACCATGCTGCCACGCTCAGGGCATACCCCTGTGGCCTTGTCAGAGAAATTCCTGTTCCAGGCAGAGCTCCCCTTGCCCCCAGAACAGGTGGAGACAGGTGAATCGGTTGATGAGGAACTATACTTGTGACCAGAAAGATTAAAGATTAAAGATTAATCTCCCAGGAAATGTTTCTTACATAAACATGTAGCTGTATAAACAGATAAGGTGTAAAAACTGCAAGCTATGGCTGTCATCACATTCAAAAACATCTGCTGGACGACTAAACAGCAAATGAAAAATTAAAAAATGAAATGGTTTGGAGTCGGCCTCAGAGCTTTGTGTGAATGGTTCCTTAGCCTCGCATTTCTGACTCCCTCAAACCACAGCCAGAGGAGACCGTAACCCAACCCATGCTTTTAATTAGGGCCATGTCCTGCTGGGAACATGGGAACAACTTAACCAGGTACCACTTCACTGGCTCTCTGCTGTCTTTTCTAAGCTCCAATAATGTTCACCATATGGTCAAATAGTATCTATAAACCAAAAGACAAAGTAAACGGCTATGTAAATGTTCGTGAAT
The DNA here is from genome assembly GCA_025775045.1 of Hiodon tergisus. Lineage (NCBI taxonomy): Eukaryota > Metazoa > Chordata > Actinopteri > Hiodontiformes > Hiodontidae > Hiodon > Hiodon tergisus. The sequence goes on along the minus strand of JAOVYW010000014.1, from coordinate 1,993,832 downwards.
CTGTCTTACCTGTATAGGTGAAGGAAGCTGGATGTTTCTCATTGATCTTATTTATAGTGCTCTATCTCTCTCTCTCTCACGCTCTCTCTCTCTCTCTCTCTCTCTCTCTCTCTCTCTTTCTCTCTCTCTCGCAATCTGGAATCCCCAGTCTGCTTTGCCCGCACCATTTACAACACTCAGGAAACTGAGCCGGCCTGGGGTGTTTAATATTCTGTCACCGCATTGACAGCAGAGGACTGCGTCGGCAGGTGTCACCTCTTTACTTCCAGACATCCATGACTGTATCCATGACTGTATCCATGACTGCATCCACGACTGTATCCACGACTGCATCCACGACTGAATCCTTGACTGCATCCATGACTGTATCCACGAATGTATCTATGACTGTATCCATGACTGCAGAGGTGGGTTTATTTAGGGTTCTGCCTAAAGGCATAAGAGGTTTCGATTGCGATGCACTTCATCTGGATTTTTTGCAGACGCAACTTGAAATGCCTAGCAGCAAGGGAGAATTCAAACCAGCATCTTTCTAGAATGACAACATGTATTTGATTAGCTGGCTTGACGGTTTATTACGTTCCCGAAAACACACCCCTCACAGCAGTGGCTCTGGTCTTTTCTTGATACTGTCTATTCGGGAACTTTCTACAGCAAGGATCCACCAGGGTAGGCAGTCCACTATTTGAGAATGGATTTACACCGCTGAGCTTATTAAATCTCTAATGTTCAATTACATCTAAGCCATCCTATTATTTTGGCGTTTGTGAGTCACGTTGTGTTTTCCTTGGGGGGGGTACAGTACCTATTTGGACCACAAATATAAGGGTCAGTGAAACCATTTGACAGCAATGCATACGGATAACCTCTGGATTGCGCAGTTTAGTAAAGAACCGCTGTTTAGATGCAGCTGCGCTGTTCCGCACTAACGGAGGCACACAGTGCAATCAATTCCAGCGCCACAAAGGATGGAGATCAGACCGGCACAAACTCAAACAGATGCCAGCCCTGCTTTGAATGTACTAAAACATCCATGCACTTCCAAATGGGACACAATATGAAAGAGAATGATAAACACTGAAACACTACATTAAATAGCCGATTCATATACTCTCCCTTCACTCAAGCCTAACCTGCTAACCCTTCTTTATCCTCCCCCTCTCCCTGCCATGGCTGAGATAAGCTGCGCCAAATCAAAAGAGGGGTATCGTCTTTAGTAGAGTCCTGGCAGGAAGAACCAAGAACAAACCACCTGTAGTGCGATGTTGGCTGTCCTTCCAGCTTTATACAAAGTACTGAGGCTGCTGAGTAGTCAACCCAGCTCATCACTGATTACTTTAGAATTCAGTTTTATTCTGTGTGTGTCTACTATTCTGCTTTACTAGTTCTCTTGACCGCCTCTGGGGTCAGAGGATAAGTTTCAAGTTCTCTGTTTGACACTAGTCATCACTAAGTTTGATTGATTGATTGATTGATAAATAATATATTGATGCAACATTTCTATAAACTTTCATGTCAATATTTTGTTTTAAATTTTTATAATAGTGTGTTACTGCATAAATACATGTTTACTTATACGTAGGTATGGTTTTATAATGCAGTTACATTGTACTGAATTAGTAACACTTTCATCAACTATGTACACAATTGTTTCAGAATAGACTGATGAAAGAGTTACTAAGTTACTATGGGTCACTATACATTAAAACACAGTAACATCCAGGCAGTAACTACTGTGTTAATATTCAGTATTTCGAGACACTTAATATAAAATATTACCTTTATTTATATTAGGATGGCTGGATCAGGGAACGGATATTATTGAAAATGATATTCAAATGTGTGTTAAGGTGCCAATCCAATTTTAAGCAATTTCAAGTAAAGAGGCTGAGAATTGCTCTGGGTCACGGAGAGTAACTGGAGACCCCATCACTGCCTTCCTGTGAGACGCTGCAATCTTTCCAAGGTCATTCTTTTTTTGGTTCTGGCGGGTCAGTTTCCTAGAGCGCTTCCTCTGTTTGCGGCTGAACGTGCTTCTCCCTTGTCCCGGGTGAGCGAGGAACACCTTGGTGCCAGTCCACAGTCTGGGCAGGACCTCCCAAAATTGCGGCCAGCCACAGTGACTGTGGGAAGGTTTGGAGCAAGGTTTGGAGCAAGGTTGGATTGACAGGAATACTGACATTTTGTATCAGTTTTCCGATTTAACACCAGAGAGATGGAATCAGCTTCATGATTGGTAGAGAGGCATCCAATGAGAAAAGGCAATGTAGGTCACTGTAAACATTTTCATGTTAACGCTTCTGTTACATAACTTGGCATTAGCTCACTAACAGCAGCAGTAGTGTTATTTTATTTACCTGATATGCCAATACCAATATCATATATATGACATAACAATATTTCAAATTATGCCCACGTTTACACATTCTGCCTGAGCTCCTACATAAACAAACCATGTCAGAGTGTGTCAGCCCAGCTTACTGACATCCCCAGGGGCAAGCACCCATCCAGGAGCTCCCATTGGAAACAGGACGGAGAAGCCAGTGTACTTTCTGCCTGATGCAGCAAGGCAGAAAGGTGGGTCCCCTGGGCCAGACAGAGGAGCAGTCACACAGTTTTGCTGTGACCAAAAGCCACTTCCTCTGTGGACAAAAGCCACTTCCATTGTGTCCAAAACCAACTTCCTCTGTGACCATAACCTGCTTACTCTGTGTCCAAAATCCACTTCCTCTGTGGCCAGAACCTACTTCTCCAGTGTCCAAAATCAATTTCCTCTTTGGCCAATACCCACTTCTTCTGTGTCCAAAACCCACTTCCTCTGTGGCCAAAACCCACTGCTTCTGTGTCCAAAATCCACTTCCTCTGTGCCTCTAACAGGGGAAAATGGGGAAAGCTGCAGCTTTATTTCATGCATAATAGAAACAACAATGCTGCAGTTATTTGTCAGTTTCAGTCCTTATGTATGAGGTTTCCATCATATTAGCAGTCAGTCAGTAAAACAAAGTTTAAATTATAAATCAACTTAAACATCTCTGCACCTTTAAGTGATGTGTGCTTTACCAGGTTTTCTAGACTGAATAAGGCAAAAGCGATTTTTCCATAGTACCACTGCCAACAAATTTAGCTTTGCGCAACCAGACATCTTTTGCCTTTAAAAATCTTTTGTGTGCCTATCATTTTAATCACTGCTTATCATATTGCAATTACTGTTGGACTTCCCCTGGAGGATTTTCTATTATACGAATTAAACCAGCAGACAGGCATGCCTGTAATAAACACAAGGTTTTTGACAAGCCTCGGGTTTGATCAATAAAAACAAAAACTAACATTACAAAAACAAAATTAATGTGCACACTTTGTATTGTGTGTGCTTATTAAGTTAATAATTTTCCCTGCCTAAGGCACAATGCATCTCCAGTGTAGAAATGACATCCTGACAGATGGATAAACGGAACCTCACAGGCTAAGGAAACATCCCACTGCAACCACAGTGGTCCTTTCACCGTCCGCAGGACATTGACATTTAGTTCAGTTTAGCCATGATTTTTTTTTTTTGGCTAGTCAAGTCAGATACCACAGTCTGGAATTTACCAAATAAGGTGTGGCACACGCAGTACAGAACAACTTTCCTTAGACAGCATTTTTTTTGGGATAAATGCAGCCTACAATACCCATAATGCACATCAAGAAATAAAAAGCAGAAACAGCATGCTTGCTTTATTGATATTTAAGAATAAACTTGGCAGAACCTTGTAAATATGTAATATTACGGTGACCTATAATATGAAATAATGTATTCCCCATTTGTATAATAAACAAATGTGGTTGTTTCTCTGTTTATTCCATTTCTGCTATTCTCTGAAGTGGGTCCACATTACCTTTAACATGCCCTGAATTTAGCAAGTTCTGTTACAATTACCGGCAGAGCTGGAAAAACTTGGTTCATAAAGCTTAATGTTGTGATTAATGTTGTTGACATTTATTTGCAAACATTTTCTAGATGCAGAAGACATTAGACTTAAAATATATTGCACTCAAAATGGAAATGCATGGAAATGAAATCCAATGGAATTCCCCCAACCCCAAAAAATGGAAACCACAAAGCCTGTTTGTTTTTGTCAGTTAGTAATTTTTCCGTAGCACCATGTCAAAGTACTTTGACAACTGTGAAAACACGTCATCAACTTAATCCCTTCTAGGCGCAGAATTTCTGCGTGTCGGATTAATCTCTGACACATCTGCCCCACGGGCAGGTGTCAGTTCGTATTAACAAGTCCTCAAAGAGTTCAGATGTTCACCATCATCTTAAATATCTGCATTTGCCCTTCAGGGAATTCTATCAGGGTAGATGGCTGTTAGACTGGGCTTGTATCCGCTGATCGCCCCAGTGCCACGGCTCACAGCCAGCCTGGACCTGGCTCCAACAAAGTCGATTGGTATTTCAGCCAGTGTGTTCATTGATTTATTTATTTACTTTGATGTAATAGGATATAAATAAACCTCCCTTTTTAGAACATTTTTTTTCTTCTTGGTGCGGCACACTAGGAACCCCTGGCAGCCTTCCCTCAGGACTTTGCCTTGACTCCCCACAGTTGTCAAAATCATGGATTAAAAGATGAACTGTGTTATCCTCGGAGGCATGTCAAAGATGAAGGCAAAATCTTGTCTTATTATCTTATTATCTGATCACTGACGTTTCCTCTGGTAAAATAAAAGAACCAAGGGTGTAGGTAATTAGGCCTCAAAATATTCCTGCACTGCAAACTCGTGGAGGTACACTGCAAACTCGGGAGTTGCACTGTATACCCTGGAGCTCCACTGCATACCCGGGAGGTGCACTGCATACTCGGGAGGTGCACTGTATACCCTGGAGCTCCACTGCATACCCGGGAGGTGCACTGCATACTCGGGAGCTGCACTGCATACTCGGGAGGTGCACTGCATACTCGGGAGATGCACTGCATACTCGGGAG
>JAOVYW010000014.1:1971842-1984589 GCA_025775045.1 Hiodon tergisus | reverse complement strand
CCCCCCCCCCCCCCCCCCCCCCCCCCCCCCCCCCCCCCCCCCCCCCCCCCCCCCCCCCCCCCCCCCCCACTATGGACACAAAGTAAGGCATGTCAAAGCCACCCTTTCAAGTCAGGAGAGAGAACCCGTTTAATCCAGACCAGCTGTGATTTTACTGTACACAGTATAGGTGCCCCAAAATGCATAGGAAGTGACCTAATACGGGAGGGAGTGGGGGCACTCTCGATGGGACAGCAAAGTGGACCATCTCAACAGCCAGGCAGCTGTGCCAACATGGGTCCGTCCGGCCAGAATGTCTGTGTTAAAAACCCAAAAGACATTGCAAGACACGTTTACCATAAAACAGCACCACGACTTGTGTAGGGCAGACATCTCAACCCATTAAGGGCACCGAGAAGTTCAACACGGGATAGATCCTGGTGGTAGTGAACGCAGCTAGGAAAACCGTGATGCAAACTGTGGGTCATGACCACACTTTCCATACATTACAAAATCAGATGTTAACAGAAATAAGTATATTAGAGGGAAAACAATATTCAAAATGTCTGTAAACCTGTATATTGTGTGGGCTCTTCTGTCCACTTTAAGCACCATTCTTTTAAGTGATCTGAAGTAGTTAACTTGAGTCAGATCACAAGATTCATCAGGTCTAGTACCCTCTTGATGGTTTTAGGGCATTCAACTGCCAAGCACATGTTTATCTAGGGTCGGGAATCAAAAGTTATTTACTATTCTTGGTCATCAAAGGCCTTTAAAACATGTTTAAAGTAGTTCCTGAAACAGGTATCGAGCCTGATTTATGGGCCAACCTGATTTAATGCTTTGAGGAAAATTGAGAGATTTTTTTTCCCCCCCCAAACTCACACACTCAGCTGTTTTAAAACACACCGCTTCCTGAAATCCAACAAACTTCTAAATCCAGCGATTTATTTACCATAAATCAGCCCCCCCCAGTGACGCATGTGGCTTTTGTATGCTGCAAACCAACTCAGTGTACAGACTTTTGCCTTCAAGTCAGACTTTCCCAGTCCAGCATGACAGGCAATTCACATGCTGCAGGAATTGATGTGCCGACTTCAACCACCCAACGACTTCTCGTTTAAAAATATGACTGGATGTGAAAAGAAGTCAGCCAGCCTCCTGCCTGCTTTTTGCATAATTTTATTTATGCAAGAACATTTAGCCCATGAAGAAAATTCCTGTTAGGCATTACAGCTTGAATGTACCTTTTTGCACATTGGCCAGTTCAATACATAAAAAGTGCCGTGTAATAGTCAAAGACCTGTTTACCGCAAACTACTATAGAACCGTCCAACAGCAAAATAAACAAAAGAAGCAACCACATGGGTAGACATTGTGAAACATAATTTACCTGCACTTTGTTACCAGTTGCTACAGAAGCCATTGACAACAATGTCCAACACCGTACAACTAACTAATGTGCCACAGAAAACTTTCAAATGTATAACTACAAATAAACCAAACCAACAGTTGAGCTGGAGGTACAGTTCGGTCAAGCAGTCTCCACATACAAAGTGCGCGCAGTGTACGAACCTCAATGGTGTTTATTTACTAATGATGAAATTCACTAAAATCAGTGGGTCACAATTACTAATGAAAATGATGTCCTTTTAATTGTCGGAGTTACTCTTGTAACGTTTTAGAACAGTGGGCAAATTGTTTCCATACATTAAACAAAAACGTCAATAACTTATTTGCTTAAAATGTTTTACCATGACCTTAAAATTTGACTCATCAACCACTTACTGAAGAAACACACAGGTGGAGCACTTACGGCGGGTTCATTCTTAAATTGACTTAATTATAACTTATATTCTAGATATTGTGCGCTTTTGATTTTACATGTATAAACCAAACACGAAAAACCTAACGGTCATAATTTTACAACTGTTCTAAATAAACAAACTGTTCTCCTGCAATCGGAGTCCCGTGTAATTACGATACGACAGGGTCTCTGACGCTGGAATCTTTCCCAGCACTTGTCACGTCAAGTAAAACTCGAACACATCAGCAACACCAGTAAAAACAACCCCAATATATTCGTTATTTTAAATTAATACATTCCAGTCTTGACAGACGTGCCATCAACCAGCATGATTTCTCTCATCCTCGCACTAATTCACCCGCATCTCCGTCCCCAAAATAATATTTTTATGCGTTTCACCGCATCGTTATTAAACAATGTCATGCCACACCTAGCAACATGCGATTTGATATGGGAATTGCGTTCCTCCAGGTTGGACACACGATGTACGTGGCAGAAAATGGTGTATGGCAAATAAATAAGCAAACAAGGCTTGGGGCGATGTTGTGGATAGACTGCCTCCTGAATTAATAAAACTGTTTAAAAGTAAGTTTACAGATAATGGCTATATAGCCGGTTAACTGAATTGGCTACATAGTTGTTTTATTAGGCCAGGTGGCTATCGTATTTCCTGGTTTGCTGCATATTTAGATATTCGGTAATGCAACTTTAAATTACTTAATCTATTAATCAATTCAAAAAAAAAAAAAAAGACAGTCGCATGTTTAATAATGAAATGTATTGGAATCTTAACACGATTGAATATATTAAGTGTTATTTCGATTGTTTAAATTATGTTTCCATACGAAAGACAAAAGTGACAAGCCATCCCGAGGGCTTCCAGCCCCGGAGCTCGTACCACAGACAGTAAAATCCAATATTGCAACCAACAACGCCGGTATTGTTCACTGACCTCCTATAAACTACATACGAGTAGCTTTTAGAGGAACGTGTCCTAATGTGTGCACGTAATGGTATATACAGCTTTAAAATAAACGTTAAAACAACCCCAAAGTATTTTAACACCAGCCTACCTCGTACCTCATTACGATAGTATGAAGGTTAGATTTCCGTAACAACTTCACAGCTTCACAGCTTCTAATATTTAACCGCTAAACGGAGTCCTAAAATAAAGCTCTTTAAATACCTAACGCTACTGCTTACAAACCAACGATGTGACGATCCTGTTAATTTCTGTTTAATTTATAATGGAACTAAACACTTCAATTGTATCAACCTGAATTCAATTTAGTTTGATCGGGAACCACTCAGGTATCCGCAAATCAACATCAGTAAACTAACACCACGGTTTTCTGTCAGAGTTACATCTACACACGCAAAATGAGCCAAATAATTACATATTTCTAAAACAAGGACAGCCGCGTAAAATAGACATCCTTACCTCTCTTTGGTCTTGGGAAGCTTTCGTGCAGGTGAAAAACTACCTTTTCCACAAAGTGCTGAATGTTGCTGTGCTCCGGTCCTCTGACGAACACCATCCAGTCATGCGTAAAACCTTCCACGGTGGGTTTCTTTCTGACCTGGGCACGGTGACCAAGCTCTAGTTTCACCTGAACTGCACCCTACAACATCCAAATGACAGAATACGCTACCACTCAAAATGACCAGGGTTTGAAACTACTGACTTACTAGTTGAGACTCGAGAAACCAAGTACTTTATACCTTGCGATGCATAAATGCTCAATTGTAATGAATAGCGATACAAATACAACGTGAGGGGACGAAACATGCAGCGTAGAATTTGATAGAATATACTTTATTATAAACAAGTTTACCAATTACTGTAATTAGGCAGATAAATAAGACCTTTAAACTAAATTATGATCCCTGAGATCTCATCTCGTCGTTTATGCACTAAGCTAAGACATGTCATTATTTAACACGACGCATGTTGTGGAAAAAGTGTTCTTTCTTAAACGTCAGTTGTTTTTTAATGCAAGCGTATCTATACTTTTTCGCCGACTTGCCCTAATGCATGAGAAATGTTGCGTTCTAGACGCGCCTGTTAGCTTCCTATACTACTTCTACTGTACTTGTATGGAAATATGGCTGGATTTCTGCGGCACAAACGGGCTGAACGTTACCTCCTCCTTGAAGCAAAAAACAGCATCGTGCAATATAGCCAAACATGGCACCAGTGACCACAGAATACTCACCGAGCTGGCCATTGTTGAGGCCGCGTGTTACTGTTATTTCATGGAGAATTTGGTATAAATGAGAAGACCGAGGAGTAGAGAAGGCTGATGGCGGACATGGTCTCTTAATTGAACTCAGTCCGAGTTTCAAAGGCTGAGGAGTGAGACAAGACGCATGCGCTGTTTCTGTGCACTGACAAGAGAGTCAGAGGAATAACAGAGAGAAGCCGAGCCAATGGAACAGGTTAAATTAGGAGACAACCAATGTCCTGCTACATCCAACTAGCCCACCTCAGACGTTAGTAAGACTGCCCGTTTGGAAAAGAAAAGCCAGCAAGAGACAAGTATGGGATGTTGAGTAAAATGCCATATTTTGTCCTTTATTGCGAGAACGTGGAAATACTGCAGTGTATTTATTTTGTAACCTATTGCTCACTATAAGTCATTTGTTTTCACTCGCTGGCAAATGTTGCCACAGTATTATTAAAGAAGGGATGTGCGTCTTATTTTATCCAAGTTAGAAAAACAGGCAGCCGTATTAAAGTCTGCCCGACAGAAATGTAATGACGGTGTAAATGTTAAATTCTAAAGATTTCGAAAATTGTCTTCTCAAATAAAACGACTGTGAATCAATGTGCTGTGAACTGTCAACGGACTTTATAAACAACATTTTCCCTCTTAATAATGAACTTCGAGCTATCTGTTTCGACCAACGTAACGTTTTAACCGCTCAGGTTAATGAATCCCTACTTTTCCGAGAAGCATATTTTGAGGTGATCTGTCCATTGTAGACAATTATTGGTAGTGATCACAAGAAGTTGTACATTACACCACAGATCAATCATGGAAAAGATAAGAGGAGAGTGAAGTGATTCAAGGATTTAAGGGGAGTCACCGTCATGTGACTAGTCGCCAACTGGCCAGTTGGTACAAAACGGGAATACACGTAATAAGATTACCTTTTTGATCTCGAGACGGTGGGGGGTAACGCAAACTAAGCACAGTGAGACAGCAGCGTTTCATCATAGTGGCAGAGAAATGTGTTCCAGCCAGCAGTGTGGAATCAAATAGTTGGGAGGGGGGGTCGTGTTCAGAAAAGACCTGGAGGCACGTCCACTTTAAATGAAACAATGCTATCTCCGGTGGAGTAGGTGCATGAATTAAAATATATGAATGGCTGATTTTTAGATATTTACCTAGTTATTACTATCATAGCATTTTTACCAACAGTAGTTTTTTTAATGTGTCATAAAAAGATATACCAAGGGCCACCTTCACCAGTACCCTTTGTTTAATGGATATTATCCAATTATTAGTTTTGACGGGGACAATAACTTTCTACAGAGATTTATTGGAAAATATGCATTGCAGTATTTATGTAATGTAGATGTGTAATCGGTGGAGAAAAAAACACTGTTTTCAGCTTTGGGGAAAAATTTACCTATGACATTTAAACTTTTAAAAAATTGAGATTCTTTTGGTAAGAATTTAACAATTGCTCCAATAATTCACATTGGGCAGAAATTCTAGCAAAACCACCAGTCCAGCACAGAATATTTGCTAATGTGCAATTTGTCCATTAATGTTGTTAAGAGTGGTCCAAAGTAAATTTCTGAATGGCTTGACTGTATAGTACTGTAAAGAGGCTTTCAGTAAATAAAGTGTTTCATAAAATATCCACAGGCGGTACATTGCATGTCATATGACGTAATACAGTTTATTTTAAAGCAGTTGTTTCTATCTAGGAAAGTTGCTTGGCATCGTTGGCATCGTTCCTTATTTCCTAGTTTGGTTTCAATTATAATAATTTGCCCGACTGTTTTAACAATATACATCTAGTTGAACAGAAAGGAAACGTTAGCAATTCATTCATTTGATTTCTGTATTAAAACTTAAGCATACTATGTAAAATGGGCTAGATTCAATAAGATAGTAGTGCCTTTTTCTCCCCCAGTATATTCTGCTAATAAAAGCTAAGCAAACTTGACTCTCTTATCGTATTTATGTTTAGATTGGTCTTAAACTTACTTTTACACAATTTTTACATAATTTGCGACAGTATAATCCCCACACTTGCAACACACTTAAATCACTTAAATCTTAAAATATTGTCAAGGAAGTCAAATTTGATTATCATTCCACTTCCAATCTTATTATGATACTGCTTTATGAGTTGATCATGAGAACTGAACGGTATTTTTCTCATGTTTTTATCTATCCCGAGGTTCCTTGTGACCATTCTACATTGAAATTTGGTGAAAATAAATATATTCATAACGTTCATAACCAGACCACCATAGGTCCCTCTAGATGATAAGAACTCCTGCAGTCATTAATGGATATCTGAAAATAAAATCACAAATAATTTTATCACAAATAAACCACCAGATGAAATAAAACCAGAAGATTAATATCTGTAAACATGATGGTTGAGATGCTGAAACACCAATTTGAAAAAGCTATGAAAAGTAGATATTCTGTTCTTACTTGGTAGTCCTCAGCAAAATCTCTTTAAATGTTTGTTTGATTATTATAATCGATATTATACCTACCAGGTTACATTTGATTGATTTTTGTATTTTTGTATTTTTCTAAAATCGAGGCGACCATTACGTTAAAATGTAGTATAAGATGCAACAAGAGGCCATAACAAAAGTGAAAATCGCGTTTTAATCAGTTTGAGCACTTGGACGCGCCGTACAGCATGTTCTGCTGTGTCGTCTTTGAAGTAATAGTATAGGAACTGTTCTCTAAAACCAGTAAGTAAAGTAATCTTTTGACACTTCACCCGCTGTAAACACCAATTTAATTTATTATCCCATCTTAGAGTATTTTACTGCATTAATAAGTTCAGATTTGAGTAAATTAGTCATGCAGAGTAATTGCGCCTAGGTGGATGTGCTAGATAGCAGTTCTGCATCTAGACAAAAGTTACCCCCCCACACTGAAGTCCAAGATATTATGTTACATATTATTGATTGCAGGTAGCGAAAGTGTTTAACTATATAACGGATTGTTCTGTGTCGGATGTGGAAAGTATTATGGAAGCCTAGCTAGCTGGAAAACGTATCAGATAACCACTCCTTAAAATGATGTAATTTCGGAATGAATGGCGAATATACTCTACAGTAAGTGTGTACAAGGGCACTTTCAAACAGAGAGTATCCTAATGTTAGCTACAGTGAGGAATTGATGCGTTTACAAGCTGGTTACAAGCCGTCTCGTGAAAAACAGATTTCATTATTTGGGTAACATACTTTCAGCTAACTAGGCTAATTTCATAGAATTGATCACCTCGACAATGTTGTATTGTCTTCACACGCAATGTAGAGCAGCACAGGGGTAGCTACATTGTTTGTGGGAAAGTAAGAGCATTCTGGAAGCCTCTGGAGAATTTTCATTTACCTGCTGTGCTGACTCTGATGTTTGTTTAATTTTTCGTGGGCAACATTTACAAATTGTTTAAAAAATAAATAAAATCCAATATTATAAATGTAGTTTGTTTTACACAGAAATACACGAACGGGCTATTTTCAATTGATGCTCTTAATGTTATTCAAATCATGCATCGTATTGCTGTACAAATAGAATAATTTTGTTAAATGCTTCCTGTAACACGTTGTTGCTGCTCTAGGTTATCCCATGTGATATATTTCAAAATCATTTCTACAATATAAATGTTAAATTATTTGTTGGTCTCTATAGCAAAACCTGTCATTAGTGATTGACACTTGATAGAATAGTATTCATTTCTTTATATACACAGTAAACAAGATTTAATAACAAAACAATTATTCTTCTGGTAATGACTATAACACAACTCAATATGCAGCATTCATTTACTTCCCCTTCCTCTGAAGCCACACTCCATTGAGTGTGAAACTTTGGCCATGATACAGTCCAATCACAGGGGTTCTCATTGGCTTTAAAAATTTTCAGTTTGCACCAATTGATGTGATTTTGTTGTCGAAATGCTCTGTAAGTAGTAATGTATAAAAATGGGGGGGGGGGGGGAGGCTGACAAATTTCTTGGTTGGATTTGAGGCCTGACGGCATGACGGTTGGATTTGAGGCCTGACGGCATGACGGTTGGATTGAATCGGGGTCATTATGTTTATTACATTTTTTGTGCTTTCAGTCGTATGGTCTTCTCCTGACTCAACATAAAAATCCGAAGCAATGTAATCTATTCAGTTATAATGACGCCGTGTCAAATGTCCTTACCTGGTCTAGCTTACCTTGTCTGCTGTTGTGTCAGTTGTCCGCCTCCAGTGCCAGTGGTGAGGTTGACAGCGGTGCGAGAGAGTGTTTTGGGAATGTGGTGGGGTGGGAGTAGTGGAATGGTGGGGTTTTGTGTGTGAGCCTGTCTGTTATCAATTCCAGGGTGGGAGGGGTGTGTTTTTTTTTGCTTGTCTCTCCTATGTTCTCTGTTCTGGGTGACCCAGCACATATTAATCCATCTTGGCAATCAGCCAGCAGTGGTCTGACAACAGCTGTTTGGTCCTGACCTGCCCTTTGTCGTCCTGAAAAGTAAAACCCGAGAAGGTAGAAGTCTGAATTTAGAGCTCCACGCGATACTGTGTAAGGTTCGGTCTCATATATAATGGATTAATTTATGTAAAATTATTTGCCAGCCATGAGCACAGGTAGGGTACGGTATCTAATGCTCTGGGTAGCGTTCGGTACAGCTCTTTCGGCTAAAACTGGTGATGGGGAGAGCTGGTGTGATGTCCGTTACCGTGCTTTCCCGGTCCCCATCGAATTCTGTTGTCTGCAACTTTCCTCCATTTCGTTTAGTCTCTCTGGTCTCCATGGCGACCGAGCATATGCTTTAGTGGCGGATTTTAGTTGATTTGGATCACAGCCATATGCAAATAAATAAGGGAGACAATATTCTGTTCCATCCAAATTATCTGGAGACTTGAGCCTCATCAGCCTTCTGAAAAATTCAAGTTCGTCCTGGGGGTGGGAAAGATTGCGAAATGCTTGTACAGTATGGCCCAAAAAAACCCCCCAAAAACCTTTCTGATCTGTGTGAGTCCTTTCCACACATAAATGTAATTTGTGCTACAGGGCATCACTTCTGGCATCAGCTTGCTGAGTGCGAGGCCGAGCCCGACTCAACTGGGGCAGCACCCTGCCTTTTCATGGCCTGTGCTGCACAGATACTGTCTATCTGCGGTAGACATTGGTGGCGGGGGGCAGGGCGGGGCGGTTGTCTTCCTCCTGGTCCTCGGTTTTCTCACTTTGCCGTGTTCTCTGTGGCTGTGTCCGAAACGAAAGGCTCTAAACAATTATAAGCGTGACATTTGTAATGTTTTCTGGTTCTTGTTTAGCTGTGTGGCGATAGCATTAAAGTGAGACGTCGATGAAGAAAAAAAAAAGAAAAAAAGTTGAATGTCCATCAGGTCTGATGAAGATGGAATTTGGATAAATAAAATGAGGAAAACGGTTTGTGTATCGGAATGGTGTGCCTTCTTTGGTTTTGTACTCTGGGTTTATGGCCTCTTCACAAGCCAGCCGAAACCAAAGGTCATGTTATCTGGCGGTCAGTATCAGAGACCCGTGCGTTAGACCTGCGCCATACTCCGCGTGGCAACATCACGGTGACATTTCCTGTGTTGGCTGAGGTAGGCTTTGAAAGGTCATGCACAACGAACCTGCATTGTAGACCTGGACATGTGTGGAGCAGTCGTTTCAGTGACCTGTGCCAGGCCAGTTTCAGTAGGACCAAACTCTTGTGCTTGCAAAAGAACAGCAGGCTGAGGACTCTGGGTTTCCAGCCCAGCTACTGGGTTTTCCCCCAGATTCTACTCTGATGAGCGGTTTTTGAATAGCTTATAGCTGGTGGAAATTGGATTTAACAACCATGTTTGTTTTAATGCAACAACCAATTAAGCCAACTATTCTACATTTTATTAGAAGCACAGGCCGGATTTTCTGTTGACGAGAGTTTACCATATTTTAATGAGCGTTGTCCTTTAAAAGAGAGAGAGGGAAAAAACAACAACTAGCGAATTAAGGCAGAGAGGTTTTTTTATTTCTTTATTTTTTGGTGAATAATTCAGACTTCTTTAAAGCTCTCTGCCATCACTGTCGTGCAAAACACGCCACTTGGCTGCGGTTTTAATCCACTCCGCCTCACTGTAAATTTTTTATTTAATCTTCGAACCTATCTGCACAAAATGTCTGCCGTTCCTCATCATTTTAATATCAACGATAACCTGCAGCCTCTGCACCTTGCAACGCCACCCCCCAAAACGATAAGATGTAAAACATTTCCGGAGCAAAGCAACTGATGGAGAGGAGACTGTCGCAATTACTGGGGACGGGAGCCATGCGGCTTCACAAAAGCACACAGGCTATTAGACGTGTCCTGTCTGGTAGCTCGGAATGACAGTCGACTTGCTGCTTTTCAGACTGGAGCCCATTGTGCTGGATTACAATGGAGCTCCAAAAAGGTACAGGGTTGCACGTTGTGCTCATCACTCTGCTCTCACCTCCCTCCCTCTCAGCTCGTATCCTGCTTACAATGACCCGCGGAGATGTCTGACAGTCTGAAGAAAAGATTCGAGTTTCCCAATTCTCTGGTCCAGGCCCAGGTAAAGTGCAGGGCTGAATGGGCGTTTTTGAATTGTGCCCCCGGAGCTCTTAGACAAAGGGGGAAAGAGAGCCCTGAATCTTGTTTGTGTCTGCAGGCGGTGAGATGTCTGGTCGGTGCCGTGTTGAAAGAGAAGGGCCAGAATGAGAAGATTGTTCAGTCCTCTACACAGGTGGGTGGGGGTGGCTGTCTCAGCCCTGGTCGAGATGGGTTCAGATCGCCATTCGCCATGGAGGCTTGATGCTGGGAAGTTGGTGGGGTCGCTCTCTTCCCCCACGAAGAGCGCTGTGAATGTTGGTGTGCAGAGCGCGTGAGCTCTCGGTGGTCGTGCACAAGCGGTCTGTGTTGTTCCCTTCTTTCAGAGCCAGGCCCTGGAGACCCTGTGGGAGCTGTGCTGCAGCGATGGCCCGGTGGTGAGGGCAGCCTGCTGTGAGGTTCTGGTTCTGCTGGTGGAGCAGGGCCACGCGGACCTGCAGTATGTGCTCGACAGAGTCCTCAACCTCCTGCCCTCCGCCAGGTACTCGCCACCACCCTAAAAACTCTAGTCCGTTCCTTTTTAGTTTCTCTTTAGCTTCTCTGGTGCCGTCAACCACCGGCGTGATATTAGTAGACGTCATAAAAATGTAGATTGGATGATAATTGGGTGGTAGCTGGAAAAGGTATCATTTAAATAAATAAAAAATCTATTTTAAAGAGTGGATTGTGTTCCGTTCTGCGGTTGATTGAAATCCAGGCCCCGTTCCTCAATCGCCTGTAAACCACGTTCTCACGCCGGGTTGACATTTGCGGCTGAGAGAGGGCGTTGTTCCGCGTCCGCACCAGTGGCCCTTGGAGAGAGGACGCTGAGTAAAGATCGATGATCAAACGGACTGAACGCAAACGCAGATGTCCTCCCCCGGTGCCCGACGGCTGCTGCTGCCCCTTTAAATCTTCTAATGCTTGTTCCAAAGGCAGGGTGAAACTGCCCGTATTTCACTGGAGACTCCTGGACCAAGTGAATGTGACCGGCGTCAAAATGGAAACCCCAAATCATGTTTATTGTGGTGGCGGGAGGGGGGAACCAAAAATAATTTCATTTGGGGGAGGGGGGCGCAGAAGATTTAGATTTAGGCATGGAGTACGAAGGATATTGCGAAACCAAGCAGAAAAGCAGATGACTTGTATTCCTGCAGGGGAATCTCTTCTCATTTGGTGGTGCTCCTTCCTGCAAGCCGTCTCGGTCACTATGAAAAGGAGCCGGAGGTGGGTCTCCTGTGGGCTGGATCTCAGTGGATGGCCCGGCCTAACATTCGCAGAGGTTACGCTGGATGTCTCCGAACCGATATCTACACACTCTTTGCGTCCCTGTTCCGTTCATTTAGTCCATGCCTCCTTGGAAAAACCTGTGAAACTGTATCCGCTCTAAACTTGTCGTTTAGCAGTGCCTTTAGCAGTGCCTCGACGATCCCTTGGTGACAATCGCTGCGGTCGTCCTTCCCCTCTCCAGCCTCGCCGTTTCTCTCCTACTGCCGTACGTGCATCCGATGAGGTCAGAACTTTATAACTGAGGAAGTGTATACGCACTCCCTGTAAATATAAAAACTCCCTGAGCGGTGGAAGTTTGAACATGAAAGCGGTGATGCTTCCCAAACTCCTGCCTGGGAAATGCGCCCCGCGCCTCCCGCAAGGGCTCGTGTTCTGCATTTTAAATATAATCACAAGCCCAGAAGCGGGGGTGGGACTGGAGCCCTGGCCCAGATTTGCGGAGTGGGGGGCTCCCCTGCCACGCGGATGAAAGTGTGGAGATTAAAGAGTGCTGGGCCCACGCCTCCACACATAATTGATTTATAACTCGTGAGCCGAGCTCGTCGCCACACCTTTGCCGGGGGACGGGGGTTACCGCTCTGAGACGCTTGCCATCCCGCCCTCCACCAGCCCCTCTGAATCTGCAGTCCCCTCTCCACACACACACACACGCCAAATACACAGTTGCTTTCTGTGCTGCCACTGGTTCCCCAAAAGAACTGCTTCGCTTCTGCTTAGGGTGCTTCCTTGTGGTTGTGGTTGGTTGCTGGTTGTGCGTTGGGGCTGGTTGTGGTTGGTTGCTGTTTGTGCGTTGGGGCTGGTTGTGGTTGGTTGCTGGTTGTGCGTTGGGGCTGGTTGTGGTTGGTTGCTGGTTGTGCGTT
>JAOVYW010000014.1:1950971-1961154 GCA_025775045.1 Hiodon tergisus | reverse complement strand
GTGTGCCCGGTCGGGGAGAGGATGTAGAAGGCGGCACGAGGGGGAGGGTTTACTCTGTAACACGCTGGGGTGTGCCCGGTCGGAGAGCGGATGTAGAAGGCGGCACAAGGGGGAGGGTTTACTCTGTAACACGCTGGGGTGTGCCCGGTCGGAGAGCGGATGTAGAAGGCGGCACAAGGGGGAGGGTTTACTCTGTAACACGCTGGGGTGTGCCCGGTCGGAGAGCGGATGTAGAGGCACAAGGGAGGGTGTACACTTTTATTTGGCATAATTCAACACTTCATCACATTACACTTAAAACAAAAGGCAAACAATTTAACCAAAACCATCCTTTTGGTGAAAACTAAACTCAAGAAGTTTAAACACAAAAGCCTGGAAACACAAAGCTCATCAACACCAAGACTATTCCAGTCTTTTTAGTGTCAATTTTTGGAGGGTAAAGATTTCTCCTGCAGATCTTTGGATGAGGTTCTGGGTTCTTCTGTGACCTCCTCTATTAGCTTTCTTATTGCCACATAAATCCACATCTGGGCATAGTCACTGTTGTCTTAAATGTTTTCCATTTGAGGACCATTGATCTTACAGTGGACTGACTGAGTCCTAAATGTTTTTAAATGGTTTTATAACCCTCTCCAGACTTATGAGCACTTATAGCTCTCCATCAGGGGAATTTTTGGATCATGGCACAGTGTTTTTGTGTCTGTAACCTGTACGGGTAAGACCAAACTGACCAGGTTTCCTACTTTTATATTGAAGAGGACATCTGTTCTTTTATTAGTTCACGTTCTACCCAGTTATTTACCCACTTGGTTATAATTGCCTGCTTGACTGTGTGAATGCAACTTGAGTTTCACTTATTTTCACACATGCACTGGCACACATTAACTTATCTATATTCTACGACCAGTTGTGTTCATTCTTCTAAAAGACATTGCATTGTTGCATTTGTAATTAGTGTAATTCCAGGAATATGTATGTTTTCACTATGAAATCCTTGTTTAATCAAAACTAGTCATTACTTTACTAAAAGAAAGGGTTTAAGTTTACGATTTCCATGTACCTTTTCGAATCGTAAACATAAACCTTTTAGTAAACAGGTCTGTTACTTTAAAATTAAAGTTACCTGTCTGTCCAGGTAATTACAGACAGCCTTGATGATGTTATCATCAGGGCTCTGGGAAACCATACCATCCGTGGCAGAATTCTTTGTTCTTTCAGAAAAAACATCTTTTCTACTGACACATTAATGCAGAAGACAAAAAATAAACTTGAAAGACTACATTTGTGTGAAAAAGCTAGGGTGCTTAAGACTTTAAGCCCAGTACTGTATATATACGCAACATTGACACACCCGCCATTGCTAATGAAATGCCTACATCTAATTCTACTTTACAGACAAGAAATACAGACATTACATAGGCCAACAACTAAACCGTCATGGGGTGTCAAAGAAATGGGGGAATTAGGAACGGAATTAGGTAATCTAATTTAAAAAATAAACAACCACCCAAACAGCTTAATTCATGGAAATTAAATACAAACCAATGATGTAGCAGATGGAGATTGTGATTTTCAGGAAGACAGGAAGTTATAAGTTCAGAAACTACAATGAATATTCTGAGGAAACCCTTCTTTCACCACTAGCTGGTTAAACTGTATAATCCTTTTAGCCCAAGCATTACAGTTTCATACAGTAGTAAGATTTTTGTCAAAGTCAGACCCATCAGAGGATGAAAGGGATAAACTGACCGGATCTGCAAAAGCTCCAATAGCATTTATGAATAGTGGAGCCCACAGAGCATCTACACACTGCAATGTGTGATAAAATAACTGTCCACAGCAATCCCCAACCTGTTCAAATAAACAGGGAGAAATTGCTTGTTAACAATCCTTGCCAGTATTTAACTCTGGAAACATGGAAGATCAGCATTTTGAAAACATTTCTACATCTCATTCACCTTTTATAAAAGGTGATAAATCTTTCAGCAATGATAACTGCCAAACTACATAGACCATTGACAAGAAATGAACACGATGGCCCTGTTGTTCTGCAGAAATGATTCAGCTCCTTTCTTCCTCTTCAGTCTGATTTAACGATTTGACTAGCACGTCATAGGTCACCATGATACTTTAATAGGAAAAACCACAGGCTAGCTTTTTAAAACCCCTATATCTGGATGATCAAAAGTACAGAATAATGCATTGAGAAACATCATACGCTGTACAAGGTGCGATAAAATTAGATTATAGACGGTGTGTGTGATGAAATTAGACAGTGTGTGTGTGTAATCACATGTAATCAACCGTCAGAAGCTTTCAAAGGTACCAGACGAGGCCCGTGGGTCAATAAGACAAACGCCATCATGAGCATAAAATATCCGCCTGAGATAAACAATGTGAGAAAATGCTACCTTATAACATACAGAGAATGATTCAGGTCACACTTGGCAATGAAACCTCAGCAGGGATGCACTTCTGCTGCTGCAGTTGAATGGAAGGCTTTGTTACCGGAACAGCAGGAACGTTTTTCAAATCCTAAAAATGAGACAGTATCAGGAACGACATAATTCCATCAATACAGAAGAAATGTTAACCAGTTAGGGCGAGAGACAGTTAGGTGTAATGCCTAAATGTATTCAGTGGAATCAGTACCATATGGTCATTAATGTTTGGTATTAATAGATGACAATGAAGCCAAAATGGTGGCAAATGATTTGCTCATTTCAGACGTTTCTCTTCAAAAAAGACGTAAAGACTCAAGGATATCAGTAAAGACCCAACAAAAGGAAATGAGAAATATTTTAAAAACTGAGAATTGTCAACAGAGCAACTGAACACTTTGAAAGCAGACACCTAAATTAGAAAATGTTGAATGTCTATCACATTTTAATGTTAAACTAAAACTCCTGAAGATAACTTAAAGTAAATTAATAATTTGTGTTATCGTTTACGAAATGTAATTTCAATATGGACAGACTGAAAACTTTTCCTACTCACTTTGAACAACTAATTTGCCTTGTACATTCTGATGTGAATTACTTTATTATTAATAATTTTCAAACAGGGATCTTTCTGCACATTTCGTCAGTCACAGTTTGTGTCTCTTTCAGTGGCATTTAAAAAAAGGTTCTGCAATACTTCAATGCAAGTTTTTATTTTATTTTATTAACCTTTGTTGAAATTATCACTGAATAAAACATGCATTTATTAGTAACAATTTCATAGCTTAAAAATAAATTGGTGCTTTAAGACGATAATAAACATTACAATTGGAGAGCGCGTTATTGCTCGCGTTGATTTTTAATCAATCAGTCGACATTCTTACCGGACACTCCTTATTGTGTCCAGCAATTGTTGCTGGCTTTACACAGCTGCGCACGGTGATCTTATGCTTGTGAATGGCTGCTCGGCCACGGAAACCCATATCATTAAGCTCCCGACGAACAGTTCTTGTACTGACGTTGCTTCCAGAGGCAGTTTGTAATTCGGTAGTGAGTTTTGCTACCGAGGACAGGCGATTTTTACGCGCTATGCGTTTCAGCACTCGGCGATCCTGTTCCGTGAGCTTGTGTGGCCTACCACTACGCGGCAGAGCTGTTGTCGCCCCTTGGCGTTTCCACCGCACAATAACAGCGCTAACAGTTGACCGGGGCAGGTCTAGTAAGGCAGAAATTTGACGAACTGTCTTCTTAGAAATGTGACATCCAACGATGGTGCCACGTTGAAAGTCACTGAGCTCTTTAGCGCGGACCATTCTACCGCTAATGCGCCTGAAACTAGCAACATATTCACTGACGGAAGACACAACTAACTTCCGGGATCCGGTCTTTTTCTTACAAAATTGTAGTCTGCCAACGATTGGGTATTATCATAAACTGACATACTGAAGTGTAATTCGTTAATTAATAATATTCGTTTGCATATAAAAAAAAAACGTACAAATAAGTACTTAAATAATTAAAATATGTATATCTCCGTTTGTCTATGGGGATTGCATGTTTGTGTGCTCGATTGTATAGGTTTTAAATCACAGTATCAGCAACGCGTGATTGAAATAGCCGAATTCACTAATCTGAAGGGGTATTCACATTCTTTAGCCATGTAGTGTACTATTTTAATACAGCGCCAATATATATTAAGGACATATCCCCATAAGTTTTCCTTAAAATCCTTCGTTGTACCTATACATTTGTTGCTAGCCAGCTCCGTAATACATCTACGCAACACGAGGAGTTGTTTCCTTTCCGGTGCTGAAAGGTTTTCAACTTTGACCCTAGCAGAAGTCTCTCCTTTTCCGGTTACGGTGCAAGCGGGTATGGTGGACGGCATTTTTTTCTTACATTTAGTGATCAAGCAATCCGTTTTAATCTGCGGTCATAATAGTTAAATAACGGTTGGTGATAAATAAATACATACATTTAAAACAAGCGAATATGTTTCTAGGTACATTTCAAATTGTTTCAATTGTAGTAATCATTTTTGTTCACGGTTTTGTTTCACGTTGAACGCCTGGCTAGATTCATAGTTTAGGTAATTTGACAGTAACTGACAAGAGCAGTACAGTTTTAAAATACATACGCTTCAACGTTATATTTTGTTGAACTGTTATCGTGAAGGTTACCAGTTTCTAATAGATGGCTTGCCTTATTATTATTCAAGCGCGCCTGAGCTAACTAGTTCTAAGCTAATAATAATAATCATCTGTTGAGAGTTAACTAGCTGGTGTTGTTGGCACTGGAATCTTAAGATCTCCGCATGGTTACACTGAGTAATTACTTGTGTTCTTCTTAAATAAATGATGTGATATGTGATGGTCTTCCCTTTGCCAGGTAGCAAAAAACATGGTTCAGCGCCTGACTTACCGTCGTAGGTTATCCTACAACACCGCATCAAACAAAACCAGACTGTGAGTACCCTCTATTTTCATTAACCGTTGCCCATATACTACTCTACTGCTGCTGACTTATCGGCGAACCGTCAATATTCAAACCGTCCTTTTAATTGTGACTTGCGTGCACTTTTCCAAAACAAGCTCAACCACAAGTTTTACACCGGATGCTTTGAGTAAATGGACAATTGCTCTGTGTCTATGCGTGAGGATTCATAGGTGTGTTGCGTTTGCGATCGCGATCCCTTCTCCCGCAGCTCGCGAACCCCAGGGAATCGCATTGTTTACTTGTACACCAAGAAGGTCGGAAAGGCCCCCAAATCGGCCTGTGGTATCTGCCCCGGAAGACTGCGTGGCGTAAGTTCGATGTTTAACCGCGCCTGCACCAGGCGGCCTTTTCAGTTCGTCATTTCAATTTACAATTAATTTATTCCTCCTAGGGTTGTGTGTCGAGAGTGTGTTGCAAGCCATTAGCACTTTGAATGTTCAAATTAACTCCTACAACTACAAGCCATGTCTTGCATACATCACACCAGTGTAGCTCTGTTCTGCAATGTGTTTTGCTGATGGGTTAATGTGAAAGTATTCACAATTGAAAGCTTATTGACATGTCCACAGTGATGGCAGGTGTTTTAATGTAATGGGACATTGAACTGGCCTGTAAATGATTGGATTAAATGTGTGACTATGACCAGTGCACAGAAAATAACTCGGATGGGCGGTCCATGGCTGGTTAAGCACACCGCCATCACCTCTGGTTTCTGTGGGCTTGGCTTGGCATAACTCTGCCCTATGTGCTGTTACATAACTCCGCCCTGTGTGCTGTTACATTGGTGACACTGGGGCCTGGTCGTTCTGTGTGCCGTAACGGTTTCTCTTTCGCCCAGATCCGTGCTGTGAGACCGCAGGTCCTGATGAGGCTTTCCAAGACCAAGAAGCATGTTAGCAGAGCGTATGGTGGTTCCATGTGCGCCAAGTGTGTCCGTGACAGGTAGGAGGCGGGCCTTGTCCTTGTTTTGTGTGTGTAACGGGTAGGAGGCGGGCCTTGTCCTTTTTTTGTGTGTGTAACGGGTAGGAGGTGGGCCTTGTCCTTGTTTTGTGTGTGTAACGGGTAGGAGGCGGGCCTCGGTGTGTGTGTGTGTGTGTGTGTGTGTGTGTGTGTGTGTGTGTGTGTTTGATCTGGTAATACCATGTGTTAAAGGGTTTAGTGGGGGTCTCTGAGCCCCTTAAAAAAAACAGAACACCCCAAAGGGCTGTTTTTCCCCAAATCAAATTTTTCAGCAAAACAAAATCAGGTTGAGCTAAAAGAACCTGCAGTCCCATGCCTCTGTGTTTGTTTTGTTAGTTACAGGTTTTTAGAGGATTTGTTTTAAGTTCATGATATAATCGTGACCCTTCAGTTTGCAAGCGGTGTGGTTAAAGGTAACGCACAGTGGTGTATTACTTAAGGTATTGGATTTGCCAACATGAAGTTAAAACGAAATGCTAGTAGAAATTTGAGTGTTGTGCCCAAAGGGTTTTCTAGCTGTTGCAGTAAATGTTGAATGTATTAAGATTTTTTTTTTTTTACAAGCCCTCACAATGAAAAAGAATGATAAGGTTTTGGGCTCTGTGCGGCTTACTGCTGGGTTTTAGTCCGATACTGTGAACATGATGGCCTCATTGTTAGGCCAACACGCGCCATGTCTATGGGTTTAAGCATGATTATTTACTGCGTTTTTGTTTCTATTCCCACTCAGGATCAAGCGAGCCTTCCTGATTGAGGAGCAGAAGATCGTAGTCAAAGTTCTGAAGGCTCAGGCTCAAAGCCAGAAGTCTAAGTAAATGTCTGTGTTTGTATTGCTTAAATAAACGATTAGAAACATTTGCAAAGTTTGCTTGAATTCATGACTCCTTTCCGTCCGTTGACATCTTTTGCTCTCACTTTGACCGAGCAGCATCTATACAGAAACACGTGAGTTTTGTAGTTTGATACTAGAATTGGTCACACAATTGATAAATGGTGAAGGCTATTTGTTTACATATACTGCATTTTTAGAGACATTCAGTATGCCAATATCTCCACGAGAATATAGCATTATATTAGATGCAATACCAGCAGGTTTTTTTGAGACTTTTGCAAGGCATCAGTGGATCTTATAAGCAATCAACGTTTAAAAACGAGGTCCGGTTAAATGGTCTTGTTACTATTGATAGCAAATGTAGTAGTACATTTTTTAGGTAAATATTTTTGGAATAACCATTTTGAAAATATTAATTGGAAATTGATTTGGACATATAATAAATACTGTGCCAATAATAAAGTTAATGAAATACACTCTTAAAATTATACACAATTAATCCAACAAACCTGTTCCTAAAAAGTCCTAAAAAAATCTTTTGTGTCTTGTGTATTTTGTAAACTGGATATGAAAACTAACTTTTTAAAAAAATGTATATGTTAAATTCTTTTGGATTGATGTTGAAGTGGCAGTAAAATTAACATGGAGAAAAGAGATGTTTTTTATCATGACAAAAAGGATATAGACAAGAATCACCTTTTTATGATAATTCTTATATTGCCTGGGACGTTTTATATACACAAATGTAAATGAGCTGATTCTAAAGTTAACACTTCAAGGCTGATCTGAAGATTTATTTTGAAACATTACAAGGATATTCAAACAGTAAAGCTATCAGAACTATGGACATTTACTAAAACCTAACTTCCTCCTTTTTATTTTGATTACACATGTATACTTTCTCTGTTATTTTTTCTGTCTTTTCTCTTTCTTATTTCTTCCTCTTTAATATGAGAATATTTTTTCATTAATGTTATTGTCCTTTTTGTTCTTCATATATAATACTTGATGTTGAAATTTTACTCATGATTTAGGTCATTATGGAACCTGTTATATTTCTCGAAATGTAAAATGTCTGTTTTTTGGAAATAAATGTTTAAGAAAAAGAAAAAGTCGCGCAACTGCAGCCAGAGAACCAAAATGGCGGTCCTTTTTCGTAGACTACGAAGTCGATTTCGCCACGTCGATTATGGATGGTCTTGGCTGATGTGTAACAAGTTATATGAAAACATCACTCTGTAAGATATAGCAGACTGCCAAAACTACGAAAAATTCAGTAATTAAATATTTTAAGTTATCTCGAAATGAGGATTACTAACGAATATTGTTTTCTAACCAATTCGAATACTTAGTTTTTATGTAGTAACAAGTTCCTTTGTAATTCACGGACACGTCGCAGGTAGCAAGTAACCACTTACAGCGCGGAGTATACACGCAAGGCAGAGGAATTTAAAAATCCGCGTCACTATAATTTTCTGTTTAAAAATGGATACTCTCTACGGTCTTCCATTTGCTTTACTGGAATGTCCAAATATTAAACTCAAAAAGCCTTCATGGCTGCATATGCCGTCGGCAATGACGGTTTATGCTCTAGTGATTGTGTCCTACTTTCTCATAACCGGAGGTAAGTCGTTAACATTTCTAACTGTCGACCGATGCACTAATGACAATAATGTTTAATTATATGTTTGTCGGTATTGAATCCTTTGTAATTTCCTTGCACGTCAGTTAGAGATAATTGTTTTTTCAGGGTTCAGTACCAAATATGGCTAAGGAATTATTAAACGTGATTTCACCTTTATGTGTATTGCAGGTATTATATATGATGTCATTGTCGAACCTCCAAGTGTTGGGTCAATGACGGACGAGCATGGCCATCAGAGACCAGTAGCGTTTTTGGCGTACAGGTATAAAAACTTTTTGTCAACGCAGGTCCTTTTTACTTAGCAACACACCTCGGTTGTTGTGTAAGAATCACCAGAGAACATTAGGTGGAGGTAAAACACCACCGTGAGGGAAAGAGAGAGTATTCTGCTGGTCGTTAGGTGGAGGTAAATGAATGGTTGCGCCTGTCTCCTCCTCAGAGTGAACGGGCAGTACATCATGGAGGGCCTGGCCTCCAGCTTCCTGTTCACCATGGGTGGCCTGGGCTTCATCGTCCTGGACCGCTCAAACGCCCCCAACATCCCCAAGCTCAACCGCTTCCTGCTGCTCTTCATCGGCTTCGTCAGCGTGCTCCTCAGCTTCTTCATGGCCCGCGTCTTCATGAGGATGAAGCTGCCGTACGTTCACCTTTCCCTTTTCGCCGGTCCTGCCTCGGTTCCTCCAGTGCTGAGGTTAACGCCCATTTGGTGCTTGTTTATATATAAACGACCTCGTTAGGTGGACCCCCTCCTGTCATTTAATCAGTGTAGCAGACCGAACCGTAACCCTGTCCCTAACCGTAAACATAGCCCTAACCCTCCTATCTCTAATCCTAACCCATCACTAAAGGGTGAGGGAATCCCAAAACCTTATCTAACTGTAGAACACCTACACGGCACACTGGTCCCCTTCCCCCCCCCCACAGACACCCAAATCTGCACTGTGGCTTCCTTGGCATATTATTACCAGGTTTCTGTGGTATGACCTCATAGCGATTTCAGCTTCCACGTCAGGGGTTGGTTCAGCACGTGGAAACCTCTGAATATCTGGAGTGGCTCATTCTGCAGATGTTCATGGTAGGAAAACTCTCTTTCCCAGGGGGTACCTGATGGGTTGAAGATGCACATGCCGACCAGACCTGGGGTATCCGTATGAGGTGACCCTGGTGGAAAGGAGCTGGAGAAGAATGGAAGAAAGAACCTGGAGAGACGGAGACGGCCATGAGTCTCACGTAGGCTGTTCTCTCAGAGCCTTATACTGCGATCCACCTGCCGTTTCCCAGTTTCATTTCCCAGCAGTTCCGCACAGTTTAAGCTCTTTAAGTAGTACACTTCAGATCATGTGACACGTGCAGTATTGATGGAAATTGGGTTTTGTTTAAATTGGCAGGAGGTAAATTCCCTGCCATTGCTATTGAAAATCTAATCTTGGTCACAACTTCATTTCTTTCCCGTTATCTGAACACTGTGTCGTGTTTGCAATGGTTATTTTTCTAAGAGCAGAAATAAACATTTGTGTACTTTACAGAATTTTTCGTACTAGTCTTGATCTGTGCTCATGCAGTTGGAGGGAAGTGGGTCCAGGTGGATGCATCTAATTAGAAAAGTATTCAGTCCTGTAGGTCTGGTGGCTCCTTAGTACAGGTGTTTAAAACAGTGCCTCAGTGGTTATTTAGCTCACCTGATGATTGCAGTGCCACAGTATTTATTTAGCTCACCTGATGATCGCAGTGCCCACAGTGTTTGTTTAGCTCACCTGATGATCGCAGTGCCCACAGTGTTTGTTTAGCTCACCTGATGATCGCAGTGCC
>JAOVYW010000014.1:1883702-1895287 GCA_025775045.1 Hiodon tergisus | reverse complement strand
TTAAACAGAATATCCAGCAAACTTCAAAGAAAAATCAGACGGTCATAGAAGTAAATACGTCCAGTTTTCGATCAAAAAAAGACTTCACCTATAACAGAACATGTATGTATTACTCCTTCTAGTCACGTGATGCTTTACCAAAGGATATTGCATTTTATAGTAAGTTTAGGCAAATATAGATTCAGCATCACCAAATGCACATTTTTCTTTCAGTCTCACCCACCAAAGCACCATTATATTGTCTATCACAAGCTGTGATCACTGCCACATGTACCTGCCAAACCTAATGAAGTTAATAAATAAGCCCTTATTTATGTCCATGAATGTTCAGCATGTGGCAGTAGAGCAGAACCCGGAAGTAATTGTGTTTTAGTGTTGACCAATCATACAGGGTAATCTAAGGATAGCCGGACATTCTCAGGTCAGCCTTCGTTTTTATTGGCTGGTTTTGTTGAAATGGATGTGAGGGGGTTTTGTTCCCCCCTCGAAGCGCTGCTTCACCGTTAACGTCTGTGCTTTCATTCTCGCAGCGCTGGCAGGGTTGTTGGGAGGTGTGGGCAAACGCAGGAAATGTTTCCATCACACACACACACACACACACTCACTCGTCCATGCAGAATGCCCCCCGCCCTCCCCTTACAGAGCGGATGCTAATTTGTGCTGCGTTGCACAGAAGCACAGACATTACTTTGTGGTTCTTTACTCGTCTTTTTAGCTTATTTTTTATTTTATTTATTTTTTTCTCTCCGTTGTTTATAGATGTGGAGATCGTTTTTCCATAAAACATTTTGTGTTCTTGTGGATTTGTGACCTCGTTATGTGTCCAGTGAGCCCCGTAATCTTTTTGTATGTTTGAAGGTGCACTTAAGTTTGTATGATTAATGTATTTTCAGTCATCTTCCCAGCTTTCTTGATTTCATTTCCCGTCTACTCTAGTATAATTTACGTTTTAGTTATGCATTATTATTAACGGTGATGTCATTATTAGTCAGTGAGAGATGTGAGGCAGGAGAGGTGAATTTGGTGGCTGATGACCATGGGAAGAACATGCTTATTCAGCCGATTTATTCCCTGTTGTCCATAAACAAACATGGAAGAAATGATGGAGAATGAATGTCGGACCCGGGGAAACCAGTGGACGTGTGGAAAGGAGTGGAGCTATCAGGTTTGCCTTTCGTGGCCAAGAACGAGTTCCTCTACAGGTTCACAGACGGCCGAGCTGGAAGTGAAGTCATCTCTGGACTGGGAATGAGTAGTCCAATCAAAGCGTCCATTCAACGCACATCAGGACAAAACTTTTTGAAAGCGATGCCGCTACAGGTATCGGTTGCCAAGGAAGCGGCTACATTAAGCCGTAGAAATTCTCCTGAACTGAGGAGACGGTTTTGTGGGAAGAGGAGGCTCGCAGAGTCTAGTCTACTTCCATTGGCTGCTTCGCTGTATGACATCATGCTGCACCCATGATGTCCGGTGCTGCAAACGGCCACTTTTAAAATGGGGCCTTTCGTTTGGTGTCGTCACCAAACATAACTGAACTCTCAGGGTGCCAAAACTGAGAGTGGTTCAGGTTTCTTTTTTTCCTTTACGAAGTTTCTATTCAACATTTAAAAGCGTAGACGTCGCAGCTGCATACAGCAGTGGCTATATACCAGGGGTGCTTTTAAATATTGGGCAATTCGAAATTATGAGGTCACCTAGAAATCTGGACTAAATCCTGAGAGAACCGAAAAGCACCGTGAAACGGCGACTTTTATTTAAGGTTATCGTCAATTTAAGCGTAAAGTATAGCAGTGGGAGTCCTTTACTGGTGTGGGGTCTGAATTGCGTCCATCGATGAACACATTTATAGGGGTTACAGGAAATACACTGCGATGGAAAATTTTTGGAAATGTCAGCAGGATTTTAGCGGCTCCTGGTTCGCCTGGACCAAATCAGCAGTTGTTGTTTTTTTTGTTTTTTGTGGGCTTCTTTTTTTTGTTGGCAGGCCATCTTTCACTGTGCCAGGTGATGGGCCGGGAACACACAGCTGGGGAGGGTAGCCTGTGAGAGGAACGGACGCCGTCCGCTGTGTCTCCAAAAACAGTTACAATCTCTGAGGAATTTGGAAGAGACGAAACAGGAGGGACACGTTGTAGATCCTCGCCCAAGTTTTATTTTTATGCCAGTGAGCCAGAAGCTCACATCTTTTGGTAAAACCAGCCCCCTGCTTATGAAAGCATAGGCTTGTGAGCCCAGGGTCAGAGGTTATCATCCCGTTATCAGGTCATGAGGGAGCTACCCTTATTCGACTCATAAATAAATCTGAAGTCCATCCTTCGGGAATTTTCGCCAGTCACTTGCTCAGGTTCAAGACTTCATTCTGGTATTTACGGATTGGATTTACGTGTTTGTTTGTTTTATTTTTTTAAATAAATGGTATTCATGCACAATATCTACACCCACATATATGCATGTATAACTATGAAAAGATTTTGGGATGCAACACGAGAGGCTATTTTTAAGTGTATATATAAATATATACATAATTTATTTTTTATTTTTTAGATGAATGGGTTTAAAAGCCCCCTCTTTTTCCTCTACACTGACAATGAAAGGTTTATTTTGTGCATTTTATAGGATATAGTTTGACCCGTCATATACAAGATCGCACATTTTAGGTGGGTATTTGAATGTCACAGATGATGGATAGTTTTCGTTGCAATCAATACTATTGTAATGGTTGTGTACCTGACCTCAATTTGCGCATTATCTAGTCCATTTTAAGACTTGTTACTGAAATGTCTGAGATATAAAACTCCTCTTGTGCCAGTACTTTATACAATGTGTCCTGTCACCTCTTAAAGTAACTTTAAGAGATGATACAGCTGTATTTCAGGGAGCTGGCACCTGTCCTGCCAGACAGTGTTTATTTCAGCCATCCTAAAGTAGATGTATACATCCTTGAGAAAATGGAAGTCCCTGTGGGGGACCTGACGTGTTGAGGGATTTACTTTTCAGACTGAAGCGACACCTGACTATCTGCTGTTCACATTGCAATTTGTGTAGCTGATATGTAGATCCAATGGCATGGAAGTGTGCTAGGCAAACCTGCATAACTTTTCTTCCTTTCTTTATTTTAGCAAGTCAATGGGCCAACATGACACGACTGCAGGCGGTCACAACCCGTGTAGGGAACAGAAGACAGACGTTGGTTGTTTTAGTAGTTTGTAAAAGCCACAAGCTGAGAATTAATGTTCAGCTTGACAGTATGTTGTTTTCAAAAGGGATAGCAGTACCTCTATAAGTGTGGTTAGTCGTCAGTTTGCATTGCCCAGTGGTCATTTCAAGACCCACTAAAGGGAAATTGTCCAAAAGAAAACCTGGGCTGTGGTGCTTGTCAAATTTTGTGCAGGCACTGTGATGTCCCAGTTCGCTAGATAACTACCCCTTAGCGCCTAGAGGGGGAGGGGGGGGCGATTATTATGACCCTGACACCAGAAAGGAACTGGCTCCTGAGCAGAAGATGGAGCACAAGTAGCACAGCAGCTTAACGCAGTTAACACGGTTGTTTATTTTCATCATTCTAATAGTGCGACACCGGGGTGGAGGGAGAAACACTTTAAATATATAAAAGCAGTAGTTGTGACTTTACTTCTGGCTGAGTGCATGTATCCACTCGAGTTAAAATATGAGAGGAGTTAAGAGCCAGCCCCAGCGGGAATGCCCCATGCCAAAACAGATCTAAGCCTTTGAACGGATTTGAAACAGTTGAGATGGCATGGGGAAGGAAGTTTAAATTGTGCTGGCAATGCTCTTTTGTATAATCCCTCCGCCAGTTTCAAAGATGGATGCCCTTTCATCAAGGTTACATCATTATTATTTATGGGGAAGCATGCTGGAAATCCACGGCCGCGCCAAACCGGCGTTCTGTGCGCGAGCAATTACCAGCGGGCTCCCTGTGGTGTGTTTGTTCCTGAGGCAGGGGCGTACATGTGAGATGATGTATGGGCAAACTGTGCACTGTTGTGCGGTCCGCTTTGACAAGTCGCGACTCGACCCTGTTCCCATCCGCTCCAACACCGGGACACACTGGTCATGCATGGGAAAATGTAACCCCTGCATCTGCGTGTCGTTCATTGCCAGAGGTCAGACACGCTCATCAATTCGATTTTACTTGTGCGTGGTCATGCGTCGAACTGGCTATTATCCTCTGGGAAGTATTCCTGCCAACAAACAGTGTTTCTGTAACTTGGATGGCGCTTTGGGTTTGCCTTATCCCCGTCGTTTTCTTGTGAGTAAGCTTTGCGGACAAGCTGGATAACACACGGCTACCCGGTTTGTTTGTCTCCCTTGAGGATTAGTGTTTAGAACACTGAGTAAGCATGTCAATGTGCCTCTAGGCTGAAAGCTGAGCTGAAACCTCCCCATCAAACATCTGAGTAGAGATGGTTGAGTTCACTCTGGCTTTGAGCAGTAAACAAAGTTAAATCTCAGCATGTTGTTTGCATAGTACTTCACGTGACACTGCTGCCGACCAGGAAAGCCATTTAAAAAAAAAAAAAACTTGGAGGAAGTAATCGTTTGTTTTTGCATTTGACAATGTCACACAAAATGGAGGTAGAACTTTTTCATCCCCTGAGGGAAGCATTTATATTTTTAAACCTTGGAACAACGATGGCCGTGACATGGTCTCAGCGGCAAGTCGCTCCCCTTTCATTGAACTGAAGTGGCAAACGCAGATAAACCTACCAAAAAAGAACAACCGCAGTTCTTCGCACAGACAAGCTTCAGTGGCACCCTGGCCCCCTCCAGGAAACGAACCCAAAAACAACCACAAGCAGCGGCACAAGGGCTGAAGAGTGAAACTGAGCTTTCTCAGCCAGTCAGAAGGGCGGCAATCATGTTCCCTGGGTGCCGGAACCCTAGCCCTGTCCACTCAAGTGAAGCACAGGCAAGCTTTGGGCACTGATCTTAAACCATCCCTGTCTACGTAACAGAGCAGTACTTGTTCACTCGTGTGGGCCATTCTGCACTGTGCCTGATGTAATCTCAATTAAGAGAACGTGTTTCCCGAAATAAAATAAAAAGGCATGTTGCTTACCAAACACGTCGCATGTCATGGCGGCTCAAATAGCCTATATGCCCATTATTTATTCATTCAAATTCCCTTGGAAGCACAGAGAGTTAGTCACGAAACGGAGTCTGTAAACAGGATTGCAGAGGGAAGGTGAGGGCTGTTTTTGTCATGAGATTAACAGGTGGAAAGCCTAAATGGAGTTGGCAGGTTGCTTGATTTTCGGTGAAGTCTTTGGAAAATCCCACCCAATGCCGTCCATGTAATTAATCACTTAAGATAGTCTGACACTATAAAGGCACACAACTTATTTTCCATAGGATTAGGCAAAATACTTGGGTTTTTTTTCCTCCTCTTAATTGGTGCTTCTTTTTTGATGCTGAACTTCAAAGGCAGTCAGTAATTTTAATCTGATTGGGTTTTGGGGTGAAGATAATTGTATTACTGTAATTAGAAAATGCTAAATGTGTTCCTGTAGGATTACCAGCTGAATCTCAGTATCTCCACCAACAATGTAGCATTACTTTGATTAACTGAAATATGGAGAGATATACCAGACAAATTTGATCCCTTGGGTTTTTAAATATGCCCTTTTAGGTGGGCAGAGTCTTTTATGTTAAATTGTTTATTTGGCAAGATGAAAGCTGCTTCTACAAGTGATCCAAAAAAATTAATTCCCCCCAAAAGTGAAAAATTTCAGTGTAACATCATCCAGAAGTACTTTATGTAAAAAGTAGTAATGACATGTCACAACAAATAATGACATTTTGTGTTTTTGGAAATTTCGCTTGAATTGAACTTTGTTATAGTTCATGGGGATGAAATAACAGAAGATTACTGATGAAGACTGGTGAGGATTTAATACTGCCCATCTTCCCTTACATATGGGCTATCCCGCTGTTGTAATGGCTGCTGTGATCTCTTGGTGGTTGTAGTAAGTTTTTATATTGTGGCATATTTATATTGTGTAATATCCTCCCTGACACGAAATATTTTTGATGCCATGGGTTTTTTTAAAGACCGGATTTAGTAGAGAACAGTAGGTAGGAGTATAATTGCCCACGATGTGAGTGTAGTATGAACACAAGGCTAATTAAACCGTTTAAATCCCTTGGTGGGCCTTGGTTGCGGACCTTAGGTGACAGTCATAATAGCCTGTGGATGTGAATTGAGCTCCTGACCACTAAAACCAGGATTAACTCTAACCCTGTCCTATGTCCAATGCCTTGGCCAGCCATAGCCATTAGAAGATGCATTTGAGCCTCTACTCAAAACTATTGACCAAATAAAATTCACCGTTCCTACACTGCTTTATTGCTTGACGCATGTAAACCCACACGTTCTGTGCCCAAAATATTTTAACCAAAGATTTATATTCAGCAAACGTTAGACTCAAACCAATTCCTTTGGGAGGCAAGCGTTCTAACAATAGAACAGTATGAAATTATTTCCAAATGTTCCGTAACAAGTTCTGAAGTGAGTATGTCCGTCCTTTTCTCTGGGGCACACCATTCCAGGCCGATCTTCAGAGTGCCAGGGAACGTGCCGTAATCATCCCTCAGAGCGAACAAACACCCACCGATCCACTGAGTCATGGCAAATTGGAGGGCCCAGGTGTTCGAGAAGGCTATGACCGCCTTTTGCACGTAATCAGCGCAGAAGCAAGCTTGGTTCCTTGGAGGCATGCTTGTGCCTTCAGAATTAGCACACGCAGTCCTGGAAATTCTGACTCGGGGAAACCTAACCATAAGAATGTTGACTATTGTATATGTAAACTGGACGTGCTCTCAATTCAAATACAAAAGCTCACTATATATAGATATTGTTATTTTATAAAATAAGCATATCTTTCCAATTTATTTTGGACTAATAAGTATCCAGTGGATATTTGCATTCATTGCTGTAGATAAAACAGGTTCTGCTGTGTGGGTAGAAAGTAAGAATGAAAGGGTTTGTTCCTTGGCAATTAAAAAGAGGACAATATTACAATAGCAATGATGTATAGTACCCTGTAGTGATCACACTTTCCAACTGATTGTCAGAGGGCATAACTTAAACTTTATGTTATGATATAAATGGCAGTTAAAATTGTCAACAATCCCCTTCTTTGAGCGTTCTTTTTTTCTATCAAAGCGTGTTGAGCTAAACATCGGAGCCGACGGCAAAGCCACATGAGGATTTTGAGAAGATGAACTTCCATTCACAGATATCACCTTTTGAAGCAACTGTGTGTGAGAACCAGCATCTTAAACTTGTTTTTTTTCTCAAAATGAGTTCAAAGTAAGGGAGAGGGTTGGGGGGGCATTGTTTTCATTTTCGATTGCACTTTAGAAGCTAAATGAACTGAAAAGCATCACCATGACATACTTATTCATGTGTGAAAATAAGTGCCAGTGTACCAGCCTCCAGATGATTAACACGTAGCCACCCGTTATTAAGCAGGAACATATTCAAATAATGGATCAAGCTGGGCTGTCTTTGTTAGGGAGCGGGGCTCAATGAAAAATTGAAATAATGAGTTTGTTTTAGTCTGACAATAAACTTAATCCCAGGGCCGGCCTTTTTGTAGAGCGACTAAATGCGGAGTTTGGTGATCAAGAGTTTTCACACCACCAACCCAACCACCTTTACAGGAAGTTCACACCTGACTACATTTACTGCCCTTCAGACATCGGCCGGAGATCTGAATTGCACCTCCCAGCATGAAAATGCACAGGGCAGATGTAATGGACGCACAAATTAAAAATAGATTTTTTGTTTTGTTTTGTTTTGTGAAAAGCTGCGTTTAACCTTTTGAAACATCTGAGATTGGCTCGAATGGATTCATGTTTAGTCTGGCACAATCATTTCCCAGGCTTTCCAGGACTATAGAACACACGCTACTTTTATCGAAAGCATTTATAACACAGACAGATCCCAGACGCAGTCCGAGCGAAAAAAATCTATTGAAAATAAAATTGGTCATGATTTAAAGTACCATAACCCTACAATAAAATATCTGAGCACAAGCAGGCCATAACTAAATGAGGCGTAGGTATTTACACGTGGTATTGAAAACGTGTTTCAGTTTGATGTTCCTAGCAGATGTCTGTCAGATTGGGGATAAGTTTTTTTTAATATTTAATACTGTCAGATAATGATTAGTATCAGTAGCTATGCCATGGATTCCATGCAGTGCGATAGGCTGAGTAAATTGATACATTATTGCATGTGGCTTATTCCTCTGTCTTATGAAGACATTAAACATACATTTCTACATGTTCTGAGGTTTTCTTCTTCTCGATTATCCACAAAAACACTGAATGACTGGAAGTACTGTAAAGTATTTTCTTTGGATTGGATAGATATTTGCTGCATGACTGCTGTTTGTAATGTACAACAAATAAAACGGAGACCATGTTTATCTGTAACCTGCAGATGTGATTTCATTTAACGAAGGGGTTTGCTGTGAATCTGTTCAAACATCTGGTCTAACTTAGGTTTCAAATCATTCTTCTGCATAGTTCAGTAAGACATGAAGAAGTTATGAATTAGTCAGTGACATGCAAACAGGTGTGCGTTATTTTAATGTCTTGGCGAGGCTGAAGTTACAAAATACAAAAAAAAACGTGCAAATTCTTATTCAGAACCTTCAGAGTGGCTCCGTCAGTAAAGGTGCCAGCCTGAACACCGACCGTGTCGTAGGAGCTGGAGTTTTCCGGTTCTTATCTAACTCATGTCAGTAGCAGATTGTGACCGGGAGAGAATTGGCAGAGCCGGAGGCTTGGGGTTGGTTAAATCCGCAGGGCCTCTCTTGGCTTGTCGCTAACGAGCATTACAGTACAGTGGAATCTAGGCATGCCCCGTGGGGGACATTTTAGTGGTGGACCAGGTCAAATTACAGGTGACTGTCTTTACCAAATTAGCTAGCAAGCTGCCAGCAACCAATGGGTGGGAGTGGTGATGACGTGGGCGGGGTCCCAGGTCACAAAGTTCTAAAGTGTTAGAACCTCTGCCTCAACACAATGACCAAAGTAAAAGTTAACTGGGTCCTCAGGCTCTCCCGGTCACCACCGCGTCTGTGTGGTTTTCTTTTCTTTATTTCATCCTGACACTCTTACTTCGCTCCCAAACCGTCTACCTACTGGGAAAACCAGGCCGTTAATAAAGGCTCTTAATCAGCCAAATTCCCAGCAGTGGCCTACGGGCGTGCCCGTGCTGGTCTCGTAAATGTCCGTTGTCTGTTGTTACTGGGGAGTGATGAACGATATCTTGGCAACCTCTTTCTCCTGCTTTTTAAATCTTTTTTGAGCATTTTAGTAGCTAGTGAGCAACTGCCGGGCTCTTCTTTTTTTTCCTGAATTCCGTCTCCGAAATCCCTACCTGGCCAGATCACAATTAAATATTTCCTAGATATTTTCTTTGCAGACACACAATGACAAAAAAGGAATTGCAAAACATTTTCACCAATAAATAACAAACCAGTTATGCATTTTCTAAAGAGATGATTACTGAGGTGTAGTTGACGAGTCCAAATTTATTGACGAAAGGATATAAAGGAAAACAAATGATCGCTCCAGACCCATTCTAGGGATCCTTTAAAACTGTATGATTTTTAAAATAACGGCAATAACAGGTTCTTTCAGCGCAACGCTGGGGAATAGAATCGGGTATTAAATCAGAGATGCCGTCTGAAAGTTGGAATGTTGAAATGCGTCCCGCTCCACAGTCAGAATGTCATTAAAACCCAGCAGACCTGGAGCATTCGCGCTAACCTGGCATCTTGCTCCTGGGGCTGAGGCTGGTCTCAGTCAGCTGAACCGACTACCACGACAGGGCTGTTTACGGTGGAAAAGGATCAACTATGCAGGGCAAATAACCCTGACTTAATGTAGGAGCCCAGACTGCATAGGGGGTAAAACAACATTACCAAGGCGGGAGTTATGAGCAGTGGATAAGGACAGAGAACAAGTATGTCACAATAACAAGGCCCTTATCTGGTCCTTGGTATGCAGAACAATAGAAGGAAACAATCTTGTACCACTGCTCTAAATAGACCTAAAAATGCTAGTAGGCCACAGAATCTCGGATGGTAATCAAATGACAGAAATATTAAAACCTAATAAAAAATGAGACCTTTAAGTAAGCACTTCCCATTTTTAAAAATGTAGTGCAGTGACCTTGTTCTAAGGAAGCTGGCCAGAGATAACATTCTGGGGCAGCATTGTTGTTTATAACATAAGACAGGGCCAAGTAAATCACCAAAAATATGCATTTAATGCATTTTTGTGTGTGTGGGGGGGCATTACCTGCTTCCCAATCTTTTTTAATGCGAACAAATTATATTTATCCAAAGCTGTTTACAATGTAATGTAACTAGAGGGTGTGTTTGAAAATCAATTATGAGAACTTGATTTCATCAAACGTCAAGTTATATTTGGCACAAATGATTTTTAAAAATTGGCCTGTTGATGGTCCAAACCCGATTGCAGGCCGGGCCCGGTGACCCAGAAATGACTGGTTTGAGTCTGGACGAGTCCCTCAGTGACTGATTGCACTGCCCAGGTCTGACGGGATAAACCGTCAGAGGGGCCTGACTTATGCAACATCACGGCTCCTGCTGGATTGTGGATTTAATAATCGCATTAAAAAAACTACAGATGACACCTGTTGCGAGACAGTGTTTTCCAGTCAGACAGAACAGAGTACTGATAAATTATATATCTTCTGTACAAATGTATTCTGTCTCCATTTTTGAGGGACGACTCAAACCGCATAATTGCTGGAAAGCTTTTTCAGACTTTGCGATGAAATTTCAGAGAATTTGAGATCGCTATGGTCAGGCTGGTTTTGCTTTAAGTGGCTGATCCAACAGTTTGAATTTGTATTCTGCTTGGCCGTTGCCTTGATTTCCCCCCCCCCCTCCCCCACCCCCTTCATCAATGGAAAGGATTTGCATTTGTTGAATAGCCAAGATGTGTGTAATCCTAACTGTGCAACAAAGGCCTGCACCAATTAGGTGAACCATGTCTTTTGCAATGAGATGAATTGAAGACAAGCCCACAATGTCTTCCAAGAGCAGATGTTGAAGTTTATACAGTTCATTGGAAATATGGCTGCCAGAACTTATCTGCTTTCTAAATCAAACTGAATTCACCAAATGTTGAGAATCGTTTCCTCCAATGACTATTATATGGGTTTTAATAACGTTGGCATACATGGTTGTTATTAATTGTCTTGGATGTCAACGTTTTACCAATTTGCAGTGAAACACGGATCCGCATACACCGAGACACATACGTACATCTGTATCTACCTGGCTGAATGGGATCAGAATTCTGATATTGTCCTTTGTTAGCTCTCCTGCCTTTACTTCCAGCTTACAAGCCATTCGCCTCACTGACAGACTCCTTTTATGTAGAGTGGCATCCTTCACTCTGCTCTCCCTGGGATTTTTTTTGCTTCTCTCTGGTTTTTGGCACAGCTCAATCCATCTGATCTCAGCTCAGTCCAATTTATCTCCGCTCAGTCCAGTTTATCTCAGCTCAATCCA
>JAOVYW010000014.1:1865982-1879685 GCA_025775045.1 Hiodon tergisus | reverse complement strand
AATGCGCAGTTCTTCGACAAGGCGGTAGGACGGGCAGTGAATGCGCAGTTCTTCGACAAGGCGGTAGGACGGGCAGTGAATGCGCAGTTCTTTGAAAAGGCAGGTCATGAATGTTCGGTGACTTGATGGGGTAGTAGAGGGACTCTGTCAATGAATGTTCAGAGTGGCAAGGGTCCTGCTCATTAATGTTTAGTCCTTTTGATTGGGTGGGGCAGAGGTCCTTGATGTGAATGTTCAGTGCCTTGATAGGCCAGAGCAGGGGTCAGCTGTAGAGCTATGATCTCATGTGTCAAGTCTGGCCGACTCCCGCGAGGGAGCAGGCTGCCTTTGAAGGCAAATGTTGGCTTTGATTTCCCTGACAAACTTTGGTGTGTCGGTACAGTCATCCGTGATGATGACAGAGTGGTAATTGGTAACAACTGGAATAACCCGTTAATAAATGTCCCTCTAAAGCTTTCTGGCGGGATCGAGAGCAAGTTTAATCACATCTAGCGTCACCATTAGATGCTGATATAGTGAGTGTTTGCAAAAAAGGTGAAGAATAAAAAAAATATATATATATAAAAACACTTTTGACTGCTGCGTGTACAGATAATCCCTCCAGAATTCTGCGTTTGGGGATTTAGCCTTCTTCCTCATCCAGAATTCCAAAGCAGGATTTATAAAAAATTAAATATATCAAAAATTCTTCTCTAGTTTTTTTTCATAAATGTAGTCTTTGATGTTTATTTTTTGTCTTTTGCGTTAGTGTGTCAGTAGAATTTTTTAATGTTATTTTTTTAGATTGACAGACGTTCTGTTTCTTGAAGAAGAACAAGGAGTTCTGCAACAGATGGCATGACCTCCGCAGAGCCCTGATCTCTACATCATCAACTGTTCTCAAATTTTTTGGAGTTACTAACCAGCCTGGCGAGTGCTATTGTCAGCTTAATAAACAAAGTCAGGGGAGGGCTGGTGTTATTGCATGCACATGCTTTTTCTGAGCTGACCAATTTATCATTAATTAGCTTCTTAATAGGTGACGGGGGGCCCCTGCCTTGTGACCACGGCTATATTACTGATTTTCACCTATGTCCAAACTAGATCTTTTTTTAAATATCTTGGAATCCTTTATGCTAAGTCAATTTTAATGACTAAGAGACGTCAAAATGATCAATACAGAGGCAAGAGGACAGTTTTCTCAAGATATTTTACTAAAAAATTATTTACTTTTTGTTCCCAATTAGCCTGGATGAGACTAAACCATCCTTCTTCAAAAAACAAAAACAAAAAATCATGGTAGCCTTACTATTATCCATTTGTTTTTAATTGTCTAAGAGTTGGATCAATTAAAGCTGGATTTTCCTTCACAGAGAACAGTCTGTTGGAGAGCATCCATCTCACAAATCTGTTTTGTGTACGTAGTTTGTCCTTGAAATCTGACAAAGTAATGAGGTTCAACATGTGCTCCTGGGAGTTCGCCACACAGTATCGGGTTTGCAAGTTCTCCACCGTGATGACCGTGATGTGTTCCGCAGAAGTGCCAAACTCTAAGCTGTAAACCAGACAGGATGCCCCGTTTTACCAGCAAGAAAACGCCCCCAGTTTAAAACAATCCACTTACCCAACCAATGTCTACTGCGTCCAAGAAGAGTGTGGACATATTTGATCCTAAGAAATATGCCTGTGCTATATGGCCCATCACAGCATGTTTGCGTCAGTGTTGAAAGGAAGACATAGTCATTAGTTAAACTGTGCCTCGCACGGATGACTTCATAGTGCGGCATGCGACAGAAATCGCCACAAAAAAAGTGATAGAATTCAATGTCATTGAGCTCTGTCATTTTCCATTCCATGTCACTGATGTAACAGGATATGAAGAAAAAACCAAACAAATTTTGCTTTGCTGCTCATACACTTGTATGTATCTCCAGAGACCTTCAAAACCAGCTGGCAAGGACTGGCCCAAAAATTGTTTTCAGCCCCTATTCTCTTTCAATAAAGTGACTGT
Organism: Hiodon tergisus; assembly: GCA_025775045.1. NCBI lineage: Eukaryota > Metazoa > Chordata > Actinopteri > Hiodontiformes > Hiodontidae > Hiodon > Hiodon tergisus. The sequence goes on along the minus strand of JAOVYW010000014.1, from coordinate 1,877,695 downwards.
TCTGTATTTGGGTTGGAATGAGACTCTTGTAGGTAACCTCAGACTGCGCAATTTAAGCAGAGTGCAAAGGTATTTTTTTGCAGGATTTCACACATGCAGTGTTGTTGACCGTTTTTCACCAAGTGAAGATATAACGGACTGCAGTTTGTATCTGACAGAAAAAAAGGCCGAAATTCATTCTCTTACGTATCAAAGCCAGATATTATTTATAAGCCTGAACTATGCATACAAACATGGAAACAGCACGTAGGAAAACAACATGGGCACGAGTGGCTTTCCTGGAACTCACAAAGTGTCTATTCTCTCTGTCTTTTTAACCCCAACAGGGAATGCCTGAAAGGTACAGAAGGGAGAGAGAAAATCCGAAGCAACAACGGGCGAGTGATTGAGTTTTATGAGAGAAGCTAAATTATTGCAGGTTTAATTTATAATGAAGCAGTGTTTCCTGCCATTGTGTGCCAGGAAAGCGCAGGTCTCCTGGCTGTTCACAGATGTCCCATTCCTGCTGTATCGCCCCGCCCCCCGCAACAGGAAGGAAGAAGAAGAAGTTTCTTTAACTCGCTGAACAATGTTTCTGCATTTGTTTTTTTAAAGGGCGATTGGATTGGACGGCAGTCATGCCCCCTCCCCGTCCCTCACAGGCACAAACGTGCTCCTGTGGCTTGTGGAAAAGTTATTCCGTCGTCCCACCTCATCATCTGTGCGACCCGCCGGGTGAACCTGGGATTCCGGCCTGGGCTTCGTCTAGATCCCACAGAAAGCACAGTAGAGTCTTGTCTTCAACCTCCCCGGGCCCCGTGAGAAATTAGGCTGTGCCCGCCGAAAGCACCGCGCCTTGACAAGTCGGTGAGAGGCAAGGCACCAAAACATCCCCAATTTGGGGAGTGGTTTGTCTGATTGCATCCTCCCAGCTGAAACGGTAATGTGCATGTTATTCCACATAACTAGTTTCCCTAATTGAAGGTGAACTTTCTGACTGGCCGACTCTATGTTACACCCAGTTATACATTTTACAGGTTCTTCTGATTTTGTGAATATAAGCGGAATTTCCATAAGTGTCTCCGGCTGTTCTCCAAACCAATCACTGGCACAAAACCGCTTTAAAACACACTGTAATGCTCTGCACTGCTTCTGCAAAACCTTTATTTCATGCACCAAATCTACCATTATATCGCTTCTGTGGATATTTCCGTGGACGGGTGCCGAATCGGTTCTATACGAAAAAGAAAAGGCGGAAAAGTTCAAAGTGGCTTGCGAGAAATGTCCCATATGTTTGAATGAACTTTTCGATTATTCACTACGGTCATTTGAACTTTATGATTTACACATGTCTACAGAAGTAGCTGCAAAAAAATTCTGTAAATGAAGAACACACAGATTTGGAAGTCTGCAAAAGTTCTCGTAACAGCTTGAGGTGAGATTTCGTACTGCAGTCCGGTAGTGCAGAAACTCGGCATAAAACATAAATAAACAATCAGAAGAAAAGGCAAGCCTGTGTCTCTTAGTGCTGGACACATGTTTTATTAGTTCTGATTTGAAAGTACCCATTATGATTTGCATTGACATTGACTGATGGTATTGAGTGTATGCCACGTAGAAATCTAACAAGGGGGTTGTATAGAAGCTGTTATGTTATAGTCAATGCTTTAGTTGTGTATACAGTTATATATATCCGCCATTACGTCTAACTCGGAACAGAAAAGATAATGCATCCTTCATATACAGGAAGTGTCGTTATTTCACAATCAATCGCATGCACCTATATTATGTTTGACATATGTTTGGCAGTGGCACTGGTGATCCTAATACAAGACATTTTCAGCATTATTTTGCACTAAAGTATGTAGTGGGAACACACATGCAAACACACACACGCACACCATTAGCTTGCCTTAAAAAATATAACAATTACATAGCAAATCCTAGTTATGCTTTTCGTTTAATTTTATTCATTTGTCATTTTGCAATAACAATGCTATTAAATATGTCTCCCCAGGGGACAGATTGGGAGATGCAGGACAAGTGAGACAGATTCCTGCAGATGTACTCTATGAGATACCAGTGGGCATTGCCATGGCAGATTAACTTGGGCCTCTCTTTCTCAGACCACCACAGGAGAGAAAGACCTAAAATCCCACCGTTGAAAATTGTGCCCAGATTCCCAATAAGCTTACCAATTTATTAAAAGCTATACAAAAATAGCATTTTTAAAAACATCTGTTAACAAAATACGGGCAGTACCTCCTGTTTTTTTTCTTTCTTTTTTTTGTGGAATATTTCAGATGTTTTACATTATTTTTCTATTTCAGCATGTTCAATACTGAGAAGATTGCACGGGATACTTGAAAGACAAGGATCATGTTTTAAACGCAAACAAAGATCCATTTGTCATTCAGGGTCCTGTCCATATCTGCATCTGAAGCGTGATTTGCATTTGCAGTCAGCACACTGATGCAATTCATTTAATAGTTGAAAACTTTGCCATTCTTCTTTTGAACTTCATATATAAAAATACCTAAGCAGATTCCAAGATTGGCTTGTTAAAATATCCTTTTAAATATCGAGGTGCAGAACACGCAATGGTTCCCATTAACAATGGAATACATACCTCTTTTTGAACGGCAATACTATGGACAATTCTGTCCCAAAACCAATAAGCGACATTTCTTTCTTCATATCAAGAAATGTAATTTTATTAAATGTATTTGGTAGGCTTAAACGATCTCTTAAAGAACAGAAATGAAATGAGAGAACAGTGGTGGCCAAGGAAAGACCATAAAATATGAACCAGGTGCTGAGGTTGGAAAGGCTTCAGAAATCTCACCATTCAGTTTTTAAGTCGGTTGAGACTACATGGGCCGGACTCTGGCCCCTGGCTCCTCCGAATGCAAAACACCGAGCCAGCTCCTTGCAGATAAGGGCCAGTTTACAGTGCTTGCGAATGTGGTAAAATAAATTATGAGAACATATCAAAGTTAGAAACTGCAGAGCTCTCACTGTGCTTTCTTTGTGGGATAGATTGAGATATAGGCCAGAGGTCGACTTTAGAGAAAAGTCAGAGCAGCAGACATTTAAAACTATTATGCAAATGAATATCCAAACAGTACAGCTGAATAAATCCATTTGTTTTGACGGCCTGGTTATTTTCCACGTATGGGCCTATGATGGTCGTGTTACCACATATAAGTGAAAAGCCACAATCCGTTCTCAAAGCACATCAAACAGTCAGGCATGTTCATACTTGCTTCCAAACATGGAAGCACACTGAGCGTGTTTGAGGCAGAGGGAAGGGATGCTTTCATTACAATTAGGATGACTTTTCTCCGCTCTAATAACCGTCTGTGTCGATGGCTATAAAGACAAGTTTATTCATCGAGAGCCAGCAACGCCCAGCGTTTGTGAGACAACGAACTTGCAGAGCCGGAGTGAAGGGGCCTTGATGGTCTTGGGGCAATGTGGTCTGGCGGAATTGCTGTGAAAACCGCTTGGACAAAAGACAAATATCATCTGACTCTCTCTCCCCTCTGCACTCAGCAAAGGGGGAACAAAAAGAGAACTAAGTAGAGTCTGTAAAATGAACTACAATTTCGTTTTAAACATTTAATTTTTTTTTCTTCCCGTAAGTCTGACTCATTCCCTGCCATTCACTGTCAGGAGGAGTGGCAAACAAATAAACTGGCGTCAACTCTAAAGCTCAAAGTAAAAGCTGACATTTTAAATCTGAAGACTCACAAACTTACCAAGAGCTGAGACCTAATTACAGAATGACTTATATGGTACACACAAAAAAAAAGTTGAACTTTTCCCCATTGCTTTTCCCAAGCTGATTACCTCTTTATCATCTTTATACTCTTTTCCATAATTTTCCTACATGGAAAACTATATAGCTGCATTCTCATTCCAATTTGGGAGTTTTTGAGTTGTGGATTGAGTGCTAGTCTCTACCCACAGCCTCCATAATGGCATATTATTCTGTACCTCGGCATTGGTGAACTGCATGCTGGGTTTTTAATTGCTAATTGCTAATTGCTAATTGCTACCCTTCACCATTAAAACATGTTTGCCTCGTCACACTTTGGTCTACTGGCAAAGGTGTAATGTATCAATTTTTTTATATATATATATATATATATATATATACCCATCTGTGTCTTGTTGTATGAGCTTTCTTACACCCCGTATCGCTGTCAAACACAGAACATTGGGATATGGTTTAAAACTAATGGGAACTGTAGTCCTAGTGGTACAAAAGACATATTTTCAGTTCTAATTTTATGTCACCACTAACAATGGACCGACTGAAATACAGAACACGGCTTCTTTATTTACCCAGGATTTAAAAAAACAGTTACCATGATTACCACTTATTTCACATTCTGTTGTCTGACAAACCGTTTAAAAAGTGGAATTTAAGGGGCTGACTCCTCCCCTCCATACTTCTAGAATGTAGGTGCCTTGAGAAAACCAGTAATCATCTGAAACTCTTCATGCGTCACACACGCACACACACACACACACACACACACACACACACACACACACACACACACACACATACGAAGCTGATGCTTTTTCCTGACAGGCTTTGTGAAATGGAGTCTTGGGGAGGTGGTTTTATCTGTGTGCTGATTTGGGGATCGGTCCAGAGCTGCCCACACATGCGATTTCAACCAGTGAAAGTTCACAGCTGGTGGTACGGAGAAGCCGTTCTGCCTGATGTCCATCAGCAAGCCGTAAAACTGTCTGCCTGAGGAGGAATCATTCTGAAGTGTTGGCAGAGAGTATCATTATCACGCTGCTGACCATACCCCCTCAGCATGCATGCATTGCAGTTGTTGTAACTGTGAAGTTTTTAGCAGATGCTTTTATATAGGGTTTCTACCAGCTAATTGCAACGCAGTAGATTTAAGCCACATATTTTTTAAGACACATGCAATGCAGACTTCATTATGTTCTTCCATGTACTTCATTCATATAAAAGAGGGAAAATACAAAATATTCTGTCATCCTGAATCCTACCTTCACACTTCATAATCTCTGCTCTCAAATTAGCTTTACCTTTTTGCTGTTAGCTTCTCTCTTTTGTTTGCTAGGAAATTTGCAATTGTTTTAAAGAACCGCCAAACCACACTTAAAGTTAAAAATAAGTTGATCTTTAGTGAACATATCAACAGGCAGATAATTGTCAAATTGACCCATTCAAATGATCAAATTTGTGCAAGCCATCCAATATGAATTCTCATATTCATCCGTAGCAAGAAAGCTGTATTCTCTGTATTAAATGTGATGACGTGGACTCATCGGAACAGCAGAGGGTATTGCTTTGAGAGGCACCATAAGTGTGCTACAGGAGTAATAACATAAGGGCACAATATCAGGATATAAACAGGATCCCACTTGGACTGGTGCTGTCCACCCCTGGGTTTGACACTAGAGATGGACTGAGGCCACATTCAAGGTATCTGTTCCTTGCACTAAAAGCTCCAGTGATATTGCAACACATTTGGTAGAAAAGTACCCAAAATCTTATGCCCATCATAGTTACATTGGAAAAGTGTTACATTAGACATTTTAATCAATCAAGTTTCAGAAATAAGCATCATTAAAAAAGACTAAATAAACATAACTCATGGCTGGCACCCACAAATCAGGAAGATCAGCCGATTATTGAATATGTCTGGTATTACTCATCAGCATTATCCCCATTACCAAGCCATCTATACTGATAAGGGTTGAGCAGAGTTAAGTGTCTGACATCGGATGCTGTGTGGAGTTTTTAGACTGCGGCGATCCGCGTGCACCAGTCAGCAGGAACCTCACAGACCCGTGAGGGTGCAGTCCAGACCGCGTTCCAGCACAGTAAAGCCACAAAAACACAGTGCTTTTCTCTTCCCTCACTCATCCCCATGATTCAGCCCAAGGCAAAGAAAGGACGACTTAAATCATGTACCATATCACGGCGCTCACTTTCCCCTGCCATAAAGAAGCAGGCTATCCTTCAATTTTCCAGTCAGGATTTTACAGATGTCAAAGCACACTACAGACAAAAGGGAGTCACGCTGACAATTCAAACAATTTACACCTCACGGGTGTATATATTTTTTTGTCTTTTGAAACGTATGAGTAGCTATATTAATGATTGTTGTACTCATGTTGCAACGAAAGAACGGTATAGACCAACCATCTTGTCTACCCAACCCATGGAGTTGCAGGACATCGAAATGTCAAGCATCAAGTGCGCTTAAAAATGTGATCACGTGGAAAGTGATTTCTGCCCCAGGCCAAGCCTCTTGGCTAGGGCAGTGGCTAGGAATAAATCCACTCGGTTCTTACGCTCCTTGTAAAAGTGTTCCCCTGGGAGCTGTAGCACCTCTTTAAGGGATGTCAGAGTAAAAGGAAACTGCCACTGTCAGACAGGTGGAGGCGTGCGGACGTGTCACTCAGCTTCAGACCGCCGTCGCTGGGGAAACCGCAGCCAGGCGTCACAGGGTTTTGCCTGACTGTGTAAAAGAAGGCCACTGGAAAGGTAGCTTTGTGCCAAGGAAAGTTTTTCAAGTGGGACGGATGGCTAAAGGGAAGTCGCACGCTGTCTCAGCTGCTCTCGGACGGTCTCCATGTAGCGACTCGACCGCCTGCAGAAGCTGCTCTCGGACGGTCTCCATGTAGCGACTCGAACGCCTGCAGAAGCTGCTCTCGGACGGTCTCCATGTAGCGACTCGAACGCCTGCGGGAAGACTGCCAGCGTTGTCCAGGGGAAGCTTACGTCTAAACCGTTCTACCAAACCGTTGTGTGTTGTGAATGTGTCTGTGTTGTTGATGCTTTATCAGTTCTTATATTCATCTTTTTTTACACTGTCACAGTATTATTACTGAATGTCCTGAATAAGTATTACAGCAGCGTATAAGCCCAAGCATTATTCTCTTCACTTAAAATAAACGATAGCTTTAAATCTTTATTGATAAACGAATAACAAATCAATTGCAACCATACTGGTCATGATTACTGATTGATTTGGGACATTGAATAAGTTAAAAACCTTAAAGGCGTAAAGCGTGCATCAAAAATAATCAGATATTTCATTGATTAAATTCAACACTAGGAATTTCAATCCAACTCAAAACCCTCTCATGTAATTCTCATCAACTTAGAAATATTAAAATATTAAACAATATTTTTGTATTTGCTGATACAATAGATCAAATAAACTTGCCTTGAACAGGGAATCGGGAGTAATCTGGAATCCAGATAACATGGAATGACAAGAATTCACTGATTATCTATGTTACTAAATTAAACACTTATGTGTTCAAAAATTGTTGTTACAATCTCAGGGTAAAATTAGGGACTGTTAAGGAAAAATTGTTCTTTAAAAATTTAATCATCAAACATTGGAAGCAAATTAGATTTTATTTTTATTTACATTTTCAAATGGCCATGGGTTAGGCACGACGTAATCAAGAAGATTATCTTGGGACAACAAAATATTTTTGTTTCTGGACCGTAGGCAAAATGACAACATCCAGATATTGTCTTTGGATAGTGCCATTAACATTAAATCCTAGCTTCCAATAGGCATTTTGGACATGAAAATACAATGGAAATTGCATTGGTCTCTCTTTTCTCAGCAGATTTTTCAAGTCATGATTGTACCGTGACCGAATCAAAGCAGAGTCTGATAAATGGAAAATATGAGCTAAAGTCTGCTCCTGAACACTACAACTCTATCCTACGGATTTGATTTCTGTCAGAGAACGTTTCTGCTCCGCTAAAATCAATAACACTAGTTCTGGGCAGCACTTAAATAACCTCAACCCCACAAAAACATTTTTTAATAGGGTCACGGATTATCTTTTGCCTGATTTTTCACTCTAGAGATGGATTAAGTATTTTGCTTCTAAAATAACTGGGAGTCACTTATCTCTTCCACACTTGAATTATTTAATAGGTCGATTGCGTAACTTATATAAAATTTCCTGTACGTCATTTGGTACGAGGCAAAAAAGAGATTACAAAGACAAATTGTAAATCTTGTGTGTTTTTAAAGTAAAAATGAGTTCAAATTGCACGTTGAGAAATTTGAACGGAAAACAGAATGTATTCAATCACCAATGAATCAGCAGTGCAAAAAAAGTTTGCAGTGTTGGCATTGTGATCTCACGCTGCGGTAGTTTTGGTCCACAGGCCATTCGTAAAATGTCTGTTAACTTCGCTGCTGCAAGCAATGCAACGAATATCAGGAGTTTTTCACTTTCCCAGCCTTTTAGGCTCCGTTCTCTGCTCTGTCAGGGTTATTTGTCTCCGCTAGTCCGGTACGGTAAGCGCTAAGAGCTGGGTGAAGGTTTGTCAAGATGCTGACCACGGTCAGCAGTCTTCTAACTAAACTCCGATGCGACGTTTAATCCGGCGTATTAACTTTTTTTGAATCGCCTTGCAAAACAAGTTTGTCAATGTCTCTCGTTACCTCCCTTAGGAGCTACATATAAAACGGGCAAAGGCATGGTCCAAAGTCTGCTGGAGACTATTGAAAGGAGATCGGATATTTCCTCTCCTTTAATTTGTTGTTTTCCTGCAACACTTCCTTCTCATTCTTTTGGAGATGGCGGGTCAACTCAACCAAAATTCAATTTTAAATAACACTGAAATACTTGCCCAGATGTTAAACATTAGCAATCATTTTTTTTCTCTCAAGACATAGTGTACAGTTTTCCAGCAGGGACTTCTGTTAAGCAAAGTGCATGGTGACTACAGCCTGGCTTGTAGTACAGGATTTTACTCTAAAATCCTGATTTTCCACCTTTGTGCCGCACCTTTGTGTGTTTTTGAAATAAAGACCTATGAATACATGTAATGAAAGTACAGCTCTGGTGTCACCCCCAGTTAATCAGACTTTAGTTAAAATGGATGCTTCTGAATCCTGGTTTTGCGGATTCAAATTTCACACTCCACCATATACACTTCAAACTTAGAATCTGATCTTTTACTTTCATTAAAATGTACTGTTTTTATTTTAGATGAAGACTTTCGTTATATGAGGGTTTGAAAGCTTCCCAGACACTGTACCCCCCTTCTCATGCCTTGGACACTGACAGCTCTGCTCCAGAACAGGCTATAGCAAGATCCCCGAAAATCAAATGATACCCCTGCTCAGAAACTTCAAATCACCCATAGCCATTTGGCACCACCGGTCAAACATTCAGAAAAACACCGATTGTAGTTTTAGATAGATTCCAAAAACACTTCTGGCATTGGGGCGGCATTTTAGAATCGTTCTAAGCGCACCAAACCAAATCGCTGACATTGAAAACACTGAACTGATGCGATCCGCGGGTGACCTTCGACTGTGATGGGCTCTGCATTCTTTGGTCAAACATGGATTCCCACAGTGGTCGACGGTCATTTCCCAGCTTCTCTCGAATGCTTAGAGATTGATGCCTTTACGACAGATGATATTACCAATTCCTCCCCAGCCTGCACGTAGACAATGAAAGCATTTAGCAGGCTCTAAATGTGCGCATACAGAACCCAATCGTATATCACACATCAATGACTATTTATTTTTTTTCTCTCTCCTCACAAATCGTAGAAGCATACGTGATTATGATGGATGGGCATATGTCTTTTTAGTAATGTCTGAATACCATGACGGATTTGAATAGCAGCGGGATGGAAAGTTCAGCCGTAGTTCAGCTTTAAATGGACGTCGCGATGAACTCTTATCCAGCCTCACCACGTGGCTCAGAAACGGCTTTTGAAACCTCACAATCACGTAGTTAAAGAAGAGCTGGACTAATATTTACTTTGCCTTGACTGACACCCGACGAAAGCTGCTTTTATGACACAGTGACGCCCCTTCGCTCCTTCAAGTCCGAGAGATTTCAGAAGAGAAATATGGATGCATCGGACCTCCGATTTTACTTCAAGTGCAATTTTATATGGACGGGTTGTTTTCATATGTCACGCATTCTTAATTTTCTGAAGCTACGTTTAGTCACTTTTTAAAGGAATACGCAGTGTTCCATGAAGCCTGTGGAAGTGGAATATTGACTTTTCAACCCCCGAAGTGCATTTTACCACACAAACCACCTGAAATATAAACGGGGAAGGGGAGCAACTGGGGCCATATCAATGAGGTTTTCCATTTAAAAGGGATGGAAATTACAATTTAGTCAATTTTGGCATTCTGATGGTATAATGACATCAACAGAGACCAAGAGAAACATTTAAATATATATAAAATTAAAAAAAACATTCTGAGGTTATTATTTTAGCCTCTGTAATAAAACGGGAGATTGCAAATGTGAATCATACGAATTAAAATAAATAACCTGAACCTAACCCACCATATAGCACAAAGGAAATTATTCGTCTGGAGCTAAAGTCCAATTGTTCATTCTAAGTTCTTGAAAAATTTGTCTGTGACTGCTTTCGAGAATAAGTGCTAATATTTGACAAAATCTGTATTTTTTTATTTTTTTGTTAAGCCTAAAATCAGAAATTACACCAGCTGAATGTTTAAATCATTGCTAGCTTACGTCTGTAGCCATTAGAATAATTATTTGCTTAATTTTATTAAAGTTCTGTTTTTTTTAGTTGGCATTTACTCTTGCAGCAGTTGAAAGATCCAAGCGTAGACCTCTAGTAAGCATTAAAATATTAAAATTTATCTTTCAGATAAAGACTTTATTGTCCTTTTTTCCTCAATTAATTCCTGTAAATGAGACAGTACATAAAACCTTGTGTAATACGTACATCATAATCTTCTTTATGCCTTTACACAATACACTACATTGTCCGTCTTTCTTTTTTTACATATTTCTGTCTATTTTGGTAAGTTTGGTGATTTCTACATTTCATACAAAGACCCATATGATCTATTTTTGTATGTTGCATTTTCTAAACAAACAATGAGAAAACAATCAGTCCAGAAAGTGGAGTTTGTTACCAACAGTGTTTTAGGAATGCCAACCAGATCAAGCGAACGTGTACACATTCTTCCAATGTTTAAAAAATCATGGCCAGAATTTAATGATATTTATCATAACAATAAAATATTTTTTCGCGTTTGTTTGAGGGTCCTTGTCGACATTGTCGGGGGTATTTGTGGCATGCCGGCCTGAGGACACGCCCCCTGGCAGACTGTCTGACAGGCATACCGTGAAAATTCCCTCATCCAGAGCCAGCCTTAATGAGATCACACTCCGGTGCTAACAAAAGGGAGACGGCAGAGTTTTTGGTTAGGAATTAAAAGCCTTTGGTCATGTTGCATTGTGTGAGACCGAGGGATTTGGTTTAGATTGGCGGTTTCTATAAGGAAGTTTTTTTTCTTTTCTTTGATACCCGTTTTGTTCATTTCTGACTACAAATGAAAAATATATATATAAAAAAACAGGATAACAGGTGTTTTATATTATTGGTACACTACATTATTCCAGGAAATCTCATTTGTTGGGTACCCTTGCAATGTACCTCTTCAGAGGAGTGTTGTTTCTTCTCCATTTTAATAAGGAAAATTAATGCTGAGGCATTGCCACTAATCCCACTAAGAGTGGAAACTCTACTTTTCCAAAATGGTCCGGCACCTTGGGCGACAGAGGAACATTTACTACAAAATGATACATAGAAATGACGTTTCTCTGTGTGATCAGACAGTTTTGAATACGTGAAATTGTGTGTGTGTGTGTGTGTGTGTGTGTGTGTGTGTGTGTGTGTGTG
>JAOVYW010000014.1:1827042-1844399 GCA_025775045.1 Hiodon tergisus | reverse complement strand
CTGTAGACAGGTCTGATCCATGATGAGAACCAAAGAGCTGTAGACAGGTCTGATCCATGATGAGAACCAAAGAGCAGTAGACAGGTCTAATGAGTGATAATGATACAGGTGACAGCCCTGGCAGCATAAAGACGGCATATAAGTGTAATCCAGATCTACTATATTATAAGCTAATACCCAGCGAATTAAATAACATTTCCACAACGTTGCTGAGACATTATGAGATTAATGCATTTTTCCCTCAGTGGGTTCCTTTGTGCAGTGAACCACAACCTATTTGCAACGTTCGGTAATTATTTCCCTCTTCGGAATGTAGGAAAAAGGAAAACGCACACAAACGCACACTTATCAATTATTGATGTCTTGGGAGCCGATAAAAATCAAAATGTCCGAATAAAAATGTGAGTAATCACTTTTACTGGGACTCAGAGTTACTCAGACTACAAAAGCACATCTGCCTTTTATAACTGAGATAACGTGGATTGCAAACGACGGCCTATGCAGACAAAGTGAAACAGATGTCACCGCTGCACAGCAGAGTTCATGTTCACCCCTCAGTTGTAACGGCTCGGTTAAACTCTGAAAATAAGCTGTGGCATCGTCAAGAATGGACACGCAAGAACATTTTTATTTTATTTTTTTTAAGAATGAAAAAGAGAGATTAAAAGGAAGCAATTTGGGTTAATCAAGTTTTTGTTTATGGTCTAATTATTAAGTGCATTTGCATTGCATTGCACTGATGTTTGTTTCTCTTTCCTCATCGCTCCCTGTCCAAGGGAAGATCAAAGCGTGAATGATACATGCTTTTATTCTCTCGCCTCCGATCAGCCTGATTCCGTGTGAGGAACATCTCTTCGACCAACCAGGGAGAAGTCCTTTGGTTTGCGTGAAATTTTTCCCCATCCCGTCTCATTTAAAATTCCGTTTATGAACCTTTTTATTTTATTTTTTTGAAACAATGTATGTTGGGTCGTCATAGAGCATATATTTAAACAATACCCTTAATTATGAATCCTGTTCTTACATGTAATTGTAAATGGCACCGGGGAAGTGTGTTTCAGAACAGAAACAATGCACATGGATGCCACAGCACTGCATTTTTTTAACGGCTGCTGTCTGCTGCTGTCGAAGAGCCAGCTGAATGCCTCCATTGTGCCTCCACACCTTACACTGGCGTCCAGCATCGCTCATCGTGCGTTTTGTGACTCTCGGATGTTAGTCTGATCAGAGCGCTGCAGAGATCCCACGTCTGCTCCTGGGTCATCGCGACCGCTCCGCTACCTGACACAGGGGATGAGCGCTTTTGTGCGGCTGTGTAAACTTGGCCCGCACACCTGTTGCTGACAGGGAAGGTAGACTGGTTGGGTCCTGCAGGTGGGGAGGGGGGCAGCTTTGAAAAACAAACACTGACCAGACCTGTAGAACAGCGCCCATTCAGCACCCAGGCTAAAGTGGGCAGTCTGAAACAGCAGAACCAGCGCCTGAGAAAGGATTGCGGGGCATGGGAAAACCCAACAGGGGGCTTACATGAGCAATTGGAGCGCCTGGGGGGGGGGGGGCATTAAGTAATGAGCGTCATTGTGGAAATGAGTTCACTTTAAACACCAGCCAAAACTCTGCATTCCTCCAGATAAAGGAAGGGCATTAGTTTGTGATTAATTCTTTTTTCTTTTGTAAATAAGCAGGCTTCCCTGTTAATGAGAGTGTGGCCCTGGGAAAGGCTTGACTGAATGTCGTTCTGAAAGAGGCAGACCTGTCTTTAAACGCTCAGACTCACTGAATTACACACCCTGTTCTGGTCCATTATTGGTGAACTGTGGTCGGAAAGGGCCAAACAGAGGGGGGCAACAGACCGAGCGCTGGTTAATGAGTGCGGGGGAACGACGCCCGGCAGCATCCGCTGGCATCGCCCGCCGGCATCGCCCGCTCAGCCGACCTGAGCGGATTTATCGCCCAGGCACGAGATCCCTACAACCCAGACTCAGAGCTGAGCTTCTGTCTGCTGCTCACAGAATGTTTCCTTCAGGGGAGGTACGCTGTCGAAGACTGGCGCAAATCGGGCCTCCCGTCACAGCGTATCGTTTGCAGGTGAGCGATGACATCATCCACCCAAAGGTGATTCCTGGTGACGGGAAATCGCTGCAGAGAGCTGAAGTTCTTTTATTAACCAGTTTCCATTATTAACTGCTATTTTAGTGCTACTGGAGGATAAAATCTACTGACAGCAACTGTACCATCTTTGGGATGAGAATCTTGGAATTTTTTCTGGGGTGAGGGTGGTTCTAACCTGAGAGAAAAGAGAACATATCAAAATCCAAGCTGTAGGTCTAGAATTTTAGAACAGACCAGAATTTTAGAACAGGCGAAACCCATAGGGCCGTTATCACTAAATCAACAGTATGGCAGGGACACCCCATAAGAAAATGCTTTAACCTCTGTTTTAATCGTCAGGCCGTAACTCAAGCTGTTGAGGTTGCGTATGGGATTTTAACGTAAAGCAGAATCATAACTTTGAAATGCAGTTTTCTTTTAACGATCAGACTGGCGCAACGGAAACCATACATATTACTCTGACGCTTTAAATAGCAGCAGACTACCAAGCCTCCGCTCTCTCTTCCCATCGGGCGTCCCACAAGAGAGCATTTAGTCTATACACACGTTTTATACATACATTCACACATACATATATCTGGAGCAGTGCTGTATTGTGAAACCTGAAAACAGATTACAGCAGCGGACTCTGCATTCTGTCAGGCTGTAGTATCAGCACCGGACGTCCAACAGCTCGCTCGCACCCGTACGTTCTTCGCGCATTTCGGTGTCGCCAACTCCTCCGACCCGAAAAGGCGGCGTTCACACCAGTGGGCGAATCGCCGCACATATGGAGGGGACCGTGGCGGTGTTCGGCGAAGAAAGGACCTGAAAGAACCGAGGAAACTGTTTGTTTTTTCGTTTCTCTGGGTTTACTGCTAAGACGTTTAAATCGTCTGTTGAAAGTCTTCGCTGGGTGCGCGAAGTGGACCAAACCGCACAGCTTTTACACAGATGTGACGAGGGACGATTGGTAGATCTGCTGCTGTTTCAGGTGCAGACCATTGGCTCTAGCAGACTGGACCTCTGGCTGCTCTACACCCACATGTACGATCTCAGGACAATGCTTTATGAATGACTTATAAACCCCGAATAGACTTCACTTACTCAATGGTAATAATCCAAATATGCACGGCCACAGGAGGTTAATTTTGCATGGAAAAAACGCACATCATACGTGATTTGTTAATCCTGACTGGTCCCCGCTCGGCGCTCTCTCTCTCTCTCTCTCTCTCTCTCTCTCTCTCTCAGGGGCCTGGGCACCGCTGACGGACACAGCAAACGCGTCACACAACCGCACAACCCTTTCCAGTGCAGCCTGGCTTGGTGTGCACAGGCGAGAGCAGCAATTGGGCCCAACTCCGGTCCTGCATCTCCCCGCGTCTAGCCAGTGTTTAGGTTGGCCTAAAGTAACTCAGAGCAGACCGGGCCAGAACCTCCGTAGCTTCAGCTCAGCCAAGGCTGCAGTTAAAACCCCCTGACTGGAAGTGCACGCTGGTCCCGCCCCTCACATCACTCGGCGGTGGGGGCGGAGCTTATTCAGAACAGGATGTGTAATTATTACCTCCAGAAATACTAACCCCGTGTTTCGTTCTCCGTCTGTCCTTAGACGTATACAGATGGTTTTCATCTAGCTTCCTGTGTATGGAACGTATGGTTGAGAAAGCTGATTAAAACTTTTTTTTTTAAGAAAAAGTAAATTAAGTGAAGACAAACGCTGACCTGAAATAAAACAAAACAAGATGGAGGAATCTTCTGCAGAATGCGTATGGTTTAGTGCACATACTTCTGGAGTTGGTAGAGCTAAACGTGAGCTACCTTTCTTGGTTAGAGGTTTAGCAAACACATTTTCAGTGACCAAGCTTATTTTCAACCATATCTATTTAGTGAGTTTAGATGGAAAAATGCAAAGTGTGACAGATAGAAGACACATTTCACAAAAATACTAACAGTCCAAAATGTTTTATTCTTATTGGCTTTTACACCTACAAAGAAAATTGAAAATAAAACCCACAGTGTTGCATAAGTAACAAAACAAGTACGGCATCTTACTTAAGAATTATTTTCAGCAATTCATAATTTCCATAAAAACACGCCATAGGACTTAAGTTAAACAGTACAAAAGTAGAAACCGTACATAGTTCCCCCCCCCCCGTATTTTAAACAAATAGAACAATGAAACACCCTCTCCTTCAGGATTGTCGATTCGAACGAGAGGCGGTTGTGTCGTATCCAAACCTATATCCAAACCTACCAGGCACCTCATTCAGGCCGCTGAGAAAATGGCCGCCACTGAAAGATTTGTTCCAGATGATTCCAGAGAATGCATCTAGTTTAATTTTGTACTTTGTAAGGCATCGCTTAGCATGCTTTCAGGAGAACATATATACTGTAAGACAGAGGTAGTTGTGGAACCACTCCATACCAACGGTGAAGATGGGCTCATTTTTACAAGCAGTTTGATAGTGGAGGATAGAGAAATGAAATTTTTCATCACGGACAATGCTGAAAAAGTCACGGGCAATTTTGAGATGTAACTTTGAGTATAGTTCAGATCTCTGAGCAAGCAACCAACGCAAACCAGCGCACTTTATTAGGTGTCCCTTTGTTTGGCTTGTCCATAAATATTGTTCCTGTTAACTGTACACAGCGTGAGACGCTCAGCTGACATAAACAGGATCTTACACGTATTGCTCCGCCTCCTGTTCATTCAGCACAGTGAAGGCCCCATCCCCACTCTGCATCTCCAGGTCTTTGGCAGCTGCGTTCTCAGGTAGCAGAGCCAGGTCCTTGAATACATCCACGTAGTGGCAGAAGCCAGGCCCCCAGTTCAACAGGCTGTCCCAGTTGAAGCTCCCGGGGGGCTGCCCCGGCTTTTGGGGGAGGGTGCAGTGATCGGCCACAGGTACCTGGGAGGCGGCCCCCCTCTCGGCCCGGCGGCTGGAGTAGCGCCTCTGTCTCAGCCGGCCGCCGCACTCCTCGTCGTCAGCGTCCGACTCGTTGACCTGGGACAGCTTGGGCACCCGGGAGCCGTAGCCAGCCGGCTTCTCCCGGTCGTACTCCATCTCGGAGCAGGTGAAGGAGTCGTGCGAGTCGCTCTCGGAGGACGACTCCGGGGCGGGGATCCCGTCGGCCGGGTTCCGTACCCGCGAGAGGGGCCTCCGGCAGTCCTCCTCGGAAGAGGAGCGCCCGCGGTCGGCGCTGCAGACGCTGGGGTTCCTGGGCCGGGGGGTGTTGAGCCGCTCCACCTCCTCGATGGAGAGCCCCACGGGCGGCCCCGTCTCCAGGGGGATCTGCTCGATGGGCTGCCTGAGGCGGCTGCCCGGCCGGGAGCCGTGACAGGCCATCGCCTGGGGGCTCTTGCTCCTCCGCCCCAGGCGGGTGGCATAGTGGTACGTGCTCATTGGACAAGCCTCGCTGTGTGGGTCCAGTGGGCTGCCCTCCCTGCGGCCGAGACTCAGCTCCCGGGCAGGGCTGCTGCGATAGAAGGCGGAGGGCTTGGTGAAAGGGGCTGGGCTGCTGCGGGAGAGGGGGTTTTGGGTGGCGTAGCTGGGGTGGCTGAGAGGTGACGATCTCAGGCCCTGGCTATAAGAGGGCTGGTAGGCATAGGCGCCGGCTCCCAGTGGCAGGGGAGACTGTCTGGCGAACCCCAGCGGGCTGTGTCTCTGGATGGAGAACTTGGGAGTGTGGCTCCGGAACTGCTTGTAGTGCTGGACGACGTCTGCGTCTGAGGGGGCGATGCTGCTGGCGTTGTCGATGTCGTAATGCTCCACGTCCGCCTCGGTGGCTGCGCAGGGTGCCGACGGCACGCTCCGCCTCCCGGGGTCACTGCGGGGGATGTCCGTCTCATTGCATACCAAGTAGGGGTTTTCTCTCTCGATGATGTCAGGCTTGGGGTTCCCTTCGGGCTGTTTTCTAACCGCCAGTTCGTCTCCGTAGGGCGGGATGTTGTCCGGGTCATCGTAGGCCACGTTCTCGCTGCCCTTCTGCTTCTTCTTCTTTTTCATTTTCTTCTCTTTGGGCTCACCCTCCTCTTTGGCTGCCTTGCGGTTCTTGCTGCGGTTACACAGGATGAGGCCAAGTAGCGCCAGGGCCAGGGCTGTCGCGCAGCCGCCCACGATTGTCGGCACAGCCCAGAAGGGCAGGCTTGCCCCCGGGGCCACGAGGCCAGGGTGGCAGGCATACCCCCCATTGGTCGCCACCTCGCAGAGGGTTCCGGGTGGGCACCGCACCCCCAGGCAAGCGACTGCGGTCTCGCAGGTCCTCCCACTGTAAATCTCAGGGCACACGCAGGTAAACCCGGAGGGACCTCCTGGCACACAGCTGCCCCCGTGCTGGCAGGGGTTGGAGGAGCAGTCGCCCGGGGGGACGCAGCGGTGCGTGTGCCAGTGGTCCACGCACAGGAGGCCCTCCCTGCATGGGCCGCTGGCGCACACGTCGGGCCCCCGGCAGCCGAGCTTGACGGATGAGTGGCTCTTTGAAATGGTGATGCCGGCGTGGCCACCGGCGAAGGGGAGGCTCTCCCTGTTGTACTTCACGTAGGCAACGCAGCCGTCGAAGCCTGGAGACAAAAAAACACGAACGGAAGCGCTTCTGAGATAACAGGAAGTGACCTATGGTGCTTGGCAGGATTAAACGGTGACATGAAAAACAGTCACTCGCAAAGCAAAACAAGGTTGATCACTTTTCAAAATGTGCAATGAGTTTGGATTGTTTCCTTAACAATAACAGGAACTGACTGCTATAATGAGAGAGTTGGGGATTTTACTTTGGCCTGTGATGCAGAAGCATACAAAGAATCTACATAAGATGTTTTGGTGATTCCCCTTTGTCAACAAATGTAACAAACAGGCCTCACAAGTTCAGCGATTGAGAGTTGAAGCACTCGAGACTCCCAGTCTGACCATATTAATACTCCTTTTTTAGACAATAACTCAAAAAGTTCAGACTAACCAGTTAAATAACATGGTGGGCGGACCTTCATGTACTTACACCAGAAACGGTAGCTGACTTCCACTCAAAGGTGGGTCTATATTTAGAGTGACCAGACATTCAATGCTCAGAGGAAGCCACACTTGATAACAGATGAGGCTAAGGAAAAGACGTCACAACTATGCTCCGGACTGTTTACATTAAGGAACCGTGGACCCACCTGAAGCATCTTTTCGGGTGGGTCCTGGGGGGGCTCCCCCGAGAGAGAGGCTCAGGACGTCGACCCCGCCGAAGTCCTGGGTGCGATACAGGATCTCCTTTGTGTGGGCCCCGTCGATGCAGAGAGAGGTGACTGTCCCGTTCCTCAGAAGCAGGAGGGTGTGCCAGAGGCCATCTGAGACAGTCACCTCCGTCAGGGTCCGCTCCACCTTGCCACCGACCCCAGAATCAGAGACGTAATGGAGGTTCCCATTCTCCAGCTGCACGCGAGATGGGAGTGATGGAAACCGTCCATGAGAAACGAGAAACTTTGTGGATTTACTTGTAAAAATGCCGTGTGAATTTAAATCAAAGCTGATGAAACGAGGGCCCTGTTTTCCAACGCCGCAAAAACGCGATTTGCGAAAGCTTTTTCACACCTAATAAAACTCAGCTTCATCCACATATTACGTACTTCAGTTAGCAAGCGACAGCAAGTCAAACACAGGCGCTGCACTCATTTTGGGTGGAATTTTAATTTGGTTGGAAAGCACTCAGGCATTCTATAATTAACACCACATTAAATTTTTCATTCGACTAAATATTCACTTGGGTGTGATTACATTATTATTATTTTTTTAAATCCAGCTCTTCTCAATTATAATTTAATGTGAACTGAGGATAGCACTCCCATACCCCGAAACACTAAATTGTAAAATGGTTTAGAGGTTTATAGAATATACACTGTAATCTGTTACTAAATCTGGTAGGGTAAAAACAATAAACAAATAGAGAATAAATTATCCAACTGATATTTGTTAAGAAAGTCATCAAATGATTCCTCCTGTCCTGTTTTAGCAGCATCTGTTTCTGGAGATACGAGAGTTTTCGACGCTTTGGAAAAGCGCCCAAGTTTAGTGAAAACTTAATCTGGCAGAATGGTGAGCACGGGGTTACAGAGCAGATGTGTGCCAGAGTCCGGCCTCTACCTTGACTGTGGTGTAGTTGCTGCTCTCCCGCACATGGAGGAGGGTACCGGTCCTTCTCCGGGTGCGGAACCGGACCTCGAGGCTGCTCTGGTGTGACACATCATGGGCCGATCCCCCCAGGCTCTGACTCAGAAGGAAGTCGCGCTTCTTGCTTGGGTTCAAAGAGTAGTCCAGACGCCCGCTCCCATCCAGGGACAGTGCGGTGTCAGCACTCATGTCTAGGGAGGGGTCAGTGTCAGGCACACACAAGTCAATGAGAACGCAAACCATTCTCTTTGCATGATTGTGGGCTTGTTCACCACTGGTGTCAATTTAATATTTAATATTTTAATATCGATATGATATGGAGTATGCAAATTGTAATTATTGTGTGGGAGCACAAGGCTGTCTGAATGCTCACAGAATGATAAAAATTCACTCAAAAGAGTTATACTTACACTTTTGACAGAGCATTCCAGTGAATCCCTCCGTGCACCTGCACTCCTGCCAGGACCAGTGGTCCAAACAGGTGGCACCATTTCTGCATGGCGTGACCGTGCATGCACCCTCCAGTCTGGGGCACCTACCCAACGGGAGACCAGCGAGACACAAACAGACGGGCAATCAAGGCTCGTTCGGATTTAGCATTGTCGAAAAAATCCACTCGGCCTCTCCGGCGCACCAGACCTGTCAGCGATGCCGTGGGATTCCAGGGCCTGGCCGGGCTCCAGGGGGCGACCGTTGACGGCCAGTTCCATAATGCAGCCAACAAAGTCATGTGTGGCCACCTGCCCTCGGCGACGGAGGATTGGCTCAATGGACTTGACGCCCCCCACGGAGAGACTGTTGGGCTGCACGTCCAAGACCCTGAGGATCACAAAGAGCCACCAAGAGCGGAGGACTGGTCAGAGTCTCTAACAAATAGGGGCCTCCTGCACCCCCTCCGCATCACGGAGGACTACGACACAATGGTGTTAATTCAAAGCTTGTCATTGGCATGCAGTGACTCCCAAGCTCCTATTTATTCAAAATCTGACAGTTAGGTAATGTGAACTCCCAAGCTCTTATTTATTCAAAATCTGACAGTTAGGTAATGTGAACTCCCAAGCTCCTATTTGTTCAAAATCTGATAGTTAGGTAAACAACAATTCCGATATTGTCGGATTCGGCTTTAGCGCAAAACCCAAACCACAGGCACACATCCGGGCATTGCTTAGAAGCATTCAGCATTGCTTACAACTAGGTTCCCTCACCAGTCCGCATGGACAACCACGTTGCTGACCGTACAGAATCCCAGATCCTGGTCGTCCTTGCACTGGTCCACAGTGAGGGATGCAGCCTGCATCACAGACAAACACACAACTGAAGCACAAAACGGGCTTGTTTTAAGAAGACTGCCAGTTTGAATGTGAAACATCACAGAGCTTCTCTTTCCTCTCTGCGTGTTCTGCAAGAGTAAAGGTTTTTAACTGAAAGGTTGGGATAGTCTTAAACCGGGTGCCTCTCCACCACTTTCTCTGAAATGCACAGGCCTACTCCAGCAGTCTCAAGATGTGAGATGAAGTCCAGAGAACATAAGTGTTCCCAGGTCAGCTTAACTAGTACCGTTTGTTGCGAAGAAGGACGAATACTCAATACCGACCAGATACCTGTCGAAACCACAGGCAAACAGTACTCTGATCTCTCTGATTATGAATCGGGCAATCACGATTTTATGTGAGTTTTAAGTTTTTCGAGAAAGGCAACAGATTTGGCCAGTGGGAAATATCCTACTATAGTCCCGTAGGAAATATTCACACGTGGCCCAAACCGCAATATTCTGTAATGTTTTGACTAAAGATGTGATTAAGCCCAAGATTGTATTTCACTGGCAGTGAAGAAAATTGACCGATCTCAGGAAAAAGAAAAAAAAGCTGACGACTCCAAAAATTCTTGAGTCTTGAGGCTGTGCATGTTTGCCATCTTTTTGACAGTAAATACTTCCTCTCTTATCTTATGGAGACTTTTGTTTGTTATAAGTAACATTATCCTCTAGTATGTAATGGGATGAGTTTAAGGCTGTACACTCTGTGCCTAAAAATCTACGCTAAAAAAGGTAATATTATACCCGCCAAAATAAAAGACCGATTTCCTCCGCACGGGAGGGAAATCCATGCAACAGGACATATTATAACAGCTAAGCTAAACAGCTTATGTAACGATGTAACAGGACTAAACAGAGAAGAGTCGAACCACGTGGCAACCCCGCAAAAAACAGCTTCTCACCCTCCCTGCTCTGCGAGCGACGACTGTATGGAACTGCCCGTCGGAAACCTTTTTCATTGTTGTCAGTTTATAGGCCCCGCCTCCCAGGTTGAAGGAGAACCGCACGCGGCCTTCCAGCACCTCCAATGCCAGGAACTCCGCTTTGTCTCCCGTTTGGTTGTCGTGGTTATACAGGAGCAGGGCATTGCTCCTGAGGGTGGAGAACTTGATGTAGATGTAGTTATTGTTTGGGTCCAGGCTGGGGAACACCATGTAGGAGAGTTCCTCGAAGCTGTAGCTGTTCAGTTCGCAGTGTTTACCGAAGACACCTAGAGAAAGAAGGTCAACAATCTGGGTGACACAGAATTAACATGAGAAAGCGTCCGAGCCAGTTAAAATTCCTTTCGCTTAACATAATGCACGAGAATTTTAATGAACTCAATTCCCTGTCCCGTCGATGCACCTTTACATCTGACCCCCAGTCCTGTCTCCTGCAGGCCACGGCCATTAACATATGAATATCGGTACAATTTTAGCTTTCAAGATGTGAAACAAACCCAGCGAATGTGGACGCACAATGGGTGAGTGACACCGAATGAGACACGAAGTCATGTCCTTTCATACTGCTCCATCGCCTTCACATCAGACTTTTCTGGCTCATTATTTTACTGACTGCCCGTTTTACTCCATCTGTCAGCTTAACAAGCCAAATTAATTGCTTGACAATGGACAAACAATCCTCGCTGCAGTGACCAGCCAACTGACGAAGTCTCAGCGGTATCACAGCGTTTTTGTCACTCACCGAATGGACAATGGCAGTAATACCCGTCCGGACCGTTCTGGCAGGACCCGCCGTTAAAACAGGGATTACGCTCACAGTAGTTGATGGCAGACTCGCATTTTTTGCCTGGGTTCACAAAACAACACAAACTAAATGTTTGGGGAACGGACATAGAGAACACAATCCTACTATCTTCAACAGGGTCGTTCCTTCGCTGCCAAAAATAGCTCAATATAACAACATTTCTGAGTTAAACCAAATTTATGACACCTATGAGGTGAAAAAATGGAAATAAGAAATTAACTTAAATTCAACAAAAAATTATATAAATGGAAGGCACAGGTATAAACATTTTACACATTGGTTGGAAGACCTGTTAGTCATTGAGCACTATGTGATAAGCTTTTGGTCTCAGATAATCTGCGCAGTGATTATTGACTTGGACCGGTCCAATTAGAAATGGCTTCAGTGTTGTGTAACTAAAATTGTTTGTAAGATTAATGGAAGAGTGTTACCCTTTTTATTTAAAATTTAATTTTCAATCTAGTGTGTTGTGTTGCAAATGTTTAGAAATTTTTTGTCTTTGTTTCTGGACAAAGTACAATTGCATGCAAATTGCATGACTGCTCCTACCAGCACAGCTGTATTTGGGTTTGTGCCATCCTAGACCCATAAGACTCTACCGCAGCTTTATGGAGGTGG
The DNA here is from genome assembly GCA_025775045.1 of Hiodon tergisus. Lineage (NCBI taxonomy): Eukaryota > Metazoa > Chordata > Actinopteri > Hiodontiformes > Hiodontidae > Hiodon > Hiodon tergisus. Next base: position 1,832,483 of record JAOVYW010000014.1, on the reverse strand, counting down.
ACCATACCTGTGAATGCGGACTTGCAGAGGCAGTTGAAGCCACCGGGGAAGTTTTGGCAGAGCGCCCCGTTCCTGCAGGGGCTGGACAGGCACTCGTTGATGTCCCGCTCACAGGCTATACCGGTGAAGCCCCCAGGGCAGGTGCAGGAGAAACCCCCCACCAGGTTGTGGCAGGTCCCACCGTTGTGGCAGGGGGATGGCAGGCACTCGTCCACATCGGTCTCACAGAGCCCCCCGGCATACCCCGGCAGGCAACGACAGGCATATGGCGGCAGGGCTCGGCTGGACACCAGAATAACAGGGGCGCTCTCCTCCACCTGCATCTCAGGCCCCACAGCCAGGCGTCTGGTGCAGGTACCCCCGTTCTGGCAGGGGTTGTGGGCGCAGGGGTCATGGTCTACCACGTCAATGCCCGCACCGCTCTGCCGGTGGAGGACCTCCTGGATGCTCTGGAAGAAGGTGGCCACACCACCAGGGCTGACAAACTGCCCGTGGCTCCGCTTCACCGCCACCATCAGGAAGGTGCGGTTGTCCATCTCAAAGGCTCCAGAGAGCTGCACGGCGGTGCCCAGGCCGGCCAGCAAAGAGTTGGCCGTGCGCAGGAAGCTCAGGTAGTGGTTCGCAAGGAAGTCCCTCAGCTGTGGGATCCGAAGGCGAATAAGGATGCTGTTGTCCACAGTGGCATTGCTGAAGCCCGTGAAGAAGACACGCACCTTGCTGGTGACAGAGCTGTGCACACCGTCGTTGCTGAGGACAGCCAGCTCAAACGTCCCGTCCGTGGACCGAGCACCAGAGCTGAGGTTGCAAGTGCCCGCCTTAATGCTGAACAGGCCGGACGTGGTCGAGGTGAGGGAGCAGCTAAACATGTCCGACATATCAGGGTCCTGGGCCCTCACGCTTCCTAGCGGCCCACCAGGGAACTGACTCCCAAAATACTGCACGTAGATGTCGACCGCTCTCGGCTGGGAGGGGTTGTCATTCTGGTCGCCAACCTCAATGTGCACAGTTGCGGTGGAAGACATCTGTGGAATGCCTGAGTCCCGAATCACCACAGGCAGGAGGAACTCACTTGTCTGCTCCCGATCAATCTCCCGGGTCGTGCTCAACGCTCCTGCGGGGCTCAGGTGGAAGTAGCTGGCACCAGGGCCAGAGCCCACTAGACTATAAGTGTACGGGCCTTGATTAGGAGGCAGGTCCGGGTCGGTGGAGTTCAGGATCATCACGGGTGTTCCTACCTTCTGGTTCTCCATCACCTTCCCTCTGATGGTCACCAGGGTGGGGCCATTGTCATTGACGTCCTCCAGGGTCACTGTCAAGGTGGCAGTGCCTGTGGCCGGGGGCAAGCCAGAGTCCACCGCCAGGACAACCAGATTGTAGACTGGTGTGGACTCCCTGTCAAGCTCATTTGCCACCGAGACCTGACCCGTCTGTGGGTCAACGGCAAAGGCCCTCGTGCCATCGTCGTTAGCGGCTATGGAGTACGAGAACCTGCTCCAGCTTGGGACAGAGTCAGAGTCCATCGCGCTGACAGAAGTGATGAGGCTGCCTGCGGACAGGCCCTCGCTGATCCGCACATTGTACAGGTCCATGGTAAAGACAGGCGGATCATTGGCGTCCAGAATGGTGATGTTTACAAGGACCTCGTCTATGTCCGCTCCCCTGATGCTTCCAGAGTTCTTCGCCAGCACATTCAGAATTATCTTTTCTTCTGTTTCCCGATCGATGGGGCCAGCCACATAGATCTTCCCTGTAATTTTGTCGATACCAAAGCCCTTATTTTGGCTTTCCCCAAATATCAGGTAGTGAACCACTCCGTCTGCCCCAAGGTCACGGTCGGTGGCAAACACTTCCCCCACAATGGTGCCTCTGGTAACTGCCTCAGAGACCTCAAAGTAGTACTGATTGGAGACGAATCGGGGTACATACTCGTTGGTCCCTTTAAGCTGAATGCTGACATTTGCAAAGCTGCATCGCTCCTCGTCTGGGACATTGAAAGCTTTCACGGTTAGATGGTAGGTCTGCCTCGCCTCGTAGTCCAGGAAGCCCTGAGTGGTGACAACACCTGTGTTTGGGTCAATGATGAACAGGTCACTGTCGGAGGACTGGATGGCGTAGGCTGTCACGGCATTAGAACCAGAGTCCGCGTCTGTGGCCTTCACACGCACTACGACCGTGCCGCTAGGGACGTTCTCCTCAACGGTCGGTAAATACTCTTCAGTATCAAAGAGGGGCGGGCTGTCGTTCACGTCAGTCACCTGAATGGTGACCCTGACGAAGCTGGTCCTTGGCACCCAACCTCCGTCGATGGCAGTAACCTTCAGCTCATGGGTCTTTTTTTCTTCATAGTCCAAGGGCTGTGCCAAGCTCAAAATTCCCGTCTTGTCATTAACAACAAAAAGGCTGGCCTCGTTCCCGGAGGCGATGCTATATGTCAGGACCCCGTTTGGGCCTTCATCTTTGTCCCTGGCTGAAAGGGTCCTGATGGTGGCACCTACGGCAAGGCTCTCAGGCACACTGATGTTAAAGTGGTTCTGGGAGAACTCTGGCGTGTGGAAGTTCTCTTCTGTCACAGCCAGACGCAAGCCGCCTTGGGAGGACAGCGGGGGCATTCCTCGGTCTCTGGCGATCACGCTCAGGTGAAAGGTTTTGCCCGCGTCGGACGCCAGCGAGGAGGCAACTGCAACCCACCCGTTCCGTCTGTCCAGGCCGAACTTGCTGGAGCCGTTGCCTCCTGATATGAAGTACTCCACCTCTGAGTTTAGGCCAGAGTCTTGTGTGTCATTAGCCACCAGTTGGATGAGTCGAGTGCCTACCCTGGCATGTTTTGTGACTGGTGTGTAGTAGCTGGAGGATTCGAACTGCGGCGGGTGGTCGTTGCTCTCCAGAATGTTGACAATGACAGTCGTCTCTGTCATCATGGGCCTAGGCCCCCGGTCGGATGCCGTCACAACAAAACTGTGATTGTTGACATCAGCGTTGCTAATTACAGAGGAATTACGATACCTTAGCTGCTGTTTTGTGAGAATTTCTCCAGAGCTGGAATTGACTTTGAAGAACTCAGACTGGGATCTGATGAAGTAGAATATCTGGCCATTGGAACCCTCATCCGGGTCTGTTGCTGAGACACGAGTGACAACTGACCCTACTTCTGAGCACTCGGGATAGTCAACATAATACGAAGGTTGGCTGAACTCCGGAGAGTTGTCGTTGACGTCTGTGACAAAAATTGTGACGTCGGTGCTGACGGTCCAGTCTGAATCGTGGGCCGAGACTTTAATGACGTAGCGGTCGGTGTCTTCTCTGTTCAGAGGCCGGCTTATTCTAATGTCTCCACTCTCTGGGTCAATGGTGAAAGGGAGGCTGGCATCAGTGATGGAGTAGCGGCTTACTGCGTTGACCCCACTGTCCTCGTCCGACGTGGTGACCCGTGTGGCAGTGTAACCAACCGGGGCGTTTTCAGGCACCATGGCACTGAAAATTTGGGAAAACTTGGGGCTATTGTCATTCGTGTCCAGCACGGCGATGAGGACGTTGACTGTGGCACTGTTTGGTGGGGATCCGTGGTCAGTGGCTTTGACATTCAACGTGTACTGGGCTACTTTCTCCCGGTCAAGGGGCCTGGTGGTCCGGATTTCCCCGGTCGCCTGGTTGATGCTGAAGCTGCCCTCTTGATTTCCATCGACAAAGGCATACTCCAGCTGCCCGTTGGGACCGCTGTCAAGGTCGACCGCTCTCACTGTGAGCACACTCCGCGGGGACAGATTTTCTGACAGTTCGGCCCGAAAGCGGCCCTGCACAAAAACAGGGTGATTGTCATTGATGTCCAGGACAGTGATGTCCACTTTCTCATAGGAAGAATAGGGAGGGAAGCCCTGGTCCCTGGCCTCAATCCAGAGCACATACTTCTGTGTTTTTTCAAAGTCCAGAGGCCTCTTAATGGAGAGTTCTCCACTCTGCTGGTCCATGTGAAAAGCATGGTTCAGATTTCCGCTAGCGACGTAGTAGGAAAGTGGTCCCCCCCTGGAGGAAGACCCGGTCACAGTGGTGACGAGAGTGCCTGTGGCTTGGCTTTCAGAGAACACAAAAGCTGCCTGTCCCATCCTAATGATGGGGAAGCCCCTGCCCATCACGTATCTGACGGTCACTGTGGTGGAGGCAGATTTGGGATCCGTCCCGCCGTCTTCTGCTCTGACGGTGAGGGTGACCTCGGAGACTCCCACCAGCTTTCCGTTGGTGGTGATGGCGCCCCTCACCGGGTCGATCTGGAAGTTCTCTGCGTGCCGGCCCGTAAGGGAGAAGTGCAACTCAGAATTGGAACCTTCATCTTCATCAGTCACTGTCACAGAAAATACCAAGGTACCTAAGTAAACGAGAAAAACAAAATACACATTTTAAGGATAGGAAATATCATTTTTAATCAATTTTGATTGAAGGCTAAAGTAAATTCACAAGAATAAGTTACTATTTAAATTTTATGTGAATTTATCCAAGCCAACCAAAAGGTTACACCGTTTTCCCCACACAAACCCCATGCTTGTATAAAATAATGATTCTTATTTTTGATCCAAGGAATTCGCATGTATATAAAAACAAATAAACAATTTGCAAGAAATTCATGTTTTAAGCCAATTTCCGTTGCTCTGTTGTTTATAGTCGCCTAAGTTACGCTCAAGTTACATTTTCATCAGCCTGGGTTCACCCCTTCCAAACCACATTTTAGAGACTGGACAAGACACAAACTTTTGCCATGTTTGTTAAACTTTGCAATGCAGTTTTGAAATGTTAATGTTAAACAGCTTGTCTCAGTGGGGGGGGGGGGGGGATGCAATTATGTTCCCTGTTACAACAAACAAATAACGAAGCCTATTATTTATGTCAATCCTGAAGGAGAACACATCCCCAACTTTATGCCGTTATGTGATGCCATCGGATATGCATTTCAGCTGAACGACCACTTCTGCTGTATTTAAACCAATCGGCACGGGAATGCTAAATGCATGGTCGGCTTTGGCTCGAATGGAGAGGTGGCCACCCGGGGGCGCTGTGACCGCCATGCCGACCTGTGGGGGCGGAGGCCGGGACATGGGTCACGTAGGGGTGGTGGTGGAAGCGGGGCGGGCTGTCGTTGATGTCGGACACCTCCAGCGAGACGGTGGCGGAGCTGGACGATCCCCGAGACTGCCCGCTGTCCGACGCCACCACCACCAGCAGGTAGCTGCTCCTGGCCTCTCGGTCCAGCAGGGAGCTGGTGATGATCTGCCCTGTGGCCGGGTTGATGGAGAACTGCCCCTGGCCCCCCGTCAGGCTGTAGCTGGAGTCCAAAGAGAGAGCAGTCAGGGCACAAAGCAGTGGTAAAACTCGAATAATTCTGAGTGAATGGCACGCACAAGCCTGACAATGCCATAATACTCCTACAGAGGGCACTGTTGGCAACCTATTGC
>JAOVYW010000014.1:1797762-1824242 GCA_025775045.1 Hiodon tergisus | reverse complement strand
CCGCCCCCCACTTAAATCGAAGAGAAGGTTTCTCGCTTTCTCATTCTCAAGCAAATCCTCAAATGTCTGTAAGGCAGCGATTCATTAGTCTAAGCTCTTAAACGGCCTGGTCGGTCCTCTGAGTGAAAGCACGCGGCGTGGAGAGGGCAGCCTGGTGCCTCCCGTCACAATACCGGCAGGGCTCGGAGCGCGAGCCAGCCCCTTTTCACAGTGAGGGTTGGATACCAATGCTTCAGGTGCGAGTGATCAAATGCACATGCTGCTTTCGCGGAGAACGCAACGTGAAATGTAACAGGCTAGGAAGCAGTTGGGAGTTCTCCGGGCAAACGTCCTAATGACGGCGTTTGTGTCTCTTATCTCTACTTAACTTTCGTAGTCAGCGTTTCCCCGGTGTGCGCAGAGCCTGTAATTAGTGTTATTAATGGCCTGACAGCTGAATTCAATTAAAGTCAAATGAATTACCCGGTTCGGCTAAACTGTAACACGCTTGTGCCCGTATGCTTTTTACAAATGACCTGATAGTGATGAACACAGACTGTGAAAGATTCCAACAGATACCGTTGCACAAGACTGACCTTTTTAGGGCTGAACGTGTAACAAGTTCACATGTCTCTTCTGCCTTACCGCATTTAAGATCGTCAAATAAGAGTGACAAAGGAAATATTTACTACTTAATCATTGTTCTTTTCCCATTATTTATATCTCGTTTGCCTTAATTAAAAGCACAAAATAATCCGATAAGATAAATAAATTCTTATACATATTGCTCAGCCTCCCCTTCATTCAGAATCGTCACTGACCCATCCCCACTGTTCATTTCAATGTCTTTCGCCGACACATTTTCGGGCAGCAGGGCCAAATCCTTGAAGACGTCAACGTAATGGCCAAAGCCAGGGCCCCAGTTCAGCAGGTTGTCCCAGTTGAAGCCCCCAGCCTGTTGGCCCAGTTTGTGGGGGAGGGTGTAATGGTCCGTCACGGGTGCCTGGGAGCTGCCAGGCCCTCCCTCTGCCCTGCGGCTGGAGTAGCGCCGCTGTCTCAGCCGGCCGCCGTACTCCTCGTCGTCAGCGTCCGACTCGTTGACCTGGGACAGCTTGGGCACGCGGGAGCTGTAGGCCGCCGGCTTCTCGCGGTCGTACTCCATCTCGGAGCAGGTGAAGGAGTCGTGCGAGTCGCTCTCGGAGGACGACTCCGGGGCGGGGATCCCGTCGGCCGGGTTCCGTACCCGCGAGAGGGGCCTCCGGCAGTCCTCCTCGGAGGAGGAGCGCCCGTGGTCGGCGCTGCAGATGCTGGGGTTCCTGGGCCGGGGGGTGTTGAGCCGCTCCACCTCCTCGATGGAGAGCCCCACCGGCGGCCCCGTCTCCAGGGGGATCTGCTCGATGGGCTGCTTTAGGCGGCTGCCCGGCCGGGAGCCGTGACCCGCCATGGTCTGGGGGCTCTTGCTCCTCCGGCCCAGGCGGGTGGCGTAGTTGAACATAGCTGGCTGGCAGGCCTCATGGTGCAGGTCCAGGGGGCTGCCCTCCCTGCGGGCCAGGTTCAGCTCTCGAGCGGGGCTGTTTCGGTAGAATGAGGAGGGCTTGGTGAAGGGGGCTGGGCTGTGGCGGGAGAGGGGGTTGGGGATGGGGCAGGCCGAGTGGCTCAGCGGCGTGGATCTCAGCCCCTGGCTGTAGGTGGGCTGGTAGCTGTAACTGCTGGCCCCCAGGGGCAACGGGGACTGCCTGGCGAATCCCAGCGGACTGTGCCTCTGGATGGAGAACTTGGGAGTGTGGCTGCGGAACTGCTTGTAGTGCTGGACGATGTCGGCATCGGAGGGGGCGATGCTGCTGGCGTTGTCGATGTCGTAGTGCTCGATGTCAGCCTCGGGGCCGGCGCAGGGGACGCAGGGGGCGCTGGGCACCGTCTCGTTGTTGTGCGGGATGTCCGTCTCGTCGTAGATCAGGTAGGGGTTTTCCCTCTCGATGATGTCGGGCTTGGGGTTTCCCTCCGGCTGCTTCCTCACCGCCATGTCGTCGCCGTAGGGCGGGATGTTGTCCGGGTCGTCGAACGCCACGTTCTCGCTGCCCTTCTTCTTCTTCTTCTTCTTCTTCTGCTCCTTTGGCTTCTTCTCCTCCTTTGGCACTTTGGTCCTACGGCCTTTGCAGTGATTGCAGAGGATGAGGCTCAGCACCACCAGGGCCAGGGCCGTGGCGCAGCTGCCTACGATGGCCGGCACGGCCCAGATGGGGAGGGTCAGCTCCTCGGCAGCCGGCCCTGGGCTGCAGACGAAGCCCCCGTTCCCGGCGGCCCTGCATTGTGTCCCCTGAGGGCACTGCGTTCCCAGGCAGGCCACCAGAGTCTCGCAGGTCATCCCGGCGTAAGCCTCAGCGCAGGTGCAGGAGAAACCAGAGCGGAGGCCGGGTTCGCAGCTGCCCCCGTTCAGGCAGGGGTTGGAGGAGCAGTCGCCCGGGGGGACGCACTGGTAGCTGTACCACTGGTTGACGCACAGCAGCCCGTCCCAGCAGGGGCCGCTGGCGCACACGTTCGGTCCCCGGCAGCCCGTCTTCACCGAAGGGGTGGTCTTGGAGATGGTGACTGAACTGTGCTCGCCACTGAAGGGCAAACTCTCCCCGTTGTACTTCACATAGGCGAAGCAGCCGTCAAAACCTGGTGGCCAGGAAGAGGAAATGCTGGTCAGGCAACAGGAAAAACTGCTGGACGCTTATCAACACAGAACAGCTGCCTGGACAGAAATTATATTCAAGTTTTTTTTTTTTTTAATACACTTTTTTTCAAAATGTGAGATAAGGCTAATTCTTTCCTTCACAAAAATATGAACTGAAAGCTATTATTAAAAAATGGCAGGAATTTTGTTTGGTCTACTAATTCATTCAGCATTTGCCAAAATTTCTACAATTTGTCCAATTGGAAATAGACAACGCATATTTTTTTAAACTGAGCCAACTAGCAGCAAGTAGGCCATTCAAAATACAAAATGTTGGAAAATAAAGAGAAAATTAATTGACAGATCACTTAAATAGTTCTCAAAACACATTTAAACCTATACCATGACAGCTTTACGAATGTGAATTGTCATAATAAATGTATCCAAATCTAAATGGGAACCAGTTGATTTAATTCCTTTCTTCTCACTAGCTTAACTTTATCTTGACCTCTTTTCGGTTGAATTCTGTTTAGGTTATAGTTAATCAAGCGCAGCTTGAGTAAGATTTAAAAACCTCCTTTTTCCCTATCAAATGGTCATTGGCACAAACTCTCCAAAACAGCCGTCAGTTCGCAGACCCCACAGACTACTTTGACTGCTTCAGACACTAAACTCTGCTGGTCTGGCTTCTTTAGGGTTGCATCTCCCAGTCACAAACCTTCTTTAACCAGACCCCTCAGTCGTGGATTGAGCTACCCGCATCTGTCAGAACTGTGTAAGTACCGTCCATATTTCAAGTCAGATTGGAAAGCCATCAGACTGCAACTTTCAGAAACCAGACACATTAACTTAATGCACTTTTTCCCCTGAATCAACATGCCATGTTTCTATGGGCTTGAGCATCTGCTAAATTAAAACATATTAATGTAAATTTGCTAATAAAATCTGAGACGGGACATTCTTATCTGGTTTATATTTCTGTCCAAATTCTGATGTCACTGTTGCCATAATAGCAAAACACAGGGTATTACTTCTTTAAGTATTAGTAACTCAATCATCAATGGGCTTACAGAAAGAAATTAAAGGAAATAAACCGCACGTAATTACAATTTTGTTAATTGCATTCACTGGTTGATGTTGATATTTTTTATTTTCTTGAAATTACAAAAAATCTTCTGAATCAGACATTAAAAGGCTGCGTAGTTCGGAAAAAGTGGTGTGTTGCAGATACTTAAGGGGTAACACTGAGCTAAACCCAGGGACGAACACTGATGCTTTGCGACAGACACCAAAGATCAAGATTTTTGTGGAATAAACTTGGACGGGCTCCTCGACGGTTTATTCCGAGAGGATTAAGCTACTTCAGAGCTGCAGTTAAATTTCCCACAGCTAAGCTAAAGAAAAAGCTACTGCTTAAGCTACACACCCTTTAAAAATGCATTGAGTTATTTTTTAAATTTTTATTTTATCCATGGTATAATTTGAAGTAATTATGCTAATTGCACCGTTAAAATAGGCTACAACATTATCCAAACCCAAATCTTGGTTTAACCCCCTAAACCTAGATGTTTAACCCCTCTAAACCTAGAAGCGATCCGACAAATCATTTAAACAAGCAGCAGGTGGAAACTGCACTGCGTCACTCACAGCTGCTTAACGTAAGCCCACCTGAAGAAGATTTCTGCTGGTTGGGCCCAGAGGGGATTCCCCCAAGCGACAGGGTCAAGACGTTGACCCCTCCAAAGTCCTGAGTGTGGTGCTGTATTTCCCTGGAACGGGCCCCGTCGACTCGGAACGAGGTGGCCGTCTCGTTCTTCTGGATCAGCAGGGTGTGCCACAGCCCGTCGTCCAGGGCTAGTTCTGCCACTGTTCTCTCCACCTTGCCTCCCACGCCGGCGTCCGACACATAGTGCAGGATTCCGTTCCTCAGCTGGGGAAAGGGACGGGTGTGGGGGGTGGGTCAAGGCCAGACAGAAATCTAATTAGCAGTGCGCTCCATAGTAATCACGTTTACTCAGAATCCAGGGAGGATGATAATGAGGATAACAGAGGTCACCATCAAACGCTAAATTATTACATGAGAAAATATTATTTTAATAAATTTTTTTTTTTTTTTTTGCTTAGTTGACTCACTTAGCGTTACATCAGCTTTATAGAACCAGCATGTATTAAGTTGTGGCTATGCATATATCATACCTCATACAGGAAAAGTTCGACCATTGAATGTTATTTTGTGCGTATGTACATATCATACCTCATACAGGAAAAGTATGACCATTGAATGTTATTTTGTGCGTATGTACATATCATACCTCATACAGGAAAATAACAATAAAAAGTAAAGTAAACCAAGAAAAAAATTATCCCAGAAGAAACCTGGAAAACAAATTTTTTAAATTTTATATTAATAAATAAAATTAATGTAATATTCATTAACTAAGACATCGGATATGATTCCTTGTGTCGTTACAGTAAAGGTGTTCTGGGGCTCGAGTCAGAACCGGAAATCAAAACCAAACAGGCCCTTGTGCCCTGAGACTGGGGAACAGTTAAGGAGATGAACGAATTCTCAGTCCCTGGAAGCGAGCCCGGGATCAGTCAAAGCCTGAAGTGGCGTGAAACGAGAATGCAGAGGGTTACGGAGGAGGTGACGGAGACGGAGGTGACGGAGATGGAGGTGTCCACGCTCTTTCCCAGCTGGCTCCCGCTCTCACCTTCACCGTGGTGTAGTTGCTGATCTCCTGGACGTGGAGGAGGGTCCCGCTCTTGGCGCGGGTGCGGAACTTGACCTCCAGGCTGCTGGGGCCCCGCAGGCCCTGACCCAGTAAAAGGTCGCGCTTCTGGTTCTGGCTCATGGAGTAGTCCAGGCGCCCGCTGCCGTCCAGGGACAGCGCCGTGTCCGCAGTCATGTCTGCCGGAGGTAACAGAAAAACAAGCAAGGCCTTGAAATCATGAGTCCCACAGGAACAATGGGGAGGCCTTCTTTTCAGAATAGTTTTCAGCAGGCACAACAGCTTAATGGTGTGCACTGAAAAACTAAGCAGAACGCTGTAGCAGCAGCAGAGGGAAACCATTTTGGACACCTATTCAGATAAGTTTTGAGGACTGTAATGAATAAATTGCAGTTCATGAACGTTCTGGGAATATATATATATATATATACATACACCCCCCCAAAGAAAAGAGAAAAAGAATAGATGCTTACATTTCTCACAGTACTTCCCAGTGAATCCTTCCGTGCATCTGCACTCCTGCCATGACCAGTGGTCCACACAAGTTCCGCCATGCCGACAGGGGCTGGCAGCACAGCCTCCTTCCAGCCTGGGGCACCTACAGAGAGGGAGACAAGTCAGACAATGTGGCCCCCCCAGGGCCGCTCTTTAGGAGGTCCGGACTCCGTCGTACACTACAACAGATCAGTCTGAATGTCCGGTGTGTGGCCTGCAGGATTGGCTGCGCGGGGGGGGGGGGGGGGGCGTTTAGGGACAATTACAGACCTGTCAAGGATTCCGCGGGATGCCAGGGACTGTCCGGGCTCCAGGGGGCGGCCGTTGACGGCAAACTCCATTACACAGCCCACAAAGTCGTGGGTGGCCACCTGTCCCCGACGGTGGAGGATGGGCTCAATGGACCGGACGCCCCCCACAGAGAGCCGGTTGGGCTGCACGTCCAGGACCCTGCAGAACACAAAGAGACAGATTGGGTCAGCGCCTCTGAGAAGTACCACGCTAGCCAGCAGCTAAACTCATCATCTGCGCTTCTCCCTGGCAGTAGCTCAAAACACGCCTACCACAGTTCCTCTCGCATGCTTGTCATTTCTTACTCCATGCTAAAGAGGCCCAAGCCCCACGTGCTTTCTCACCAGTCGGTGTGGACGGCGACATTGCTAACGGCACAGTAACCCGGATCCTGGTCTTCGCCACAGAGGTCCACGGTCAGAGAGGCAGCCTACATCATGAGAGAAGGTCAGGGTTAAAGCCCACACCTCTCCACCACCGACACCCCAAAGTCGTTTAAAAGACATTTTTATGTGAACGCCTCGCACCTGATGGACAATCGCGCTGCTAACTGACAGATATAAAAGAAAATGAATCCTGCCATTAAGGAAGTAATAATAAAGTTGAGTTGAGTGGAGAGTTGGAGTAAAACTTTTCAGTATTTGCAAATACTGCTATATTTTTTTTTTTAAAGGCACATTTATTTTAGACACAAATTCGAAACCTGTTTTTTAATCTTATATTTTGCAGAACTTGTCAATATAAATTATTCTGACTGTCAATCAGAGCTAAAACTTTGCCCAAAACATGAAAGCCATCTAGAGCATAAGTGAAAGAGTACTTTAGTTATGTCAGAAACAGAAAAATATGAATTTCTCAAGGTACACAACAAAACGTTGACCCATAATTACACATAGACGGCTCAAAGTGATATTCTTCAAAAGACGTTATGCTTCAGCATTTAATTAGCATAAACCATTCTGACTGATCTTTTTTCAACACGTGATTACCATAGCGTAGCTACACCTGTTAAAATCCTGCCCAAAAAGACGAAGACAGCCAGCGATTGTCAGTGAAACACTTTTTTAGAGTGCTTTCTGTACTTTCTGTGTTTCGGAAGTTACTAAGAGCACACACGTCGAGTGTCATGCCCGAGTTGAGTTTTATCCTGATAAATTCTGAATAGCTTTCAGGGCCAAATATGAATGGCCGATTGCAAAGGGTCACTAAAGTACAGTCCCCGGCCTGTGCTTCTCTCCAGCTGAATTTGCACACACAGAGGCGCCTGAAAACACAAACTTTACACTCCATTATGAGCGCAGCCAGTCAACAGTCAGAGCCACAGATTCAGGGCCCGAGTCGAACACTGACCATCCTAAGATATGTGGAATGCCATAAAATCCCTAACACAGGTACTCAGGAAAGAAAATGATGAGGGGGGGGAATTCTATTTATGCAGCTTACTAACTTTCTAAAAGAAAACTGATCTTATTGTTGAAACGAATGACCCATTCTGGCAATACGTACATGGCTAAATCCAAACTTCACAATGCCTTATGTTAAATTTATATCAATTCACAGGAAAACCTGAGCTTCTTAGTGAACGCTAACATTCTGAGAGCCATGTAAAATCGACACAAACATGGGGTTGCTTTATCTAAAAAAAAACGATCCTTTGACCATAGGTAGGAGTAATGACTAATCTTCCTCTATTCGACTGCTCTTTAAACCCAATGCTCCACATTTCGGACACAGTTAGCTATGCGGAGTATTTTTACACATAAACATTTCCGCAGTCAACATTTGTTTAAAGTCTGACCAAATGAAATCATAGAGCAACAAGGCAAGCGGTTTGCGAAGCAGAGTATTAGGGTGGAACCATGTACGCCGGGGCCAAAACCACAGTTCTGTGTAAAGTTATTTGGCTGGGGTTGCGTTTTCACCCAAAATCACCATTTATTTCCTGTTACACCTTTTCCGTGACATATTTCACAAAATCTAAGGAGGAACCGGGCTTAGGCCTGAGGGAAAAAACATATCTCTGAATCAACATAAATGTACGGAATTTGCAACCGTTTTACCGTTCTTTCTAAAAAGCTCTCGCTGTAAACCATAGCTAATCTAAACAGCAGTGTCCGTGTTTGTTCAGTAATTCCATACGCCGCCAGGAGGAGAGGGGGTGTGTATGGATTTACCATCTGCAGTCAGGTAGAGAAACTGAAAAGGCCTTCACAAGAGCACTCAAAATGACCTACTCCAAACACGGTCGTCGAGTTTTCTTTATATAGCCTGAGGGAGCAGGCCCTTAAGAGATCAGCACATGCTCGGTGATCGTTCATTTTAGTCTGGTGAGAGGCCTTTAACATGCTAATTTCTCTACCTACGTGCAATGTTTGCGATATAGTCACATTTCCCTCTGCCCTGTGTTCCGACTTATCACTCTGCACCATCTCAAAACTGACAATTTAACGATTTTACCAGTTTCCTACGAAATCCCACTGAGCTGTAGGAAATGACAGATTTTAAGTCCTTCAGGAGACCTACATTATAAAACTTTTGACAAGCTGGTAGTTTTTTTTCTTTCTCTCTGCTAACTTAGAAAATGGCAGAAGAAAGAGTAGTTAATCGGTGGAAAACAAGGAGTTGTGTTGCAGAATTGTTCAAGATCTTTAAGAGCTTTAAAACAAACCAGGTTTTCAAACATAATTGCAAACTCCGAGAGCCGCACGCAGAAATACCTGTGAAGGCAGTTTAATTGAAAGCTAAGGGCTAAAAACTCTTTTCAAATAGCACATTCTATATGCTGCTCCTAGCCATTAAAATCAGTAAAAACATAAAGAAGAGCCACACTTTACACACACAGCAGCTTTTAAAGTTAAAATCGTTGGCTTACATAACGTAAACAATATGCATACTTGACGAATGACTAGGCATTTAAAATGCTATGATGTACCGGTCACATTGAAAATAGCTGTTGGGTCAAGTAAAACAGAATAAATAGGTCTTCTCACCATTCCGGCTCTCCTAGCGATGACGGTGTGGAACTGTCCATCTGAGACCCTTTTCGTGGTCATTAGTTTATAAGTCCCGCTTCCCAAGTTAAAGGAGAAGCGTATTTGGCCTTCGTAGATTTCCAGGGCCAGGAACTCGGCTTTGTCTCCTGTCTGGTTGTCGTGGTTATACATGAGCAGAGCATTGTTCTTAATGGTAGCAAACTTGATGTATATGTAGTTGTTGTTTGGATCCAGACTGGGAAACTCCATGTAGGATAATTCCTCAAAGCCATAGCTGTTCAGTTCACAGTGTTTTCCAAAAACACCTCGAGGGAAAAAAATCAGGAGGCAAAAAATTAGACTTTTTTGAACGACAGAAGCTAACAACTATTTCACCAAAGTCACAGAAGTGTGATTTATAATTATTTATAATTATTATCACGCTCCCATTATAATGCCGTTATGATTCGAATTTTAGCAAAACTAAAATATAAGAAAAGCTCAAGAAAAAACTGGAATGCATTAACCAAAATGTGAATGCAGAAAAGGAAGTGACTTACAGTGAATGAATAATGGGTTTACACTTGTTAACTTCCGTCTATAGCTGTTACAGAATAATAAACAAGACCCCCCAATAAACATAGCCTTCTAGCCGTCATCCAACATCATTCTGTGCAGCTGATTACTCTGTTTCCTTTTGTACACAGTGTCACAGATGCTAAAAAACTGCTAAGGCTGAGAGCATTGTTCACGATGATCGCTGCTGACACTAATTCCAGAAGAGAGGCCCCCTGTCGACCCAAGATCCAGTGGATTAGCCCAACATTCACTTACCGAATGGACAGTGACAGTAATATCCGTCCACGCCGTTCTGACAGGAGCCGCCATTAAAACAAGGATTACACTCACAGTAATTGATGGCAGACTCACACGTTTTGCCTGGGTTCACAAAACGACACACATCAAAGTGGATGAGACGAGACGAGGTGAACAGGCAAATAACACAGAAAGTGTACACATGGATCACCAGAATCCATCAGTGTTTGTTTCCTTGGGCTGTTCGAGGGGCTTCTAAGTTCATAAAACGTTAATAAAGAAAGTTCAGACTTTAATTTCTACAGAAAATAGCTTTTGTAAGCATTACACATAACACAAGAGATCGATCAAAGACAGGTTTAACTGGATCTAGGAGGCCCACAAAGCCAGTCAGCATGATGAATACATAATGGTCACAAAGAAATAACAAAAAAGACAGTTCTCTGAGTTAAAACACGATAGGGTGATATGTGGCATACACGTGCATGGAATGTGAGATCTGCCCAATTTGTGGTTTATGTTAGCAACATTTAGGCTCTGATTTCCACCACATAAAACAAATAACTTAACGTAGGTACATTCCTCCATTATAATCGGGCAGGCAAAACAGGAAACGAAAAGTTCACTGAGAGGGTGCATAAACTACTGTAAGTCAGAAGGTGTATTTCTTTGGAAAACCTGTTTATCACCAAGCAGAAAGTAAAGTCTTTGGTCATCTGTAATGGTCATAAAGATAAAGCACAGAAACAGCCTAACGATCCACTGCTAAGGTAATACATCTTTATGGGTCCATTTATAAATGTCCACATGAACTACAGACAGCCACTGAGCAAACTAGACTTTTATCTAGTTTAAATCCATCTTCATGGGGTGTAAAGCAGCATTCTCATTTGTCCTGTGACTTTTCTGCATACGGTATTTAAACGTGGCATTTTTTAAAGACCTATCACTGGATTCAATCGAAGATAAGCCAAAAACGTCACAAAACTTAAGACACTTATCTGTGTGAGATACAGTGATACTGTGTTACCACGTTTGGATGCCTGGCCTGAAGGAGACATTCCTACAGACAGAGCTCTACATTTGTGAATACATTGAAGACACGTAGGAGAAGAGCCATGTAGTGAAAAATTAGATGGGTGAACTGTGAGCCGTCCACAGTAAGCCCTTACTTGGGTTGATTTTGCATCATCGCTTTTATTAAAATAAACACGACAAGCTGATGTGCATTAAAACTCATACCCCCCAACTAGCAACGCTGAAAACAACCTATTTTTTGGCATGCAAACCGGTGCACTGAGGTTAAAGCACTTCTGCAATCACTCGGAAGCAAATATTTTTGTTGGACCAAAGCAGGAGTTTTGTGCAACTAGTGAACGTGTTTTTTTCCCCGTTTTTTTTCTGAACATCTGTGGCTGAGTTGCTCATAAAACCCTCATTATCTGTGCAGCGGAGGATGGTACCTGTGAATCCGGATTTGCAGAGGCAGTTGAAGCCACCTGGGAAGTTCTGGCAGAGCGCCCCGTTCTTGCAGGGGCTGGACAGGCACTCGTTGACATCCCGCTCGCAGGCCATCCCGTTGAAGCCCTCGGGACAGGTGCAGGAGAAGCCCCCCACCAGGTTGTGGCAGGTCCCGCCGTTGTGACAGGGGGATGGCAGACACTCGTCCACATCGGTCTCGCAGAGCCCCCCAGCATACCCCGGCAGGCAGCTGCAAGCATAGGGTGGCAGGGGCCTGTTGGTGACCAGGATGACGGGGACACTCTCCTCCGTCCTCGTCTCGGGCCCCACGGCGAGGCGCCTCTTGCAGCTGCCCCCGTTCTGGCAGGGGTTGCGGGCACAAGGTTCATGGTCCACTGCATCTATATGTACCCCGCTCTGCCGGTAAAGGATGTCCTTGATGCTCTCAAAGAAGGTGGCCACCCCGCTGGTGCTGACATATTGGCCATGGCTCCGTCTCACGGCGACCATCAGTAGGGTCTGATTATTCATCTCAAAGGCCCCATAGAGCTGCACAATGGTGCCAAGGCCGGCTAGCTGCGAGTTGGCAATGCGCAGGAAACTCAGGTAGTGGTTGGTGAGGAACTCCCTCACCCCCTGGGCATGAAGCCGGATGAGGATGCTGTTGTCCACTGTAGCATTGTTGAACCCCACAAAGGAAACCCTCACCTTGCTGTCCACCCCACCATGGACACCATCATTACTACGCACTGTGAAGTCGAACATGCCGTCTGTGGAGCGGCTCAGGGAACTGAGGTCACATGTGCCTGCCGCAATGCTGAAAAGTTTGGGCACTGCTGAGGTGAGGGAGCAGCGGAAGGTGTCCTGCACATCAGGGTCCTGAGGCTTCACACTGCCCAGAGACCCACCAGGGAAAAGGCTCCCAAAGTAGTTGACAAAAATCTCTACAGCCCGGGGCTCGGACGGATTGTCGTTCTGGTCATTAATCTGGATGTGGACAGTTCCTGTGGAAGACATTTGGGGGACGCCGGAGTCCCATATTACCACAGGAAGGTAGAAGTCACTGATTTGCTCCCTATCAATCTCCCTGCTGGTGGTCAGCACTCCTCCCTGGCTGAGGCTGAAGTAGCTGGCAACAGAGCCAACCCTAAGCAGGCTGTACGTGAAGGGTCCTTGGTTAGGGGATAGATCTGGGTCGGTTGAGCTCAGCGTCATGACGGGCGTCCCTGCGCGTTGGTTCTCCATCACCTCTCCTCTCGTGGTGATCAGGGTGGGGCCATTGTCATTAATGTCCTCCAAAGTCACTACCAAGGTGGCACTTCCAGTAGCAGAGGGCGTCCCAGAATCCACTGCAAGTAGGGTCAGAGTATAAACAGGTGTGGACTCTCTGTCCAGCTCAGCAGCTACTGAAACCTGGCCCGTTTGCGGGTTAATAGTGAAGGCATTTTTCTCAGGACTTACGGCTATGGAATATGAGAACCTGCTCCAGCTGGGGACCGAGTCTGAGTCTTCGGCACTGACAAAAGTAACCAGGCTGCCCGGAGAAAGGCCCTCACTAATTTGCACATCATAAAGCTCCATGGTGAAGACAGGTGGATCGTTGGCATCCAGAACAGTGATGTTCACAAAGACCTCATCAATGTCTGCGCCTCGGATGCTCCCAGCGTTCTTCGCCAGCACCCTCAGCGAAATCTTTTCCTCTTTTTCCCGATCGAGAGTACCGGTCACATAAATCTGCCCCGTCTTTTTGTTGATGCTAAAGCCCTTCTTTCTGCTCCTCCCGAAGATCAGATATTGGACCTCTCCGTCCACACCAAGGTCGCGGTCACTAGCGAAAACCTCTCCCACCACCGTGCCCCTAAGAGCTGCCTCAGAAACCTCAAAGTAGTACTGTTTGGAGACAAAACGGGGCACATACTCATTCGCCCCCTTCAGCTGGATGTTGACGTTTGCAAAGCTGCATCGCTCCTCATCTGGGACATTGAAGGCCTTAACCGTTAAGTGATATGCCTGCTTTGCTTCATAGTCCAGAAAGCCCTGGGTAGTGATGGTGCCTGTGTTTGGGTCAATAACGAATAAGTCACTGTCAGAGGACTGTATAGCGTATGCCATCACTGCATTGGACCCGGAGTCCTTGTCGGTGGCATTCATTCGCACTACGGTGGTACCGCTGGGCACGTTCTCCTGCACAGTAGGGAAATACTCGTCAGGGTGGAACACGGGCGGGTTGTCATTCACGTCAGTTACATAGATTGTTAACGTGACATAGCCAGTCTTTGCAATCCAGCCTCCATCAGTGGCTGTTACTTTGAGTTCATGGGTTTGCTTCTCTTCATAGTCCAAAGGCTGCACTAAAGTCAAGGCCCCAGTCTTGCTGTTGATGGCAAAGAGGCTTGCCTCATTGCCAGAAGTGATGTTGTATGTAATAAGCCCATTCATTTCCCTATCCTTGTCTCTGGCCGACAGTGTCCTAATGGCCGTGCCGACGTTGAGGCTCTCTGGCACTGTGGTGGTTATATGGTTGAGGGAAAACTCTGGTGTATGATGGTTCTCCTCTGTCACTGCAACACGCACCATGGTTCCGGAAGAAAGTGGGGGATTCCCTTTGTCCTTAGCAGTAACTTCGATGAGAAAAACCTTATTCACATCAGAGGTCAGTGAGGAGGCCACTGTCACCCATCCATGCTGTTTGTCAAGGCGGAACCTCCCAGTGCTGTTTCCCCCTGATATGAAGTATTCCACCTCTGAGTTCAGGCCAAAGTCCTTAGTGTCATCGGCCACCACTCTAAGGAGTTTGGTGCCCACCTTGACGCTCTTTGTGACAGGGGTGAAGTAGCTTGTGGCCTGAAACTTCGGTGGGTTATCATTGCTGTCCACGATGTTTACAATGACAGTGGTCTCGCTCATCAGTGGCTTGGCTCCCCTGTCCGACGCAGTGACAATAAAACTTTGACGGTTGATGTTAGCATTAGTAAGTCCGCTGGAATTTTGATATCTGAGCTGCTGCTTGATGAAGATTTCTCCCGAGCTAGAGTTGATCCTGAAAAACTCTGACTGTGACCGAATGAAGTAGAATATTTGGCCGTTGACGCCTTCATCAGGGTCCGTCGCAGATACGCGTGTAACAGTAGATCCAACTTCAGTGAGCTCTGGGTAATCTATGTAGTAGGATGGGCGACTAAAACGGGGTGCATTGTCGTTGACGTCAGTCACAAATATTGTCACATCTGTGCTGACAGTCCAGCCAGAGTCATGGGCAGAGACTTTTATGATGTAACGGTCTGTATCTTCTCTATTGAGGGGCCTGCTAATAGATATGTCTCCCGTGTCTGGATTGATGGTAAAGGGCAGACTTGTGTCAGTGATGGAGTAACGACTCACAGAGTTAGCGCCAGAGTCCTCATCCGAAGTTGTGACACGCGTGACGGTGTAGCCTACTGGAGCATTCTCCGGCACGGTGGCACTGAAAATCTTTGAGAACCGGGGGGCGTTGTCATTCACATCTAGGACGCTTATCAGGACATCAGCAGCCATGCTTTTCGGTGGTGCCCCTCGGTCCATGGCCTTGACTCTCAGCAGATACTGAGCCACCTTCTCTCTGTCGAGAGGCCTGGTGGTTCGGATCTCACCAGTCGCCCGATTCATACTGAAGCTACCCTCCTCGTTTCCGTCGACGATGGTGTACTCCAACTGCCCATTAGGCCCGTTGTCCTGATCTACTGCCGACACTATCAGCACTTTCTGCGGGGACAGATTTTCTAATATTTCTGCTCGGAACGGATCTTCCTCAAAAACTGGATGGTTGTCGTTGACGTCCAGAACTGTGATCTCCACCTTCTCGTACGAAGAGTAGGGAGGAAAGCCTTGGTCCCTAGCTTCGATCCAGAGCACATACTTCTGAATATTCTCGAAATCCAGGCTCTTCCTGATGGAGAGCTCTCCAGTCTGTTGGTCCACATGGAACGCGTTGTCAAGGTTTCCACTGGCGATATAGTAGGATAACAATCCACCCCGGGCAGAGGACCCAGAGGCGGTGGTGACAAGAGTGTTGGCGGCTTGACTTTCGGGGAAGGTGAAACTAGTCTGCCCCATCCTGATGACTGGAAAGTCTCCCCCCGGGACGAATCTCACGGTCACGGTTGTGGTGTCTGTTTTGGGGATGATCCCACCGTCTTTCACTCGTACGGTCAAGGTAACCTCTGAGCTCCCTGTCAGTTTCTCATTGGCTGTGATGGCGCCCCTCACTGGATCAATCTTGAACTTCTCAGAGTTCCGGCCAAGTAGGGAATAGTGGAGCTGGGCATTGTGCCCAGAGTCCTCATCAGTTACTGTCACTGCAAAAACCAGAGATCCTGCACACAACAAACACAAAATGTAAAATTTTAAATTGAAATCTATATAGAACAGTGTTTCAGTTGCATTTTGCAGTAAGTTTCAATTTTATTGTGTATCAGAAGTTACATACAAAAATACTGAAAATTATAAGTAAAGGTAACTTGGCAATCATTGTCATTGTAAAGTATAGTCATGGAGATGGATTTCCTAGATAATCCTTTCTTTGAGTACTAAAAAAAGACTTATTCTCAATCCAAGAAATATGAGGATAACGTCTGGCCTTTTAAAAAACAATTATAGGCTCAATTGCTTAAGAAGTTAAACTTAACTTCGAACTTTAAACAAAAATGTTTTCAATCTAATTTCCGTTCTTCTGTTTACATTTCAAGCCACTTGAGGTACATATCAAACTTCACCCATGTTTGGATCAAACTTTGTTCGAGAGAATTTGTTCCAATAACATGCAGCATGTGATGTAAAAGTTCCACTTTAAATTCAGCTTTCATAATGTAATGTTAGCAGGGCACGATCTTCCAAGCATTCAGCCTCAGCAAAAGGAAGTTACCATCACAGACACTATAATTATATAACTATTGTTTCAGAACCATAATAGTTCTCCACTGATGGATGCACGATCAGTGGAATTCATTTCTTTACTTAAAACATTCTCTCTCTTAAGTACATACCCCAGCCAGATGTCAACCATCACTATCATCTCCATTAAACCTTTATTTGAAAACTAAAACTGTAAGGCTGGCCATTAGCACAGAAATGAGCATGTATTACAGCTGTATCATAACAAGGGTATGGGGGAAAAGAGGAGAGAATCCCAGGCAATTCCCAGCCTCACACGGCCCTATTTGGTTAGCACAAGCCGGGAATCTTGCTACAGCTAGCGATCTAAATTTCCCACCGGGACAGAACCCACCGGCTGAGGTGGAGGCTGGGACGTGGGTGACGTAGGGGTGATGGTGGAAGCGTGGAGGGTTGTCGTTGACGTCGGTCACGGTCACAGAGACGACGGCTGAGCTGGACTTGCTCGTGGGCTTCCCACCGTCCGATGCCACCACCACCAGCTGATAGCTGTCTCTGGTCTCTCGGTCCAGAAGGGAGCTGGTAATAATTTGGCCTGTGGCTGGGTTTATGGAGAACTGCCCATTTCCACCTGTGATGCTGAAGCTGGAGGGCACACGAAAACAAAACAAACACACAAAACAATCGAATGTGGGCTAAACACGAGAAAGAACCCCATGGTGTTACTAAACAATTTATTTTATTAAAAACATGCTATGTTTCTCTCACGTGAATTCCTCTCAGTTGTGCATTCAGACTCTTTTTTCACCCAGCAATGCCAAGATAATCCTATAGAGAGCACTGTTGGGCATTCCGACACTTAATTTGTTGCACAATAAATGAACGCAGGCTCTCAACAAGTCTCACAACAAAACAAAAAAATCATTGTATTTTCTGCTTGTTTTAGGACATCCGTTAAAAAAAGCAACCATCTTTAAAGTTTATTTTAGCACACCATTTACTTTTTGTCAGAGTGTATTTTCTTTTCCCCCTCTGAAGCACATAAGAAACTTTTAAATTCAAACTGTCCTCTACTGTAGTTAAGACTTGGCCGCATCCCAGAATTCTTTATGACCAGAAAGTCATACTTTTGGGTTTGGGTTTTTGGGTTTCCAACGGGTATTACGTTTCATTCTTTTTTCCCAAAATTTTCCAGCAGAACCCAGAAATAAAGCTCTTCTGACAGATGCTTGTGTCTACATGCACATATTCAAGCGCGCTTCTCACGAAGGTATTCCCACAAAACTAAGCAACTACTTTGAAGCTAAGTTGCATCATTGCAAGGGCTTGTGTAAAACATCCACATGCTACTCAGCCACTGAACGAAACAGAAGAGAAGGGTTTAAACGGCCTATGAACAGGATTGAGTGTAATGACTAATTGGAACAGGTTCTGTATTCTATTAGGGACTAGTCAACCCCTGATGGGCAACTCTCGTTCTGTCACAGCCAATTAAGATCCTCATTACTATGTTTGCCATATTGGATTTTTTTTTTGCATCGGACTTCCCGGTTAGGGCAGAATAATGTTCCGCGTTCTGAGCCAGAACCACGCCTTGGCGCAGCAGGGCCTGCGTCACGGTCCACGGCTGGGGTGGGCGTACCTGACCATGCCGTTGAGCCCCGTGTCGGCGTCCGAGCTGTCGACCAGCAGGACGTCGGTGCCCGTGGGCGCGTCTTCGGGGACGGTGGTGTGGAAGGTGGCGGAGGCGAAGAGAGGGACGTTGTCATTGACGTCGTCCACGTGGACAACGACGGTCCCTGTACCACTCAGGGACAGAGACCCTGTTAACAGAGGCAGGAGAGATGGCAAGAGAGGTCAGACGCCCTCAAAGTTCTGTGATCCTGCATATACACACAGTATTGAGTTGTGTACAACCAGCATATCATCCCATGGATTACGTAAAGAGTGCTTAATGAATTAACAGTGATATATATGCCGTTCATATCTAACCATGCTATATGGGTACTTTAAAGGCACACTTCAAGATGTACACGGGAAATTCTGGAAAGTTTGGAGTAAAGAAGAGCCATTTTGAGTGAATATCAAGCCATATGTCTGCCTTTTTAGAAGTTAACAAAAAAGATAGTCAGATTATCTGTGGGAATTGGTTTGCAAGTACATTAGATGAGAAATAAGGTATTTGCGTAATAAATGAAATACTAAAAATAATTTCCTCTGTTATGTTACCATACAACATGTTTTAAATGGATTCGCATTTACATATCAGATCAGATGCTGAAAAGGGCTAACAAGCAACGAACGGCTAACATTTTAAGGACGATAATGTCCTTTTGTTTATCTGTTTATCACAGATAGAAAACGATTAACATTGGGGAAGAGTCTTACATTTAACTAATGGATCTTTGGGATTTTGTTTGTTTAAAGCACACGATTAAGAAAAGAATGAGCCCTAAGGATCTTATTCTAGCCAATGCCAGGCAGATTAATGCCGCAAATGGGTGAAGCAAGAATTAAGAGAGAAATGAGAGATTAGGAGAGAATTGTTAATAGCAATTGCATATACATCCGTGTCTTTAATACAAACACGTGGAATTGCACACATTTCAAATCCTCCCGAAACAGGCATTCATAGAGAGTAGAGATGAAACAAACACAGGCGCCAATACGCGCACACACAAAAACACAGAATCAAGATTATTTTCCTTACTCAGCTCATTATTACCCCAGCTTGATTACCTTTGTTTAAAAAAAAGTGAACAATCTGTTTTAAAATAACCAGTTTTAAGGGTTTTAAAGCCATTTAATGGCACTTAGTTATATATAGGCAGGAGCCGCTATAATATTAATATCCTGTTCTTGCATGTTCTGATTTTCTTATCACAAGAAGGAAAAAGAATCCTTCCATGACGCATTAGATACAGATCTATGCGTAAGCAAATCTGTATTATGTAGCGCTCTGTGTGTCTGCCTGCAACACGGACACAGCCTGCTGTCAACAAATGCAGTGCTCATTACCCTAATCAGAGAAAAATGCAACGCGCAGCAGACCTGAGGTAAGCAGAGATTACCTGGGATCACGTTACAAAAACACAAATGCATTCCATTGTTCTGTAGCCGCGTGCAACGTGACAGTCTCGCTGAGTGTCTTCATTTCAGAGTTTTACCTCAGCACACCGACCAGTGGCTGAGCTGCAATTGGAAATATAATCCTCTTAATTTCACGGCAATCCAATTCAGGTGTTTTGAATGTACAGTTGCAGCAAACGCTTCGCACACGCAGCACGGCTTGGTCACATGGCCAGACCACATTGTTTCTACACTATTTAACTCGCATTGTCAGATTAGAGGGAACGCCGCATTGTGGTTTCCTTCACACGAGTCCATTTAAGCTGAAGTGCCCCGGTTTGGAGAGACACACTAGTTTGACAACTTTGGAATCTGTCCAAACTTTTCACTTTTTTAGGGGGATGTGATGTCTCAACCTGTTTAGAGAGAGACAGTGAGGGAGACAGCCCGAGTAGTGACCCAAAGAACTCGTATGACCCCCCCCCCCCCCCCACAACTCTCATGGAGAGCAAGACTAGCCCCATATCCTGACCTCAACTAATCCAGATTCGATCTGCGGGGATTCTCATTTGCTCTACGCAGCGCTGATCCCAAACTGGGATGGGTCTAGACCAGAGCGTTTTTTTCACAGCTCTCTGTTTCCCATGTATTGGCCTCAATGAGATTGCTTTAACCCTGAAAGGTTAAGTAGAGCCAGACCACATTGGGGATCGTTTTTTTTTTTTTCTAAGCTGCCGTCAAATGTTAGAATTCTTCAAATCCATCTTGCTGCTTTCCACTGGCCCACCGGACCTCTGATTAGCACATTATAAGTACCGTGACCAACAGCCTTTTAACAAAAGACTACAGTTTTGGCTCATGTTGATGGAAAAACACATTTAGCACACCAAATACAACAATGAACTGTAATTAAGCATTATATTTGGACTACGGTTCCTACATGACTTCATAAACGGCAGAATTAATGACCAGATCATTGTATTGAACATCAGGTCTGCGGTCAAAATGTTCCCCAGCGAACAATCGTGTTCTTAGATCCCCAGCTCCTGGGACTGCAACGCGAAGCCCTGAGACTCTTCCAGGATGCGGAGGATCGGCGGCCGGCATCACCAGCCGCCGCCGACGGCCCGGGAATCGGGGGAACGCAGCTGGGAATGTGCGCAGACTTGGCCGCGTGTCGGTGAACCCGGCTCCGGAGACAAACGACACATTACATCATTTTGCCATGGAAAGAGAGAGAGGGTGGAAATCTGCGCAGAGAGTGCCGCGCCAGGGGCCGCCATGCATTGTGGTGAGGGACATTGTTTCCACAGGCAGGCTGCACTCCCAGAATGCTCCTTTTTTTTTTGCTGCGCCAGCCGTATTTTGTGCTATTTATGAGGACCGCGGTTTCCACACTCCAGCGTCTCCCCAGTGTTCTCCCAGCAGGCAGCTCTGGGGCTCTGGGAACGGCGGGTGTGGACAGAGCACAGTCCCCGTTGGCCGGCGGTGTGAAATCCGCAAACAGCAATTGTGATTGATGCCCGCTGTGCACAACTCTTTTTTCGGGGGTTCCATCAGCGTGACGCGAGTGAGTTACGGCCCGCGCGCCCGACGGCGGTTTTCATAGTGGAAAACCAGTTGTGTTTGCTGCTGCTCTTGTGCAGGCCCTTGGTTTGGGAGTTCCTTCCAGCGCACGTAGGAAACAAAACGCTTGAAAATCATTTGAGAAGCTTCAGCCACAGCCTCAATTCAATCAGCCAGCGATTTAACATTCCGAATACCCCCCCCCCCCCCCCCCCAGCTCTCTCCTTCGCTAAAGGCGCACTTCGAATGCAAACACGCACATACGTGTCTGCAGACAGATACATACTGTGCACCTCTTCACAGCATAATCCTATTAGGGGGCCAGTCTGGGCCATGTGAGGAGAAGAGTCCAATGTCCTTGGCTGCCCCGTTATGTGCCGTTTACTTTCATTCCAGTTTCCCTCAAAGGGACATCCATCAACACAGTTTCTGTATATACTGCAGTAGGGGGTTTTGCTCCGGTTATAAACGGTTACATCTAGCAAAAGTCAGCCACGAAGACCAAAATATGTGCAAAGAAGCAGGTTTAAGCCTAATAAAAATGCTGTTCCAATCCACACGGCAACATATTTTATGGTGCAGCATACCTGCTCCAAGGCTGGGATTGCCCCAGAGGACTGCACTCAAACCTGCCCAAGCACGGGTGTTGATACAAGGAGAGCTAAAGGCTTGGCCCGATGAGAACGCAGAGCATGATCACTGCTTTTCCCAGCGGAGAACCACAGACTGATGGTATTTAGATAACAGGAAGAATGTCACGAGCAGACACTGCAGTCTCCAACGAAAAGACTTACCGTCCAGACGCCGCGCCTTCACGCGCTGGAACCTTAGACTTTAGGCAAACACTGCATGAGAAGAGAGTCGACGGTCAGCGTTTAAACTCGCACGCGACAGCACCTGAACTTGGCGCTAAAATCGATGCGTCGGGCTCGCTATGAGTCAAACCGCAATAAGGGGACCGACTTGAGACTTTGTCCACCGCAGAGACCTCTAGGAGAGTCCGTGGAGAACCATCTCCCCATCTGTCCGAGGGCTTCATTTTAAACACATTTAGACAGTTCTCTTTCTAAGCCAACCTTAAGTCCAAACAGCAAAGCATTGTCTAGCACAACATATGGCCAAGTCTAAGCACCTAATTAGGGTACGTTGCTGGAGGACAAATTGCATTTGCCTTAAGCATCACCTTACCACTGAGTAGGGGCGGGGGAGGGGTAACAGACGAAACTGTAATTACAATTACGTCTCTCGAAGTTTGTAATCAAAGATTGGCAGGTTGAACCGGGAGCTTTCGTCTGAAACGTTAGGCAACTATAGCAATGTTATTTGTGTGCCTGAAACGCGACCTCACACAGGGCACCAACCCTGTTCTAAACAGACATCCTTTACACCAATAAGGACCGGGGTCCACCCGGAGAGGCACATCAGGATTTGCAGGAGACTGCAGTTTCGAGGAGTGTTTTAACGTCAGTCATTTATTTTTCACAATGGAAGTGCAAACTTTTTTCATTACATTCGGGTCTGAAAACTCCTCATTCAGAGGCAGAGAAAAAGAATGCTAATCTCAGCTGTCTGCTGCGCGAGGTCTATTCAGCATCAAGTTTCTCCAAAAAAAAGAAAAGAAGCGGGTTTCGTTGGAACTGCACGGCTCGACAGGTTGACTTAGGGAAGACGGATGAACGCGTAAGTTCACCAGGGAGCCATCTGTGCCCAAGAGCTGAAGGGCCAGAGCTGTTAATTACGCTTTATGAAGTCCCGTTTGGATTGCCATCTTTAGGGGACGTGTCAGTAAAACCCGTCATTACTCACGGTAAATAGGCTACAATTTTGTAGAAATGTACATTTTTGTCCTTGGTCGACTCAGTTGCTTTGCGACAAAGCCCCTTTTAATGCCTCTGTCAAACGTGTCTGAATAGCCAAGTGCGGAGTGTTAGATATCCCAGTGCTCCGCCTGCCAAACGTAACCGAGTAAACAAAGTTTTTCTCACAGAAAACCTGCCAATATGCCCAAAGGTTTATACCAGCTTACGGTGAAGTTGTGATCGTACACAAACCAGGCAAGCTCATCAAACTTTTTATATGGCCTATGAAATATTTCATATTTGACCTTCCCCATTTATAAATGTACGAATGCTTTTGACTTTAACATATGTCAAACGTAACTATTGACGTTTGTTTCTTGGACTACAGAGATTTTACTGTGTTTCATGATTCCCTCTTTCAACATGAATGAATGTTCCTCTACTACTAGTTTTGAACTATGTGACTTTTGTGCGTCAAAAATAATGCAAGCATTCCATAAGTTAATAATACATTTCTGTAATTAAATATGAAAACTTCAAAGAACTGCAAAAAAATGTGCAGCATATTTTCTAATAGTCAATGAACGATAAAAGAAATGTAAAATCAGCACTGAATCAATGATTTGCAAGGGCGATGCAGTTGGCGAACTTGACCTGGGTCACACAGTAACCACACCAGGACTGCTGGATCTCCTGGCTTTGAGACGATGCTAATCGCGAGCCCACCGCTGACTCTTAAAACCCTATTAGACACTCTAAAACTATTTACACTTGCGATGTGTTCCAGCGATTGTTAAGCTCTCCAGAAACTGAGAGGGAGAGAGAGAGGGAGAGTGTGTGTGTGGGGGGGAGGTGCAAAGGAAAAAGTGTAAGAACACATTGTTGCTGAATAATTTGTGAGTCTGATATAGAACGTTGCAGGTCTGTAAAAGTTCATTTGAGGAACCTGATATTTTGTTTGGCCAGCTTTGTGTTGTTGCTAGACCAACTGGCTGAATGTCTCAGAAACTGACCCTATTAAAGGTTTATCGTGGCAAATTTGGACCTTAATTTGGCAAGCCCCAGTCCTTCTGTTATTGCAGTTTTACCACCGTTCATCAAGATTTCCTCAGTTTGGCTTTGCATCCGAATGCCTTTAATGCAACACACCCCACGGGCGCGAGCAGCAGCAATAGGCAAACAAAGGAGAAAACAATCCTCACACATTATTCTTGCTAGCGTTGGCCCGTCATAAGTATAGGCACGTTTATGGCAATGACAGCGAACAGGGCGCGTATTGGAAAGGGGGGAGTGGAGCAATGGGACAGGGTGCAGATGACGTTACGGTAACACTACGCTAATGTTATGCATTAGCTGCAGTTCCATTGTGCGGCACTGAAAGATCCAGACTTTACATGGGCCGGTCATTAAAATTCTTGATCTGCTTAGCTGTCATTTAGTACTGAAAAGTAGAAATGCAAACACAGTAGCCTGTACACAGGCATGAATAGAGTCCTTTTCTATACAGCAGAAATAGCGGCTATAAGCTACGGAGAAAGGATTCGCCCCCCCCCCAGTTTAACGAACAGCGCCGCGCATGGAGTCTAGCAATTTTCTCACCAGATGCACGCGAAGATTTTACTCAAGTACCTATCTCTGTTTCGCTAAGGAATCTCATTGCGATGGTAATGAGGACGGTTTTAAAGCCTCGGTGGTGGGGGGGGGGGGGGTCTGAGTGCTGAACATGCCGAATCAATCCCAATCTGATGTGTGCCGTGTTGGCCTACTGCAGGCTCTCGACATGAACACCATCAAACACGGGGTCAAGTCAATGCCCGTGCATTTATTTTCCAGCTTTCTGCTTCTTTTTTTTTTTTGCGTGCGGTTTGCATTGCTCCAATATTACCACACCCTGTAATTACGAGGTGGCGTGAAAGAGCCTCGCACAGAATGGCCTTTAATACTCGAGTGAAGAGTGGCGGCTAGTCGCAAGCTGACAGTGTCGTTGCCGCCCCACATACTGTGGTATGACATTAAAACAAAGTATCCTTTTTGAAAAGGAATTGGACACGTTGCTTAGAAAACACGCCGGGGTGACTGAAGGCAGATGGCGCACATATGAAAATCCAATTAAATAAAACAACAGGAAGATGCAGATGACGTACTAACAACCCGCTGGAGATCATGCGGAGCTTCTCACATCCGCCATAAATGAAAGTATGTGCTCTTTTTTTTTTCCGCTGGGTTCACCCCATGCCAAGGGTTTGCGCGGTCACAAGAGTAATCTGCTAATGGCTTCAACATTTGCGAGGTGCCTGAGTAGTTACGGCCCAGCTCTGTCTGCCCTGCATCTCAGCACGACCAGGGAGGAAAGCGGCAGAAGAAAGACTCTCATAGCCGGCAGACTGAACAGCGCGGTCACTTACGGGACCCGGTCAAAGCGGTCCAAGATCGTCCACCTTTCACAAACGCGAGTTAGAAGAAAATGCTAATACTAATACTAAATTATGATTGTGACTCTTGCCTGCTACAATAATTATTTGCCTAAATCTAATTTGAAGGAGGGAAAAATGCAAAAAAAAAAAGTTTTTCAATGAATAGGATGTGATATATATCAAAAGAGTGAGCAAAGTATGCTTATAGCTTATCCCGTCATGTCGTTACAAGATGAAAACAGCTGATTCCCATTCCGCAGCACAGGGATGGTTAGTGGACACAAAGCCCAGCTGTGTGTCCATGCAACCAATAAATAAAACACTGATGATGACAGGAACGCCAATAGTTTCTCCAGGAGCTGCGAGGGAGAAGGTTTTAATCAAATATACAGTTTTTGACTGGCTGCCTGGACACAATACCCTTTATGACACAATGAACCAGATGGCCTTAACATTATTGATGTTAACATTGTCAATGGGTATATAATGCTGTTTATTCTTTTTTAATTTAAAACTCAGTATTAATAAAGTATTCTAAAAAGGCAAATTTTGACAACTAAGCATGATTGGCTTGGAGTATGTTAGTGTCTAAAAATTCAGCCATCACCGGTTGTAATTCCCACTTGATTGGTTATGTGCTTTGGGCTTAAAAGACACCACAATACAAATGCTGCCAGGCGATACTGATTTGGGACAGTCTTTGGGGATAAACAGCTTTCTTCCCGCACTGCCTTCTACACCATATGACTGGGTCAGCAGCCTGCATCCTGTGAAATTACATCTGCGGGCGAAACCAAACACTGACCAAAGGGCATTGACGTACGTCGCCCAACCGAACCTGCTCCTGCATCCCCCTCTCTTCGAAGTAGGGGCGACTTCAGTAGCCTCTCATCTACCTCACACTAGACAGGCACCTATGACCGGCGGAACTATCTTAAAAGACATCAAACAGTATTTTGGATATGTTTTTTCAGGCATATTCATGTTGTGCTCGTGGGGTTGTGCTCAGGTGCATTTTACAGGAAACTTCGAGCTGACAACAAACAAACAAAGGAAACAAAATGGGTCCCTCGTCTTTCTCTTTCAGATTTGCGGCCAAAACTCAGATCTCCATCTTCGCTTAAACGCGGTCCAGAAAACATATTTATACATAACTACACAGGTATGCCAACTTCTTGTCTTTTTGGCCAGAAACTTTTGAGAACCAGCGCCAGGAGGCTCGGTTGTTTTCGACACTTTGGAGAACCAGCGCCAGGAGGCTCAGTTGTTTCTGACACTTTTGAGAACCAGCACCAGGAGGCTCAGTTGTTTCCGACACTTTGGAGAACCAGCACCAGGAGGCTCAGTTGTTTCCGACA
>JAOVYW010000014.1:1780608-1797662 GCA_025775045.1 Hiodon tergisus | reverse complement strand
ACCAGCACCAGGAGGCTCAGTTGTTTCCGACACTTTGGAGAACCAGCACCAGGAGGCTCAGTTGTTTCCGACACTTTGGAGAACCAGTGCCAGGAGGCTCAGTTGTTTCCGACACTTTGGAGAACCAGTGCCAGGAGGCTCGGTTGTTTCTGACACTTTTGTGACACTCCACTCAACAGACCAGGCTTGAGATCTTGCTAAAACCCGTAAAAAGGTTGACCAAAATGTTTCAAACATTTTGAAAGACCTTCACTCAGCCTCCAAATCCAACAGATAATGTACACATGATTTAATGTACTTATCTGTGTTAATTCAGCCTGCATAATATACCCCACATGTATTGAGATACAGGTATTGAGATACCTGTGGTGTCTCAATACCTTTTCTACTTTGTAGAAAATACACTAACAAAAAACTTCTTTACAGCAAAAAAATGATCAGTATCGCCATAAATACAGTATCTCAATAAATATTGTATGCCATTGCACTCTCTGCAGGATGGTTATTATTTCTAGAGAACACTTAAGCCTTTAAAACATAACCCTGTATACTTTTATTCTGGTCAGGAGGACAGAGCGACGTTTCCATGATTAACAGGGCAGACGGCAGCTTCTGCTGTCTTCCTGGTGCATGTCCTTGCCAGGTACCAAATGAAGTAATCATTTCCCTACTGTCTGAGCTTTAAAAAAACGCCAGGAAAATATTAGAGAGTCATTCCTACTGTACAAGGATTACTGCTTTTGATATTTTTGATATTTCATATGCTTCGTATGAATTCTTTCTTCGGTTTCTTGGCAAAAACTAAGCCTCTCTCATAATGCTCAGCTCATTTTTATAAGTAAGAACTGTTTTGTCCAATTGTTTCTCAAATTTCATGCATTTGTCACGGAAAGGGTAAATACATTAGTCAACTGCTATGACAGACATTATTTTTTATTAGGAAACAGCCTCTTAATTTCTCCTGCGGGGAAGACAGAAATATATACACACTAATATGAGGGTTGTATTCACAGAGTATTACGTTTGTTTTGTTTAACAACGAAGAGACCTTTTGCTCTTTCTTTGTTCTGCAACAGCCAATCACTTCCTAAAAAAACTCCTACACATTATAAGAAAATGCTCTCAAGATTCGTGGAAAAACTTCAGGTCATTGACCTTGGAGTTATATGCAGCTGTTTCAATAAATTGTTTTAACTGGGATAACAAAACTCTGAATAGGTTTCGTGAAGGCTGATTTGGCTAATTCTCCTGTTTATAACAAAATAGTGCAGGTTTATAGGTGCGTGTGTGAACTCCTCTTTGCAGATAACTACGACCATGACTTCGACTAGGACATCCCAGACACATGTATGATGGGAATAGAGTTCTTTCACTAGCTGTAAATTATTTCAAGATGTTTAAAATAATGACAGGGAGAAATAGGCAGGAGTCAATGATAATATACTGTAAAAACAGTAGTTGTGCGTTTGCAAGAGGTCATGCCAAGGTTGCCTTTACATTTATTTTTACTAGCCATGCATGCGCACAGCTCCAGGGTTTCTCCTCGTTTCCGGGGGAACATTGTAAGACTCTAGTAAAACTGTGTGAACTTGTACAAAAGACGATATTCGGAGGCCACACTATTTGCGTCTGTGGTGAATCGTCCTAAACCGCGCTGACCTCCTACCTGAATCGGTGGCTGTGATGAGAAGGGTGTACCCCTCCTGGACCTCTCGGTCCAGGCTCTGAGTGAGGCTCAGCTGACCACTGGAGGAAAGAGCGAACGCCCCTTCCTCGTTCCCACCACTCAGGGCATAGCTGAGCTGACCGTTGGCGCCCTGGTCGTCATCTCTGGCCACCACCTGCGACAGAGAGGCTCATTCAGAAACGATCAAGGCGAGACGCGGAGCAGACGGAGGTGGGACGGAGGTGGGGGAGGAAACCGGATGTCATTCTGTTTTTTGTTCCACTCCTCTCCCCAACCCCTCCACCAGCTGGAAGCCGGGCATAAATCTTTATACCGCAGAGCTCATTAGTGACTCCCGGTGCAATACGAGCCCGCCAGTTCCGGCCGCTGTGCCACAAAGGATCATGGTCACGTTGGCACATGGAAGTGCTCTTGTGTGGCAAGGCACGGCCACTGGCCCCTCTCCCAGCCAGGCAGCTGTGGCTTACTTTCCTTAGGTATAGATGAGGGAAGTTACTTTGTTTTGCCTTTGTCACAGGAGACATATATTCAGACAGTTAATTACGAGGTTCTGTTAGGGTCTGGATTCCTCCTTTTCATTCATTCAGAAAATTGGTCTCATTCTGTTGTCAGCCCAGGGTCCAAAATTTCGAAGGCCCATTGAATATGTTCACCACCTACCAATACCAAATTGTTGAATGCAGTGTAATTGATGCTTGGACAGTTAAAACTATTAAACTAATTATGTAATTTGAGCACACAAAGAATGCTTTATGCATGAAGTGTCTCGGTTACAAAGAAAAGCAAAATAACTTTTAGGCTAAATTAACCAATGTGCATTCATTATACACAAAGAGAAGATAGTAAATATGGACATATAATATCTATAAATCATGGAAAATTAAGATGTATGTTTTAATACAAAATAGTGTGTTTTTTTTCAGGAATCAATAATTCTATCATGCTTAATGTGAACATCAGGCACCTGGTAAATCTTTTTATCAATGCAAGAAGAGACTGACCTGTAGAATTATTGTGGGGAGATTTTTCAGGTTCTCTTGAACGTTCACGGTGTAGGGAGACAGCTCGAACACTGGCGCACAGTCGTTCACATCAATTAACACAATGTTGACCGTGGCCCGGTCTGTCCTCGGGCTGCTCCCACGGTCCGCTGCCTGGACCACCAGGGAGTAGGCGGGTCTGGCCTCCCGGTCCAGTTGCTTGGCCACCGAGATCATTCCAGTGACCGAGTCGATCCGGAAGTCGGCGTTGAGGTTTCCGCCGCTGATGGAGAATCGGATGTGGCCGTTCGTCCCCTCATCTGCGTCACTGGCAAAAACCTGGAGCACGTCGGTGCCAGTCAGGGTATCCTCCTGGATCTCGATGTCATATATGTTCTGGGAGAAACTTGGTGTGTTGTCGTTGACATCAAGGACGATCACGGCGACGTCCATGGTGGAGGACAGCGACGGCTCCCCCTTGTCGGTGGCCACAATGGTCAGCGTGTAATTGGATATCTCCTCTCGGTCCAGCTCACCCATCAGCCGCACGTTTCCATCGACAGTACCGATGCTGAACCTGTTTCCAAATGGGCTGCGCAGCGAGTACTCCACATAGCTGTTCGGGCCACTGTCAGTATCCGAGGCCTGGGCCGTGAAGACGACGGTGTCCACAGGAGTGTTTTCCTGGATGTAGGTCATCTTCTGGGAGGTGAAGCTGGGCGGGCAGTCGTTAACATCCAGCAAGATGATGGACACCTGGGTGCTGCTGGTGAACCTGACAGAGGGAGGGAGTGACAGGTCGTTGACGCTGACTACCAGGTTGTAGAAAGACTGGGTCTCCCGGTCCAGGGCTTGCTTGGTTTTCAGGACACCGTCATTGTCGATCATGAACTGACCCAGCGGGTCGCCTGATGTGATGCTGTAGGACAACTTAGCATTTGGACCTAGTAACACAAGGAAAACAGACAAGTTATTTTGAGAATCTCGGTTTTTCTTCTTTGAACTATTAGAGCCTGCCATCAATAGTCAACGGAATCAAACGGTTAAGAGCCTGGCGGCCTTTGGAACTTGGGTTTATCTACACGACTAGTGTACATGCTTGCATCAGTTGTCAAGCTTGTTATCGTAAAACATTTCCTCATATTGTTTAACACACTGTCTGGCTAACACAGTCACTCTTTTCATGAGCTTGAGGCCCTTACGTGACACAGCAGGGGAGAAAAAACAAACACACACCAAAGACAACAATCTTCTTGCATGCTGCCCTTTGTATAATTAGTCAAAGCATTACGGATTCTTAAAGCGTAATCATGTAGATACATTTATAGAAGACGCCAGGAACATCGCTAATGTTTTCACGCTTACAAAATAAGCTTTTAAGTAGGTATGTCTATTCTGGACATCGCTCATAATAACCTTAAACCGAATGTGGAATGAGCCCTTGCCTTCCTGCAGTGCCGCTGTTCATCCTGTGTGCAAACAACATCTTATCAGAGGACAGGGACAACTCTGTCTCTGTTTGCAACTCGTCCCCAAAGGTCAGGGAGAAGGAAGCTCCACCGATAACGTTTGGCTGAATGGAAGCTTTCTCGGACACAATTAACGAGACGGCGCGGCACACCGTTATCTCCAATACATTGAGCGAGTTTGCATCTAACGGACAATGGAGAATAGTCCGCTCCCTTTCCTTGGAAGTGATTTTCTTCAGTGGGATGTTGGGAAAGGGTTGAGTTTCTGATTCTGGGTTCAGTTTCAGAGTAAACAATGTAAACAATATAGAGTCAGAAATTGCCATTGGCCAATGTATTATGCGGCTTTCGAATGAGTCAGAATCATCAGAAGCTAGGTAACGTCTGTTCTAATATAATTTATTAGAACAGAACAGAATATAAACTCATTCTAAAATAAGTTTCTGTTCTTCTTCTATTTAAATAGACAAATATGTATTTCGCCATGTCGAGTAGTAAATACTAAATATTCAACAGTACTTTTATTTTAGATTTCAATACCATTCAGCCACCTGGATTTGGCTTTCAAAGCACTTTTCTGCCTGTGTTTAGTAAAACTTTCACGCTACTGGTACTTAAAATCTCAGCATTTTTCCCTGAAAATCAATAGCCATGAAGTAAACACACTCAGTTACACATTATAGAGCCACTACAGCCAGCAGCTGGAGAGTATGCCTAATGGCAGACAAATGTTGGCTTTGTTATATATTTAACTGTTAGCATATTGAATGCTCTGTGATCAATCAACATACTCTGATAAAAGGAAAATGGAAGCATTCCTTGCATAACAATGATGTGTCAGATCAGTCCCTTTGATCAAACTCAAGGGATTTACCCACTCTCTCAAAAACATAAGAATGATGCTAAAACCTAGAGGCGTACCGTCATCCATGTCGCTAGCTCTCAGGACGATGACGCTGGAGCCAGGAGGGACGTTCTCCATGATGGAGGTGCTGCTGAGAGAGGCATTGAAGGTGGGTGGGTTGTCGTTGACGTCCAGGATGTTGAAGTAGACCCTCACCGAGCTGTACTGGCCGCCGCCATCACGCGCTCGCGCGGTGAGGATATAATACTGCTGGACCTCAAAGTCCAGCGGCCGCGTCACATTGAAGACACCCGTCACCGGGTTCAGGAGGAAGGCCCCTTCCTCATCCTCTTCCTCCAGGGAGTACGTGACCTCTCCGTTGAGCCCAGAGTCAGAATCGCTGGCCAGAATGGCCGCCACAATGGAGCCTGTGGGTCGGGTGGAGACAGCCGGGGTTAGGGCTTGTTAATGAACTTTAAAGATGTGCACTCTCGTTTCTTGACATTGCAGTCCAGCACACTGGGTGAACACAATGGCTGCGCTGCCCTCTACGGCATTTGAAAATGGCTTTTGCTACAGGGCATAAGACCAAAGCACGAATGTCCACAGGAACATTTAAAACAACAACAGTCATTATGGTGTCGTTGCGGGCACTGGCAGATGAGCAGGCCAAGTGCTAACAAGCCTGGAGCAACAGGCATCGGTTTGAGAGGCTGGCAGGGCTTGCTGGCCCTGGTCCGACAGCATTCAAAGCCCTCCACTCAGGGCTTCTCCCAGCTCACCAATCAAAGCAACGGAAAGCGATATGGCTGTCGAGCGGGCTAACACCCTACCTGGAGCCATGTCCTCCGGGAGGTCAAAGGAGTAGACGGCTCGGGAGAACTTGGGCGTGTGGTCGTTGACGTCGCTGACCGTGATGTTCACTCTCATGTCGGAGGACTGCTTGCCGTCGTCCGCCCGTACCAGCAGCGAGTACTTTGAGCGCCGTTCCCGGTCCAGCCGCCTGGTGGCTATCAGGTCCCCAGATTCTGGGTCGATGCGAAAGCTGTCGTCCGCTCCACTGATTATGGTATAGGTCACCAGAGCGTTCGGCCCCTAGGAGAAGAAGCAAAAAAAAAGCAACTGATTGTCATGTCATCTTTTCCCGGCTTTCTTCTGGTCTTCTATTTTTATTGGGGGGGGGGGGAGAGGGGCTGTTTCCCTATAACTTTGCCAAATCGATCCCTTGGTAGCTAGGGTAAATACAATGTGAACCTGAAAAATACAAACAACAACTTCTAAATATGACATCTGTCTACATGACAGAACTTCAACCTTTTGTCTCTCAGACCCTGAGCATTTTTCCAAAAGTCCTATATATAAACACAATTTTTTTGTATTTTTGGCCATTGTTCCCGAAGCACGGTCAACAAAATGTTAAAATGGGCTACTTTCCGTCTACTGCAGGCCATCTACTTCAGCAACCAAACGATGCCAATATTAATCACAAAGTAAGCCTGGAGTGTCAATCAGAAAGTTTTGCCGGGTTATATCGAGTTAAAAGCACTAAAATGACACCACCTGCACATGCTGTACTGAATTTCCTTACTTTAAAAACATAAAAAAGTCCGAAGTTTGTGACCCAACTGACAAAATGAGGTAACAGTTGTCCTGGAAACCGCGCTGCCATTAATCAACGCCTTGGTTCTGGGAAAGCAGTCAGTCAGTGGGCCAGATTCCGTGGCCGTCATCGAACCTGGTAAACGCATGCGCCCTGCAGCCCGGACACCTTAACTCACTCATTAATTGTTTGATGGGACTCTGAAGGAGGCAGGGGTTCCTCCTTCCTCGGATGTGAGTAGGACCTGCTTCTTTGCTTAGACCTTGTGGTGTTTTCAACCCTCCCACTGCCACGCAGAAGAATAGGAGCCTATTTAAGCTAAAAGCTCAATGGTAAACCAGAGCTGAGGAAAGACCTCTCGCGGATTAACTTTGTTGAACTGCAAAGGCACCAAATCCATTAAATTACCATGTACTGCCACATGTTTGGTTTGTATTGATTCATTCCGTAAACAGCATTGCAACGAGACTGGAGAAGGTTACGGGTTACATTATTTTTGCATCAACAATAGGTCAATTTCCTATAAAGCCTAAGCAAACACCAATGTATGTTCCCAAGAGGAGTGTTTCTAGAACAAATATTAGGCTGAAATATGTTTTTCTTTTTAGTAAAACCAAACAAATCTAGAAAAAAAAATGTTATTTTTGTATCATGATTTACACTCAGATTTCACTTATATTGTTTAGGGCTAATGACATGACAAACTTACATTGACCACAGGATTAGCACACCTAAGGAAATGAAGAGGGGTCATCTCTGTGAGCTTTTGTCAAAAACAAACCTTTAGAAATCAGGCAAAGTTGGCAGAGCCTTGTTAAATCAAACTTTCTATGTCTGTCTGATTGCATTCAGTTTTTCCTGGTCAGCAAAGCTTGCCTGCCATGGCAACCATTGGCTATTTTGGTTGAAATCTTTAGATCAAAATGCCTAAATAAAATAACGAAACACCCCTGCTAGCCAGCTTTAGTTCAAAACAGTTTTAAAGCATGTGTGATATGTCAGCTTGTGTTTTCCTCTAAATGGCTATAAATATTATATTCCCAGTTAATTCAAATGCAGTTAATTTCCATGAAAATAAGGCGCAAACCAGTGCAATTATGATAAAAGCTGAAACTGGTATTGTTTAGGACTTTTTACTATTTGTGCTGCAGGGAAAAGGTATATGTTAGAAAATAATTTATGTTAAAATGGAATTCACTTTATTGGGTCTATGGTTATTTATGGTTATTATAAATGTGAATTATCCAGAACATGAAATCTGATAAAACAGGACTTATTCTGCATTAATGTAGGATATTAGACTGACTAAGAAGGAGAAGCAGATGCAGGTATTTATGGCATTTTCTCACATTATCATTTTACCAGATGGTGACACGACGAATCACTAATGAGACAGAAGAACTCGTGTGCCCGTTCGCAGACGAATCCCGTCAGTAAGCCCAACGATTTCAACTCTTTTCCTCTCATTTTCAAACTCATTGGCCCCAACTGCAAAAGCCTGAACTTTAAAATTTTAGGTCAAAATTACTTTAGGTTAGTCTTGGAGTTCACTTCCGGCCCAACTGCTGGAAGATGGAGTCTTTTCCTAATCAAAAGTGAAGCCAATGATGTAATGTGAACTACGGTGGCCACGGAGGGACCATCTGCGCACAATTGGAAGAATCACTTGGTGCTCATAGCCTGCCGAACCCTTCATCCAGTAACAGCCCAATGTGGGGTTCCGGGCAGCCTGAAGCATCAACCGCACCTCTCCGTCCAAGAACACTCATATTTGTGGTGGGATATTTGGCGGGAGAACTTAGGGCTGCATGACTTGGACAGGGAAAAACTCGGATTGGTAACAGAAACCAACTTTCCTGCTTAAGTTTTCATAGCTAACCTCTAGCTTTATGATAGCGGACTCAAATTTTCAGATTTCATCAATCTAAGAAGGCTATTTAATTCTCTATCCGTTTATCTCTCATGCAATAGGAAGGCTTAATCCCACTAATGTAATGTGTGATGACTGAGTGAAATAAAATTCTATTAAATCTGTCCAATGTCTAATAACAGGTAAAGTAATCCAGCAAAGTAACAGGAGTTTGACTGAAACTTCGTTAGGAGAAACGGGACCATATGGCCATGCTGTCGTATCTGGGAACACAATTTAAAGGGCCTAAACGGAAAGGCGGGGAAACCGGGGGAAACGTACCTCGTCAGCATCTGTTGCCGTCAGCTGCATTATCTTGAATCCGTCGGCAACGTTCTCCTCGACAGTCAGATCAAGCATGTCGCTTGGGAAAACCGGGGGGTTGTCGTTGATATCCTGCAGTGTTATTTCCACCTTGAGGAACGAGAGACACAGAGTCTATTAAACATACATATATATATAGTGAACAATCAGACCTGCAGAGCTCTCAGTATTTCATTGGTGGTGAGGAGAACTGAAAAAGTCACATATTTGCATGCACGTTTTCCGACCGAAAACAAAAATAACATCCATCCCCGTCTGTGATGGAATGCCGCAGCAGAAATGCAACGCGCTTACTGGCTGCATTATTTGCTGAAGGGAAAACATGATTTACAAAAGCAACATATCGCATTACAATTAATCGCATATTTCGGGCCACGAACGCGGCATTAAGCTGTGTCTGAACTTTAGACGACACTTGTGGTTTTGTTCTTGTTATCTCCGCCTCCGGTATCAACTAACGCTGTAACACTGGGAAACGTCATGAGCAATGTGTTTCAGCTATTCATTATCTTTGCCATAAATAAAAACATTTTTATAAATGTTCTGCATGTTGACGAAAAGTATTTATTTCAGTAAATTAGCACAGATGCACCCAGCATCTAGAGTAAGTCCACCTGAGCTAAAACAAATCCAGCTAATGTGCTCAAAAAAATAATGCAACACATAGTTTCCTGCCCTGACAATATAGAGGGGAATCATGTGCTTTCCACGTGATATTCTGCGGTTTAGAGTCAAAGGGTTAATTTATTAGGGTGGCAGGTGGCTAATGTCAAACTGTACCTCTGGGCTGCTTCAGTCTGCATTGAATTACAATATTAAATTGAGTCCCCTTCATCAGCACAGCTTTCTGACCCCAGATTGACCCTAAAGAAAGTTCTAAGGAGCATCACTCAACCAATAAACAATCGGACAGACGGTGTAAAATGAATTCGCCGTGTGTTTACGCATCTGCAACTGGGCCCAAAAAATACAGCGCTAGCAATTTTTTTCCCTGCGATTCAAATTTGATCCTGTAATGTCCGCTGATGTAAATAAGCATCTTCCAAAGCAGTAAACAACGCTAGATTTGAGTCAAACAGACGTTAATTCAGCAATCTTTGTATATCTTTGTCTATAAATACGAAGCGGCAATGTTTGAAAAGCATGAGTGCAAATATGTGCATTAATGTTGACAGCGATTACGGTAAATCCCTGCTTCGGTAATGAACAGACATGTGCCTCACTGCCTCCCCTTTAGCAGCTCCAGTTTATTCAGGTGCTTTGTGGTATTCACATGACCAGGCATTGGATTGGTACAGCTGCCCCATGTCCACAACGACAGTGCTTAAGCTGAATTTCCCAAGCACTTCATATTCAGGCAATAGGTTTCCAGGCGGCAGGACCACCGCGGAGAACACAAGCAAGATTGGCTAATGGCTGGAAAACACGACTTGGTATGTTCTGTGAATCTACTACGCAAACATCAGGGGTAACAAGTGAGCCTCTCCACCTTCCACAAGTGCGGTGTGGGCTAAACAATATCCAGTGAGTATATCTTGTCGTCGGATAATTCAAACACAGCAATCCATCTGCAGGGGTATATGAAAAGAAAAGAAAAAAACATGTTTGATGCATTTGTAAGCAATAACATTGCGTAATAAATAGAAATCCTTGGAACAGAGGCTCTTTTTATTTCGCACCAACAGAGGAGTGTCGTGGTGGGTTCAAAGACGGTTGATCCTGACATCTGTTTGTCTGGGGGCCCTTTTTTCTGCCACTGCTCTAAACAGATGCAATGCACTTTATGCAAAAATCTGTTGTAAAGACTACATAGGTTAAGTTTTACACAGGTCTACTTCGATCCCCACTGCCATTGTGCTGACAGCTAATGTCAAAACAAGCAGAGAGTTGGAGGATGCAACGAGACTATCAAAGTCAATAAACAATGAATATTTATTTTTGACTAGTGTCCCCTTGATGTGTAAATAACACAAACTAATTAGGGAAGTAGTGTTGTAGCCAGAAATAATTAAGCCCCCCGTTTCAACCGCTGTTACCTTGCGAGGTCCCACAAGAGACTGTTTTCAAAGCAAGCGGATGAAACAAAAAAACAACACATTCAGACAAAAGGTCAGTGGGGGCAAGGACAAGAGGGATATGAGTGGCGGGGTGCTCTGTACTATACCTGTCACTCAAGGGCAGGCGCTCGGGGTCGACGCGG
Organism: Hiodon tergisus; assembly: GCA_025775045.1. Classification (NCBI taxonomy): domain Eukaryota; kingdom Metazoa; phylum Chordata; class Actinopteri; order Hiodontiformes; family Hiodontidae; genus Hiodon; species Hiodon tergisus. Next base: position 1,786,649 of record JAOVYW010000014.1, on the reverse strand, counting down.
GTGAAATACTTTAGTTCACGTAAAAAGGGTCGTGTTTCACCTACTACTGTTACAAGATGCAGCTGTTGACTGGCATCTTGGCTCCATTATTGATGGAAGCGTATGAATGATTAACGCCCAGGCAGTGCTTGAGAACTGTCATTAATGACAGTTAAAAAGTTCACAATCCCTGACCAGGCCTTGGCAATGCGTTGCAGGTTCATAGTTACCTCTGAGGGACGACTAAAAGTCTTTCGGGTACGCTAATCGGTACATTTTGTCTTCTAGTGTGTTTTATTGACGATGCTCTGTTGGATAAGCGGCACATCGTTTTTAAGTTGATCAAATTGAGTTATTTTAAGTGCTCAGTAGTTCAGTTCCCTCCACTCATGGAAACTAAATCTGTTGCCATTTGTGTCTGACAATGGTCAATGGTGCATTTTACGTATTATCTCTAACATTGTGCACACCAATGGTGATAGAATACTGAGAACAAAACTTTTTCTTTCATTTTAATCTTTGGTTAATATCCGGCTTCACGCTCTCCTTTCATTGCGTTCTGTATTCTAGCAGATCTCTGCAATTAACGGTTCTAACAAAATGGCAGTTGGTTTTGTCACTTAATAGTCTTACCTGCCAGCAGCTTGCCTTTGAGGCTTTAAATGAACCGTGGCCTAATGCTAATGCTAATGCTAATGCTAAGCCATTTGGCTGCATGGAGGGTTACACAAAAAGGATGTGAGCCTGTCATTAGCCTCACCGCTGCAGAACTGTGCCTTTTTCATGGAGCTCATAAAAGAGAGGTGAAACCTACACACTAGTCATTTAGAAGCTTTCCTCCATGCAACAGACCGACTGCAGAGAAATTCTGCCCATGGTGAGGATTAAATTTTTTAAAGGCATAAGAATAGTTCAACAGTACAATGCAATATCACAAGGCCTCAGAAAGAGCCTAATATAAAATAACACCGCAATCCGATTGACTCGACATCCTGTCCATCTCTGCAAAGTCAATCCTGCGGAGGAAATGCACAATACATCAAATATTTTATTTCCCTGAGAAAAAATCATCGCTGCCGAAATTATGGGGAGCACGGTGTTATCGTTACAGACGCTGGCCCCGCGTGAGTGGCCCGGCCAAAAAGGCCCAGGAGGCCAAGAGGCCCTAGAAAGGGGGAGAAAAAAAACCCCAGACACTACTTGTTGCCATCCGAACTGAGTTACTCAGTCTTTCCTCTGCCGAAAAGAGACACAATAAATCGACTTCTGCCCGGGCCACATTTGGCTTCGGAAATGAGTAATGCATAGCTCAGTAAAAAGAGGCTGATGAATATTCATGTGCTTGATTCATGCATGACTAGTTCACATTTCTAGTTAAAATTTGTTAGGCTCATTAGTAATACAGTTATTAATTACCAAACAAATCTGATGACTAAAGTAAATAAGTCCAATCTTAAGTGAAAATGTTCATTTGTTCTCCCGAAAGCTTATCTGCTTTAGGGCCGAGGGCATGAGGCAGGGTGCACCCAGGAAGGGATGCCAACCCGCGGCAGGGCAGGGCACACTCGCACTCACATGATGAAAATTCACGTGTCTTTAGGTCAAAGGCAAACTAAGTATCCCGGAAAAACAATTCAGTTAATGCATGCAGTTCATTATGGGATGCGTCCTGAACCACATAGGGTAATTAACACATTACACCTCATTACAAAATACAGCCAACATTTAGAACTGCAGCATTTAAAAATGACTCAGATTTTGGCAAAATATGCTAAATTTTCAGAGAATGCCAACAAACTTGGGCCTAACGCTATAAAAAATGTTTTAAATAAATAAATAAAAAACCATTCCATTCTATTAAAAACGATACAATGATCCTGGCACTATGATTACATTTTAAATGTGCATCTGCAACCAATTTTGGTCAAAGGAGGGGGAAAAAAATTGGAGGAGATGTGGGGAATTCAGAACCGGTACCTTCTTTCCTCGCCTGGGTCCCAAAGGTGGGGGTGCAAGGTTGGGCGTGACGTCAGAAACTCGCCACGCAGTCAAGGTTGCGGCTGTGACTTTGTTCAATAACACCTCCTCATAACTGGTGCAGATGCTGTAGCAAAACTTGTAGTAAAACTGTCTATAGATATTAATTTGTTCCCATAACCGCGTATCCAAATGATCTACATTAGAAAATAGTACGTAGCTTCTCTAATTCTCACCACACAATCAATGACACCATCTAACCACCTGTAACCAATTAGCTTAAGCACCCCAAAATGGGGTCTACTTTTCTTCTTCAGTGCACAGCAGGACAACCAGCAACAACTGAAATGTGTCCTCTGTCTGATCAAAAATAGCGCTTTGTCATGTCGCGAATGCATTGCGTCTTAAGGGGGAGAGCATAGATCAGTCTGGTTGGCTATTGTGCAATCACACCATTACTACACCTATATGCATACTGCTGGTTGAAAACAATGCTTTTTGTACTTATGTTTTGTACTTTTTGTAATGCGTCCATAACTCTCAGTAAAAATGGCTAAAAGTGTTTTTTGCGCAGGGCCTTACGATCATCGAAAGAGCCCATACTGTTTATTAGTACTCCTAGCAATGTATTATGATGTATAACCTGTACATCATGCCCAAAAAGAAATAATACTTCATAGTTTTTTAAATATATAAGAAGGATTATGTAATCTTTAAGGGATTACCCTTTGTTTCTTTAACAGACACGAATGACATTAAAAATAAAAACCCCTCTCCGCCATTTGCATTACTTAATCTGGACAAGACCGTATTGCCAGAGCTTGCACCTGATGAATGCTCAGACTTTTCTCTGAGGAGGTGAAAGAGCGTACAGTGAGCAACATAACTCATTTCTCTCTGACACGCGGCGCAGACAAAGACCATCTTTATTTTGCATTGCCACCCTCTCCCCGTCCCCTTTACTCAGTCAAACGTTTAGACGAGATGTCACGCCGCCGCGTCGAAGGATTTATGGAGCCGTTAGCTTGAGCACGCACGAGTTTCGCAGGTCAAACACACCATTCCGAGTGCCATTAGCAAATAATAAAGGCTGCGTCTCAAATATAAACGGCCCGCGCCTTGTTCTTTTCTTTTTTCCGCGTAAACAAACTCAGCAGGATTGGTTCAGTCAAACAAAAACCACCGGGGAAATCAGTCTCCCGCCGGCCAGGCCGATTCGGAGGGGTCGACCGCTCACTTTCCCAAGACAAGGACCAGTCCGGGCACAGACAAAGCTGGACCGCGGCCAGGCCCCCAAAGCTCAGCGAGGGGAAACGTGTGGATAAGTTTCCCTCCTTGAGCCCAAATCTTCTCCTGACGAGCCCCTCTCCCGCGGCCTGTGGATTGTCAAGAAGCACCTCGTCTTCTGTAACCAACAAAGCAGCGAGGAGTCAACACTGAACAAGTGGTTTCAATAAAAGAGACCGCCGTCCTCTCAAAGAGGCTCTCTCCCCGCTGCTATGAGACAGCCGGTCTTGTGCGGCACCCTGAGACCTGGCGGCCTCTGCCAAACCATGTTTTCTTAATACGCCTGGAAGGAACATCATAATCCTGCAAAAAGAATAACATTTTGGGCCGATTTGATACGAGCATCATTTCATTCATTTCTGATTTTTGAATGTAGATTCAATGCCACTGTTTCTGTTCTTCCTGGTTTTGTCATAAGACCAACTTCATTAGATCACTCTTTTTACTTGACTATGTCTATGTGTCTGCGTGTTTTTCTTTCGAGTGTGTTTGTGAGCCTGTGTGTGCGTGTGTTTATGTGTTTGTTGTGTGGATGCACATATGTCTGATTTGTGTGTGTCGGTTTGGGGATTCATTTGGTTCCTTCCTTTAGGGATAAAAGCCAGTGGCATTGTGTCTGCACTCACAATACCTCACAGGCCTATTAGGGCTTTAAAACATATAATTTTTTTATTAAAACTCCAGGTTTCCAGATGAAAGGGTACTGAAATACTTACAGATCAAACAAAAGCCTATTTCTCCCCTGAGATGAAAAAGATAATGCTCTCTAAACAATGCTTTGAAGATAACTGACAGAAGAATGTATTTTTTTTGGGGTGGGGGGGGGGGTTATCAGCAGTCTTTCTAAAATGCTTATAGTGATATGGAAACGGACCAAGACTAGGTTAACCTCAGACAGTCTGCAAGCGTCTCACCGTCTTATCACCCCCTTACTTACCCCTCATTACCAAAAGTACCGCTTTTAGGGGTTATCGAGCATGCAAAAGTAATGCGTGAAACTTGACTATTCATTTGGTCACTAATACTACTACAACTAAGAAATTGGACAATTATTATTATTGTTGTTATTGTTATTATTATTAATGATAAGTGTCTGATTAGAAAATGTCATTCGCACCACGGTATGGTGTTTTACATGGCGTATTCATATGTTTGGCAACTTTATACTCAATAATAAAGTTTTTAAGAGTGGAAGGCAATACGGAGTGCCCCCACACTTAGTTTCAAATTCGGCTCCAGGGATACGAGCGAAAAACTACTAAATCTGAGGGGTACGAGGCATGTCTTTTTCAAGCCAGTGATGTCGGTTTCCAAGACTTCAGGAAGAGAGGACTGGATTTAAAGACCATTTCAGCATCTGTTTAATAGCTGTTGTCAACCTTTGATTAATGCGCACGATTTTGGGAGCAGAAAGGAGGGGAAAAAAACCCCAAAAAAGCACAAAACACTAGTGATCGTCTTGCCTAAGGTCGACCGTATTCTCCAGAGAAGACTATATTTTGTAGGACTGTTAGATCATACTATTCTATGCAATTTGAGGTAGGAATTTACTAATTTACTATTTTTGGGATAAATGCAGAAAATGTAAACATATAAAAATATAAATCTATATAAAGCTTGTACTAGCCAATTATGACATAAAGTAGGCATGATCGAAGGCATCTGAAATCCTGGAAGGCCTCACTAATGCCCACAATGCACTGTGTTATTTGTCACTGAAACTTTGACTTCTACATATCCCATATCCAATGCAGAACTTGCTAAATTAGCAGATTTTTTTAATGAGGCTGCGTAGGAGACATTTAGAGTCACCAGAAGACAAGAATTTAACACAAAACTGTGCTCTAACCATGTTTAATTTTTTTAAGTTTTTGCAAACTCGGACAATAACTTTATTTCAGTTACTTAACAATGAGAGAAATTCATTTCACACCAGCAACCGCGATTCAAGACAGGCTACTGTGAGCTAAGAAGCCATTTGTTTTATCACTGCCCCCAGACATTGATTCAGGGTTTGACGGCAGTGCATATCAATTAAAGCAGCCCTGGAAAGCCAGTCCTGGAGCCGTTAAAACTCCTGGCCACGGTTCCTTCATTAGCAGCGCAACGCGGATGAGGTGAGACGTACAGCCGAAACTCAGATAACTATCCAGCCCCCGAAACGTGCCCAGAATCCTCTGGCTTGTAAAAGCATCAGTAATCACAAGGAAGCGATTCCTCATGTTTGATCATTTAGGTGTATTCCAGCCGGCAGGGGGGATTGGGCGCTTAAAGAAGCCCGGCAGGAATGAAAAGCACCCTTGAAAAACGAAATAAAAACACCATGAATGGGTGGACCGCACCACAAATAGAGGTCCTTGCCGTTGTGCAAGGCTTCGTAACCATTCTGGACGGTTAAGACGTGAAGCGAGATGTGGCCCTGCAGTTTGAGTTGACCCACCATGACTATGGCAATCGGTGATATAACCAGAACCGGGGAGGGAAAAGAACGAACGCTTCCCTTCATCCCATAATCCCCTCCATTGTAGCAGGCTTTTCATTTTGATCCCCCCATCATGTGTAGGCCGCGCAATGCCCTCTCATGCGCGGCTCCCTTTATTCGAACCCTAGCAGGGGCTCGGGAAAGCCGCGAGACAGCGGTGGCTTGATGAGGTGCGAGTGGATCTCGACCATATGACCTCCCTCCCTCTCTGTTCGCCCTGTGCAGGGGGTCCTGGGCCATGAATGGCTAGTGGATTAGTCAGAGGGAGCGTGGGGTGTACGGAGGGGGGGGGGGCGGAGGGGTAAGCATGTGTTTA
>JAOVYW010000014.1:1757859-1770841 GCA_025775045.1 Hiodon tergisus | reverse complement strand
GCTCTTTCAACAAGTCTCTTTCTATGGAATGTGGTTGTAGTATTTGACTGAAAAATATGTGCAAAATATCTTCAGTTTTCAGGACAACTGGATAACAGAAATAGTCCATAAGGGCATTTATTCTATTTTAAGATCGTAATGTTATACTGGTATTTGTTTATATCTATTTATAGTACTTGGCATTAAATGACCTGCTGTAATAAAGAAGGCTAATCTGGGGGAAATAAACCTCCAGATTAGGGTCAAGCAGACGGTGAGTAGCCAGGGTGTTGCCACGGCGGCGGCCTCAATGTCTGGGGCGGTTGCATTTAAGGTGTCCCCATGACACCCATGAAACCTTCATGAAAGGCACAGATGTATTAAGAGCGCAGGTTATGAGTCAGAGTCTATGTTACTGAGTCTGACTGAAGGGGGTGAAGGGCTCCCGTGACTGACAGCGGCTTGCGATCCTGCACCCTGACACCAGGGCTCCAGACTTAGCGCAAGTTTTCCGGCCTTTTCATCGCTCATCTTGAAGGGGTGAAGGGGACATGTGGCCGATTGAAGACGTTGGGAGCGCTGTGCAAATGGCCGCATGAAAACAAACGTGGGGAGCGGGTCAGTCGGGTCGCGGGAGTTACGAAGCGCATGGGGTGGTGGGCCGTAGGAAGAATCGCTCTCGCCCCGCGGTGTACACACAGGTCAGATCATAGAATCTCCGTCGTTTAAACCATCCGGCACGCGGCCGGTTAGCAGCTGTGCGGCACCGCCCATTTCGGCGCTTTTACCGGCGTCATTTACAGATACGGTGGTCCAACGGAGCAGCGCAGGTGGAGACAGATAAAGTTTCCCACCCCACGACTCCGTCTGGACGTAGCTTTAATTTAACGGCCTGACTTTCAGAAGGCAAGGGGCTGAATCAGTTGGGCCGGCCGTGTTCGGAGAAGAGAATTATAAGAGTTATACACAGATCTCTTTCTCTGGCATTGCGTCCAGCATGGGACGTCCCACCAGCCCTTGTTGCTGGGATTCATCTCTTCCCCGTGACAGATATTTTGCACAGGGGGCTTGGGCAATTAATGCGTTAGCAGCTGTGAAGGCCATTAAGACCCACGGCTTGATTTCATTCTATCTGCTCTGTTTAGAATAGAGTTCACACCGGGGTAAGCCTGGAATGTTCCTGTAATTAATTGTGTCATGCTATCACCAGTGGGAATATTTATACCTTAATAAAAAAGGAACACCGCTATAAAATAATACCTGTGCGGCTCCAAAAACTGTTCTTCACAAAGTCTTTGCAAAGGGTTTGCCTGGATGTAAGCAATAGCACTAGTGGAGACATGAAAGTCAGAGCTAGGAGAACATGCGATTCCCCTTTAAGGGAAAAAAGAGAGTGCTGAGAGGCACAGCTGGAGGCCTGGTTATGATCGCCTCCAGGACACATCGATCACTTTGGGATAGCTGTCAGTGATGATAGTAAAACCAACAGTAATAATAGGAGTAGCAGCTAAACCTATTCCGAGCATTAGAGTCCATGAACCTGCACCAGGTACTTTGCCACGAAAATCTTCTTGGGACTAATTAATTGGTTGTTAATTACTGAAGAGCCGGGCGCATGTCTTTTCGCTCCCACCTGTGGCTGTTTTATACGCTGCCATCCCTCTGAAACGGCAGAACCACAGATAGCTGTGCGTTGGGATTTACAAGCTTAAAGCTGCCTCTGTACGTAAATTTAAATTGAAAATTAGGAAGGGGCCACGGGGAGACATTAAACCAAGCCTGAGGCTGTGGATAAGGTGATGCAATATGATTGAGTACCCCCCTTACACGTGCCCGATTTTTAACTCTCTGCATGACAGTGAAGTGGTAGATTTTAATCAGCGAAAACTGCCTGGCAGGATTGCGTGCAGTGTTAACTATGAGACAAGGAGGACAGCAATGGCCCTACCATATAGAGCATTAAAATTAACACTAGCATAAATCTTCTGTCCTGTGACTTTACAGGCCAGGAAAAAAAGGTTAGCTTTCCAGCTCGACACGCAATTTAAACAGTTTAATTAATTTTAAAGATTAAAAAAATAATTATTGAATTTCAGACGAAGACTACAGGGTAAATGTTTTACTTTGTGAACCCAGAGGTTGTTTAAATGAGATTAATATCAGTAAACTCATTGGTCATCTCATGCAGGAATGTGGATGGGCTTTTAACCATGTCACAGGCTATGTGCCTATATGACCCGGTGGCTTTGCTGAAGATAAGCCCTGAGAATCCTCGTCCTGTCCGTGCCAAAGATGAGGGCTAAACTCAAAGGGGCACCTGCAGAGAACCATCCACCAAGTAAGCCTGAAAAAAACCCCAGCGCGAGAAGGGCAGGGCCACTGTAGCGCCACAGGGTCACTGTAAGATGTTTAATTTACACTGTTTTACAAGGCAGTATAAAAACAGTCAATGGCCAGAATAATACTTCACAGCTCTCTGTCTTTGTTGGGTTCCTAACTTTTCCCTAATGCCGTGTTTCTCTGGTGACTGCCGCTGTGTGGTGAGGGAGCACTACACTAGACACAGCCCATACGTGTTTCGTTGCTGCTCTTTATTAATGAATGCATGCCTAAATTAAACCCTACAGGAGAAGAGACAGAACACCAACACCACAGCGGACTGCATGGCCTCAGAGTAGCACTCCGTTCTGATGCAAATCTCTCCTCATTGTTTTCAGAAAACTATTAATCTCACAGACCAAAGCCGCAGGGGCGTTTGTATGAATTCGTCAGTCTGGTTCAAAAATGTCTCAGGAGGAAAGTGTATTTTCAGCCACACGTACTTCAAGGAATATGATACGCAGGAACGTTTCACGAACATGTGCGCGTCGGAGCCGAAGCGTTCGCGAGCGCGACGGCGGCAACGGGTTCAACAAAGGCCAAAAAACTTCAGCTCCAGAAAGGAGTAAACTTTCTTAACTGCAGACTCCGTGAGCTGTTATTTTTGGCCAGACTTCTGGGATGGTAGTGGGAAAGGGTGATGCTATTCCTAAGGATTTTTTTTTTTTCTTATCTGAAACGTTACACGAGGATCATTTTGATTCGCTGTTAATGGTTTAAATTCGTCGAGTTTACTGTAGGATAATAGGCCACATAATCAAGTTCCTGAAAGAATCCCCCTTGTCTCGTTTTCTGGATGTTTCTGGATGTTTCTGGATGTTTCTGGATGTTTATGTCATAAGGCATAAGGCATTCGTCAGTGGCAGCTGACACCTAACCTTGAAACACGATGGTCTGGCAACATGTAATCATAAAAAAACATTTAAAAACTCAACAAAAAAAACAGAAAGCCAGAATGTAACAAAACATTTAATCATTTTAAACAAGTCAATCAAGAAAGAGCACCGCCCATTGGTCTAAGAATGGAAATTCCTAATTGCAGTGTTTCATATCCTGGTCATGTTCCACAGGTCCCGTAAGAGCAACATGCCAGTTTATGTCACACATAACCTCTGACATTAAAACAAATGGCACAATTAAATTGCCATTGATGCTAATTAAAGCTCTGCAGACATCCACGGTCTGGCGTTAAACAGCTCTGACAAAGTGCACAGCCCAGTGAGACTTTTCTTTTCTGTTCTTGTGCCTTGTATTCTTCATCTTTTAAATCTAGTTTTTAATGGAGGCTGGTACGGAGCAGTTGGCCAACCACTAGGGAAAAATTAAAAGTGTGTCGGTACCAGATACTGGAATGTGTGTTTGGCATCCGTGGTCACTTTTGCTAGCAGAGCCCGAGCAGGAAACAACCACAAGAAGAGTAAGGGTCATTTACATAACTAACAAACGGAAAAAATAATAATAATAAAAATAAACATGACATGTCTGTTAGCTATGTCAGTCTTGTTGTTATTTGTTCGGTAGCCTCCCCCTGAGGATTGTGTGGTCACATGACACATGGCGTGTGACATTATCACTAAAAAGCTTCAAGTGAACGTAACATGTAACAGGTATATATGTCTGCTCCACTTCATCAGACCTTAATGGCCCGAGGCATTCCTTGCCCATTATCTGTTTGCCTAGTTCTGTTAGTACTCAAAGGCCAGAGCAGACCTTCTGACGGGAGTTTTATTGTTAAACTACTTAATTGTAAATTACAGCCCACATATGTGAGTGGACATTAATTTTTCAGGCAGAATGATTAATTCTCATTGGGTTGGGAGTTGATTCTCTCTCTCTCGCTCTCTCGCTCCGTCTCTCTCCGTCCCTTTGCGTTTGGACCTGAGGCAGAGGCTTGACAGCGTCGCAGGATTGGCTCAAATCAAAATGCTGGTCAGCTACAGGACACTGCCTTAGTCGACCAGATACTATCGCCATTGTATACTTTCCATAGCGTTCAAGTCAACAAGGAAAAAACGGCCACCTTGAATGAACCTAAATAACAGAATAACTGATCTGGGTGCAAAATAAAGCTAGGCTATATAATACAAGTTTGGTCTCTCCCCTAGACAGCATTCTAAAATGATTGCTTAATAACTGCACTTAAATGCATGCCTTAAAATTGGCGCAGCCAGAGAGTTGCATGTCTGCATCAGTTACGTGGCCACACAGACATAAGGCACCACCGAATAAAGCACGCTCTCGTGAGGAAAAAGGCGACGATATCGCACGCCCCGATCAGCCTTTATACAAAGAGGCACGCACCCCTCTCTTTCGTCGCGGGACAGAGAGCCCTTTTCTGGTAGACAATCAGAGGCAATCGCCGGCGAAGCCACCATTATTTTCACCCAGGGCTCTGTGAGAGGAATGCCATGCCACGGAGCCTCTGGAGGCTCTTGAGTGTGAGAGCTGATAAATTAAATGCATAAACATATTCCCATTAGGATCTGGCACCGTACCAGAGTTTGTCAGACGGACCTCTACTATCTGCACAGGCCCGCGTTTGTGCATTACGGTGATTCACTCCCAGACTTGGATCCGTGGATCCAGAGTAAAGGTGAACAATTCCAAGCCATAACGTAGGACTGATTAATCTTGATTTTAACGGGAAGGTGAACACGAGTCACCAGTTTGATCCCGTCTGGAGGATTGTCTCAGTGCAGGCTGGTTTCGTCACATCACATCCAAACGAAAGGTATAGCGCAGGGCTCTGTGTTGTCTGGGCCAGACAAATTAAGGCTTTAGAACGAATCTGGCCGCAGACAATTTGAAAAAGGAGTAACACACAGGAAGCAAGGCGTTCGGGCACCAAGCATACAAGTAACAGTAAACCTTCTGCACAAAAACTAAGAAACAAAATGGCAATAAACGGATTGTGGCAAGTGTGTGCAGCAATCAGTGAAATGAGCCGTGTATCTTTCGAAGTGAACTACAAAGTAGTATAATTGACAGTGTTTTTCGAAGAAATAATTTAGTCAGTCAAGTATAAGCGAATTTATTTTATTTTTTGCCATTGTAAGTAAGTCACAAAAGAAAAAAGAAAATATTCATCTGATATCAAAGGGGAATTCTGTTGTGCAAAACATAATTGTGGGGACTCCTTCATCTCCCTCATCTATGCCATTAGCCACCCCTTTTTGCCCATTTGCATTTGGGTACGACTTCACAGGAACCCGTTTAATTAAATTAATTAATTTTCCCTTTTATTTTGCTTATTAAAACTGCTTATCGGTAGACGGTCTTGACCCGGCATAAATCCTAGGGATTAAATGACTTCAAAAAAAGTGAGAAAAACACAAACAGGATGAAAAGAAGAAGGGTCTATAGAAATGCTAAGGAAGTGGGGGGGGGGGGTATGAAGTTCTCAGCGCCGCCACTTCATTAATTCATGCAATTTAACGAGCGGGTCTCGAGGGGCTCCCTTGACCCCCTTCGCGCCGGCCGAAACAACAGCGGCATGGATGACTGACAACCCCTGTGGCCGACGGGCAGCGCCCTCCGGGATCCAGGCTGCAAAACAGAGCCACGGGACGTGGGGGCCCCGCCATTCACTGGGGCCCGCCCTTTATTAGTCATCCCCCCCCCGTGCTCCTGTTTCCTATTACGGACGTGTCGGCGGAACCAGCATGCGAGGGGGGCTGGGCCAGAAGGAATAACAATTCTCTCAGACCCGAGTCAGCATTCGCCGAGGGCTGGATCTCATCCCGTTCAGAGGTGGCTTTGTGCACGAGCTTTGACTCAATCAGCAGGCTGCAGATGCCTTTTGCTGCTCACACCCCCAGCAAATACAGAGGGGGGTAAAAAAAAAAACGGGTCTGTAATTAGTGATTACCGGGTGGGGTCTTACATTTTCATGTAATCCTGATTTAAGCACAATGGCATCTGCTCTGTCCACATTATAGATGTGCTTTGTCTGTGTGATCTGCTGGGGGTCTGAGTTCTGCACGGCAGAAGTGCACAAAGGCAGGAGTAGTGCCCATCAGCTGAGCGAAGCTGTAATTAAACCCCCACAACAGCAATTACAGCCCAAAAGGATGGGGCTTACGACTCTGATGCACAGCGGAGTAAAAATTAGTTTAATCGCTGAATAGACAGAATGAATGTGCACAGGCACGTACATAGCAACTGCAATGCGCTATTCGATCCATACGTTATACAAGGAAACCAGACTTAGACCAGACTTAGGCCCAGATCCGAACCAACTCCCTTTAACTTCAATCAAGTTGTCTTCATATTTAAGCTATTAAGATATTTGTTTTACTTTCCTTCTTGCTACTTTAACAAGATTATGAGAAGCACAATGTTTGCAGATGTTTATGAAATCTGTTCATGAAATTCTTCATTGAGTGAATGCCAAAAAGTAAAGACAAATTGCTGTGGTGTCTTAAGGTGAATCAGGACCTCGACTTAAAAGGCACATATTTCAAAATGCAAATGGTGCGGAAAAAAAGATGCGAATGTCTGGGGCATCGGTCACCTTCATTAAACCAAGCCTGCGTGGCACTGTGTCTCGGAGACAACAGCCTATGGTCCTCTCATGTAATTACTAATATACTCATTAAGTGTTATACAGAGGGGGGAAGACCACCAGGGCGGCGCCGGGGGCCCGCGTGGTCACAGCTGTCTCTCAAGCTTTGGAAGTCCTGTCACCCAGGGGCTGAGTGTCAGCCAGGCTTTATGGTGCTCTCAGTGAGCCCACCGAACCCGCAGCTGGGCCCCCGCGCGCTCCTCGCCCTGCGTTGAAAGGCTAAGGAGAAAGGGAACAGACACTTTCCTGGGAATTCTCAGTCTGAAGGCTGACCGCGGCAGACCTCCCATTGGAGGGACTGAGTCGATATCTGAACTGGAGCGCAACGATATACGTTTATTATCAAAGCGCCAGAGCAGCGTACATTTCAAAAACTATTTCTTTTAAGAAACTTTGAGTTTAACAGAAAACTCTTTTTTCTTCCAAATCAATGGTTATAAACATATTCCTTGAAAATATAATATGTATTTGTCCACTGATTACTGAATTAATTTATATTATCATTCAGCTGAAAAAGAACAGCATCACGTAATAACAGCATTTCCGCTCTATACTGCGCAAAATGTAGAAGCCTCAAATATTTTCCTTTTCCCCGTTTCCGAGAACTGAAAGAAAGATCTTTTCCTGAATAAAGTAGAGAATGACTACTACAAGCGACTGCCACTGCTGTTAAAACACAAGATAGACGGGACAAAGTTTTTCCTCAGCCAAGCGCGGGGAAACAGCGGGGAAATCCTGGGAACAGGGGCCAAGAGACGTAAGGCACCTAAACCGCGAACTCTCGAAGAGAAGCTAGCTCAATCAACGCCTCCACGCACAGCAGTCTAATCGGTTACACTATTTTGGACTCGATGAATGACCAAATGACAACGGCAGACCAGACGGAGACATTTTCACCCTCCTTCCGAATGCAGGAATGTCAACATTAATTATCATCAACAGGTACAATGTGAGCCCCCTATTTAGTACTAATTCCCCTGTAAGGGTATTGTGTTCAGCCTCATTTTTGATAGGAATAAATGCACTTGTACTCATTATTAATGGGTAGGAAACAGTCTTACACAAACTTTCCATATCAAATAAAGTGCTTTTACGATTAATAGAGATTGCAGGAATAACTCTGCTTGTTGGCTGGGTAAGTTTAACCATAGGAGCAGCCCGACGCTGGTTAATGTCAACTCTCCGCCAGAAGGTCCAGCACCTCGTTAACTGGCATCAATATTCGGCAGAAAGTCCAAATCATTGAGTCACACTTCAAGGAGCCTTCCTGCAGAAACCTTTGTCGAGGGGAAGTGAAAAACTAAACAAACCGAGAAACCGAGAGTTAGAAAGTGAACAGACTTAATTCCACGAGGAGAAAAAAAGAACTTTGGACGCAGAAAAGTGCTTTTTTGTTGTTGTTGTTGTTTTGTTTTTCTAAGTTGTCTAGTTTTTTGATGGAAACGTGAACAGTAGTGGCGGAAAAGAATGGCAAAGTCCGTCTGAAGCCGACAAAGGCCTTCACGCGAGACGTCAGCCTCGTCGTGACATAATCTCTCTCGTTCCCGGCGGCGCCAGTACCAGGTACTGCGAGGATCGCAGTGCATGCCTCGGAGTTCAGAAAAGCTCCGCTCAGCCTGTCTGACGCCAATCAAACATTAACACGGCGAGTTTCAAAGGAACAAAACGGCATGAAACACTGTGGTGAGTCCGCTCCTTTTAACCATGTAAATGTAGCGGAATAAATTCCCGTCAGCTATCGAGAATTGAGCAAAGAAATGGTGATCTATGGAGATGATATCTTCCCTGTTCCTTTACTCGAGTTGGCTGGGCGGTAAAACAAAAGCTTAGGACTTCTTTCAAATGGGACATATTAAAAACCGCTAGAGGAGTGCCCTTTCTCGAAACGGTGCCTCGAATTAATGCATGCATCAAAGGAGCCTGAGAAGTTTCATGTTGGCATTTTACATTCCTTTCTGCACTTCGGAATGCTCTGGCTTCCAATGAGGAACCTAGGGTTAAACCTTAGGTCATCATTAAGTGCTAAATCAGTTCTGCACATGACCATTACCCTGGATCCTTATATAGCAGAAGGAAACAAACCCTGGCAAAGAATATTACGATAAAGAGCTCAGAGCCAACAGTATATCCGGGCCCTGAGAATCGAATGGGAGGATAAGGGGGAGCACGTCTCTGGAAAGGGCCACTTCAAAGGACCTCCGTCCTCCACAGATTTTGTAAATTTGAAACTGATGAGAGGGAACGTGGGCCTGATGGGAACCTCTAACGTTTTTGCGGCTCACAGAAGGAAACATCTAGAGGGCTGCCACTATTTCCATAGTCATAACAACGTTTCCAACTATGTTAGGGACCCTCAGCTAGCCAGGTTTTTCAGAGGGAGGTGACCATCTTCAGGCGGGATGAGACCCAAGCACTATCCGAAACAAGGATTCTACCCGATTAGCCCGGATGTCCCTGCGTATTTCTGCCCAAATGGAATAAAACTAACCAGGCCCGAGGAACACATTACTCCATCCCTTCATCTCCTCCGCTTATCTCAGAATGTAAAAAAAACAAAACAAGCAGCCCTAAGTTCAAACAGAAAGGAAGATAAGCGTCCGCTAACATACCGGCTACTGTGCTAACGTGCGCGCCTGTTCTGGTACCGCTGCACTGCAGATAAGGAGCCACTTTTTACCATGACATAATTTCTGTCAGAACGGGGTGACGTCGCTCCCACCCGATAGGGTCCTAGGTGACCGCATGTTCAGACGCATGTAGGCAGTGTAGGAAAGAACCGTGCAACACGCTGTAGCCACTTGAGAAGGAGGAAAAGGACTTCCAGCGACACTTGGCAAAACAGAGTAGCGGGGGGTTGGGAGGGGGTGGGAGGTGGTCAAAAGCGGGGACACAGGGGCTACTGTTCCCATTCAAGGCTTTGTCTCCCAACCCCCCTTGTTTCTCCCCAACAAACCGTGGCACAATACTACTGCACGCTCCCCCCCCCCACCCCCCAACCTTTCCAGGCCTGTCAATACCGGGCCTACCGGCCCCCTGAATGGCCGGCGCTGCTGGGAATCGGTCTTCTCATGGAAATCAAGTCAACGACCCGCTTGTGAGGCGGGTGACAGCCGTAATTTTCAGCGGTGATTTCTCACGTGCTGGAGGCTGTTCTCTAGGCTCCAAGGCCAATGCAAAGGGCATTAATTCCTGCCGTGTGAGCTCACCGCGAGCGCTTTGATTGTGGTCGATTCGACGCGGTTTTTATTTTCTTTTTTTCTCCTTTGGCTGCCCAGAAGAGGGGGGAAAAATTTTGGGAATGTTGAGAAATTTTTCAACCAAACGTTTCCTCTAGCCTTATGATGCAATCAAGTGGAAGAGAGATGGGCTTTGTCCGACTTGGCCCGTCAAAAACTGGTTCAGCAAAAAAATAAAAAAAAAGTGGTAAGATGCTGCCAACCTTTAGTCACGCCTGAAGGGCCAGTTTAGTCAACTGCTGTCAGATGAAGAAGACAGAAAGAGAAACTGCGCAGGAGCAGCACATAAGAAACACTTTCTCCCCCGGCCAAACCGAGAGGCTGATACACAGAATTACACAGTCACTTTTAAAGGATTTGCATTTAAAAGATTGTATACAGGCCTGAATGCAGGTCGTTTCCCTGTGACCATAGAAACATTATAAAAGGTGGAAAATTCAGTCCAGTGAACTTCCAATGACTTTATTAAAGTGTCACTAATCAGAACTGAAAGACACAGGGTCTTAGTGTTTGGGCTAACTTACTGAAAAACTCCCAGAAAGCCTAATGACCTGCTAAGAGCATTACTTTGAAAAGCCTTGTTGACGGAAAGTTTTTTTCAAAAAAGGAAAACCCTCATTGCTCACTTCAAAAAGTTTAATTCCCTGAAAATCGCAAGAATTCTGAAAGCCATAGCTTTCAAAAGGAAAAAGAGATACCGCGCTCAAAGTGAGCTTTACACAGCTCATATTAACTTTTAATACGATCCTTTATCACTTTTGGGTTTTGTGTGCAGTTGTATTATTTAACACAATAGCATCATGGAGTCTTTGATGTTTAGCAGCACCTAATGATTTATATATGAGCCACTGAGCAGAGCAAAACAAATTAAATGTTTATTAACGTTAAAATAATACAGCCAGAAATCACGTCCAGCTAATTTGTTTCAAAGATTTTAAAGCATACTCACACTGCTTGGTCGAGTGCACACACTCGAGCACACACACACACACACACACACACACACACACACACACACAAATCTATAATGATAATTCTCCCATTGTGTCATATCAGACATCAATTTTTCTCACAGCCTCTGACTGAAAGCAGACGGTCACTAACAGCATAGCGATTAACCTGACAAAAACCAAACCCATTACACAGTTTAAAAGAGTAATGGCTTAGAAAGCGCAATGGGACCCCTATCCTGCCTGAATGACCCGTGGGCACTTACTGTGGCTCCAGCAAAAAGAGTAATCTTCTGACAATGGAATCTGTGGAAAAGGGTCTCCAAACTGTGCTTCTACCACAGTACGTTCCCTATGACGCGGAGCAAAAATGTCTGATTTACACACCAACACCTCGACGGAGTGGAACCTCGTTTCCACATGAAAACTCAACTGGAAGTCAACGTTCCAACGGAACAAAACAGACACTTGATACTGAAGCGCGGAATCCAAAGGAGTCTTTAATCTCTGTGCAGGTCCCCGGTCTATTAGCCTGGAGAATCGTTCTGGGGTTATCCACTGATTTAATTAAAATGAATTGGGTAAGAAGTGGACTTAATGTATGTTGACTGGAAAAAACAACGACAACAGAAACAGCAACCGATAATGATCAGAGATGTGTAATTTGGGCCAGAGGGCCGTTCTTATATGAACGGATAAGTATTGACACCAGCTTGTAAACTTCTACAATGGGGTACAGTTGAAGTTGACCGATACTTCTGCATGAATTTTACAATTTCAGTTACAGCTGCACTGGTTTGCAGCCACTGAAACACGGAGGTTGTTCATTGCAGTCCATTTGAGAGCACAGTTATCTGAGGTCTTCATTTACAGATACATACTCAGACTCATCCATTATTTCATCCTCTAGATTTTCCTTCACATCCAGCTCAGTGCAGCTCTGGTCTGACGCATTTCAGCGGCTGCCCACAACAAGACGGACTGCTGAAGGACGGAACAATAAATACGTGTGCAAAACAACCCTACAGGAACATAAGATCCGGGTCCATAGGAAGCAATAAACGGCCAGCTGAGCGGGATTATTCTCTGGTGAGGCGACGGAGTGTCTGAAGTCTAGAAGCCAGCTGCATTGGGTTTGGTAACAGTAGACAAGTCACGTCGGAGCACAAAATCACATCGGACAGCGCAACACAATATCTTTGAGAGAGAAATGCTTTGGGACGGGGCCACGATCGCGGCCGAACACCGGTAGCCGGGCGTCGTTTTTGTCGAGCTGCCACCAAGCCCCCTAGCCTTCACCCCCCTTCGTCCAGGTAGCGGACGGCTGCATCCCGCAGCATCTGGTCAGCTGACACGGGCGCTTGGCAGACCGCGGCCCGCGGCCCTGGGGGAAGGTGTCTGGATGAAGGGCTGGCAGCTGTCTGTCTGCGCAGGCAGGGCCCAGACACAGCGTCCAATGAAAGAACAAAAAAAAAAAGAACTCAGTAACCGCAGCCAGCGAGCACCACTGTAGCAGAGATCGGCATGGGGGCCTGCGTCGCATGTGGCGTCCAGGAATAAAGCCCTGGCCTTGGGGAGATAAGGGCCACAGCTCCATAGTGGGGAGGCAGGAACAAGTGACCCTGGGTATCCGGTGACACTGGATAAGGGCCCTGTCTGGAAGAACCGTGATTTTCACAGCTGGAGACCGAATCACATATATTTGGGGTTCTAAGTCTGGGTCCTGGGGATTTCCGTGGGGATTAAGAATGTGCAGCAATGTTCTGCCGGTGAGGTTCGTTACAAACTCAATGAAAGTTAATAGGAGACTATTGTGCTTTTGCCGCAATATCATGTCATAATGATTTCATTTGTGTAATACATTATTTGATTGT
>JAOVYW010000014.1:1738124-1751671 GCA_025775045.1 Hiodon tergisus | reverse complement strand
GTACCTTTTTGAAACGCCTCTTCACACACGCGTACCTTTTTGAAACGCCTCTTCACACACGCGTACCTTTTTGAAATACACAGACTGCACTTCAGGCAACAATGTTGCTCACTTCATTTTTTCTTCATCCGGTGAACTTCCTTTTTTCACCCTAATAACTGGATTTTTGTCTGCGCTCCAGAACTATCAAAGGAAGACGTCCAAGCCTGCCTGGATGCTGCCCAGCGGCAGGTAAAAAACTAAACAATGATTGGACACCTCTATCTGCCGGGCCATCTGCGCCCCCGGCAACGCCCGGAAACAGTAACGGGACTGTGGAAGCCCCTTTCCTAGCGTGTGGAAAAAAAAAACCTTGCTACCGCTCCCTCCAACCACAGTCGGAAACACAGACGCGCGTAAAGCCCGTAACTCTGTCACGGGTCGAGGCTAGCATTGCAGAATGGGCTGAGCTGGATAAATCTCCCTCACTGGAATGACAATGGTGAGTGACACTGATGACTATAACAAAGGGATGACATTAAGGAGTCTGCTGCGTGTTTCCATGGCGAAAAACAAAGTCAGGGTTAAAACCAAAACAAAAGGAGAAGTTATGAAGCCTGCCTCCCTAACTCCCATTCCGCAACGGAGAAGTGAGACCCAATCAAAATGCCAGACCTGGTGGACTCTAACCAATCCGTGCCCCCGGGATGACAAACCCCTTTGAGACAAGGGCGTCGAGCAGGGAAAAACTGGCTTCAAAACATTTCAAAAGCAATTTCCTTCCACGGCAGGCTCTGTGGGATTTTCAGTTGTTTAAGATCATTATCACTGATACCACGCGTTAAGCGGGATTCGTGAGGCTCCAAAAAAAAAAAAAAATCACATACATAATGAATAGGAGATCAGCATTCGCTCCGCCCCCAATCAATATATAGCCATTCTCCTAGCTCTAACAACAGAGAAAGTGAAAACAAACAAGAAAACCTTTAAAGGATAATCCCGCCTTTTTGTCAGGACTCCTCCTTAAGCAACACATACACCGCATTTGCATTTAAAAGTATAAGTCGTTTTGAAAACTCTGAGGCACCCCATCGAGAGACAATTTAGCTTATAATAAACAGGCCATCCAGCTCTCTTGTACTGGAGGAGGTGTGAATGTACAGAATTGCCATGGGTAGCAATACCTTAAACCTACAACAGACTGAGAATGCTACGTCAACCAATAGGGAATAAATATTTCTACCGTCAAAGGGACAAAGAAAATGCTATAACGTTTGAACAATAAAGAAAATCACTGACAGGCTTCCAGTAAGCTTACGTCATCTCTCACTAGAGTGAAATAAAGTCTAACTATCAAACTCTACAGGACTCTGCAAAAATCTACACATCCAGAAAATGTGGTCTGTAATCAGACCTCATATCACACCGCCGTTGTTATTCTTTCCATTAAATAATCAGCTATGACTTTAAGTGCCAAACGGATTAAATGTTAGACCCCTATGACAAGCAAACTGATGAACACTCGGGGAATCTTTGTGTTTACATACGCAATTTACTGAGCTCTTGCGAAACAGCTCTGGATTTAACTGTATTTGACTTAATCTCTAAGTGCACTTTTAAATTTCTATTTCAATTTTAAATCTCATAGGTTAAACTGTAAAAATGCAATTTACAGAAACTGCAAAACCATCTGATTACATGTCTGCCCTCGAAACCTTAGACATTATCAGCTTGTTTAGCAATAATGATTTGAAACACACTCCCCCTTCCCTAGGAAACTGCGAATGACTTTGTTTTAGTTGTTCTGAAAACTTGGAATTTACAAATGCGTAACATCAGGCCTATAATAATATAAAATTTTAGGTTCCAGTCGAAAATCTCCCAAACTCATATATATATATATAGAATCACATTTGTTTTTGATTTAAGGAGTGGCTAAGTTTCAGCCACCCAGTCTAGGTTTAGAATTTCAGAGTTCTACTTCAGAGAATTCATTCCGTCCCACAGGGAACATTTTAAGAAGAAGTCAGAGAGGTGCATCCTACTATGCAAGGCAAACGGGAGGCTTAAGTTTCAGCATTAAAGATCCTCCCTTTTTTACTTTTCTTTTTTAAAGAATCCATTCACGAGGTCTTAAGAGGTTGCACAATTTTATGGTCACTTATTCCCTGCGGAGCTCAGCCCAATGGCAAATTGAAGGTACCCTGAGACCACCCTGTTCCAACACGGCTTAAGACTCAGATCCCTCATAATCCTGTTGTGTATTAATTTGTTTATTCATTTTCCCATCCCACAGGGGGCTGATACCTGAATTAAGCCCCTTCCTGCATTCGTTTGTCTGTTTGGCCGTCCAATCACACTGCACCACTGTGTTCATCAACAGCTTTTTTTTTGTGATTGGCCCCCGTCACGAGTGCCGTTCCATCGCGTATCTCATGCTCACGAACGAAGGCGGTCAGTAACGGCGCGACCGCAGCGAAACGTAGGATACGCCACAGTCGTTTCGCCCTCCCTGAACATTCAGTTCTTTAGATACTGTCAAGGCCTTGCTTTTCTGGAGAGCTGAAAAAACAAAGCCAGGCTGCCAAAACCAACCTCTCCTCACTCGCATGTGAGGCAATTTATATTTAATAAAACACAGGGCTATAAAAAATATACATAAAAGGAATTTAAGTAATGTAAATACAAATGCATTAGGTGGAGGAACTTTATGTGTTTCTTAGGTGGACACTTGGATGAATTTGCAGCTTTGCCATTCAAGACTTCGACTTAATTTAATATTAAAAAATACACTTGGAAAGCTTAGAGCCCCTCAGCAACCACAAGTCAACCCCCCGATCCAAAAAAAAAAAACCCGCTACTTACCTCAGCTCTCTGCGTCCTGGGCTGGCTGACATCGGTCTCTATGGCGTACACATCCAGCAGATAGAGGTCAGAGCCTTGCTCCCGGTCCAGCTCGGCGGCCGTTTGGATCACTCCGGTTCGGCGCCCGACGGTGAAGAGGCGGCCCACGGCCTTGCCGTCACGGCGCACTGACACGATGTAAAATTCCACCTTGCTCCCGGAGCCCCTGGGGCTTGAGGCGCCCAGGGAGATGACGTTGGTGCCTGGCGGCTGCCCCTCTTTCAGGATGGTGATGTACTTGGGCTGGGAGAAAACAGGGCCGTCCGAGCCCTGCAGAATGATGGTGAGCTCCGATCTGGAGGCCTTCCTGTCAGTGCCGTGGTCGGTGGCCGACACCGTCAGGCTGTAGATGAGACGGGCGGGCACCAGGGGAGAGGCAAGGCGGATATCCCCACTGTAGCGGTCCATTATGAACGTGTCAGAGTCCCCTTTCACCAGCTCGTACTCCACCTCCCCGTTCGCACCCTCGTCGGGGTCAAACGCCACCACCGTGGTGAGGATGGAGCCAATGACAACGGTGGACTCAGCGACAAGGGCGTTCTGGGAGATAAACACTGGAACATTGTCATTTTGATCGGTTACCCAAATGGTGACGTTCTTTAAGGCGAAGCGTCTGAATTCCACAGGAACGGCCTGGTCGGTTGCTTTTACTGTCAGTTCAAAGAGGTTGGAAAATTCTCTATCTATCTCCTTGTTTGTGTATATCACTCCTGTTACTGAATCTATGGTGAAGTGGCTTCCCCTGGGTGTCTGCTGAATGATTGAATATTCCAGTTGTCCGTTGATGTCTGCATCTGTATCATGAGCGGTCACGGTCATTATTGAGGTAGCAAGGGGCAAGTTCTCAGTAATAGACTTAAAAATGTCTCCAGAGGCAAAACTGGGAGGATTATCGTTGAAGTCCCTGACACGAATAATAAGGGGGATAGATGAGGACCTCTGAGGTCTCCCGCTGTCCTTTGCTGTGATGTTAAGCTTGTAAAGAGACTGAGTTTCGAAATCCAGCCTTTTGACAAGAAAGATGCTCCCAGTGTTAGGGCTAATGCTGAACGTCCCGTGGCTGTTTGTGGCCGCGATGCTGTACGTTATCTCAGCGTTGTCCCCCGAGTCTGCATCAGTGGCCGTCACAGAGGCCACTAACTCCCCAATCCTCATGTTTTCCAGAACGTCAACAGTCAGGGCAGACTTGGGGAAGGATGGAGAGTTGTCATTCTCATCCAGGATGCTAATGCTAAGCATGCACGAGGAGGACAGGGCCACTATTCCAGAATCAACCGCTATGATTTTAAGCGTGTAAGACGACGTTGCTTCATAGTCCAGTTTGCCCACGAGAGTGATCTGGCCAGAGCCACTGTCGATGGCGAACTGCTTTTCCTCGTTTCCTTCCTGAAGAAGGTAGCGGACAAGCCCGTTCTTGTTCTCGTCAACATCCGAAGCAGAAACCCGCAACAGCTGTGTCATGTTCTGAGCCGACTCTGAGATAGAGGCTTGGTAAATGTCTTTAGTGAATTTGGGAGGGTTGTCGTTGATGTCTCTGACATACACCTGAACTTTGGCCTGGTCTTTCAGGGCCTTGGGGAGCCCCTGGTCGGAGGAAACCACAGAGAAACTGAACACAGCAGCCCCTCGCTGCCGCATTAGAGACTCTCGGTCCAATTGCGTCGTGCTGGTCAGTTCCCCTGTGATTGCGTTCAGCTCAAAGTTTGGTTGCGGCGTCTCAAAGGCGTATCTGATCTCGCTGTTTGGGCCGTAATCTTTGTCCTCTGCGAAGACCTGTCCGACCCTCGACCCTCTTTTTTGCTCCTCCTCAAAGTAGAACACGTAATTTGTGCTGTTAAAGAGCGGACGATTGTCGTTCACGTCGTCCAGAATGACAGTAACGTTCACAGTGGAGCTGAGGGGCTCTACAGCCCCATCAGTAGCCACCACCATCAGGTGATATCTGTCCTGGACCTCTCTGTCTAATTCATCTTTGATGTACAACTGTCCATCAGGGAAAATACCAAAAACATCCCCAGCGTTCCCGCCAACAATGTCGTAGACAATTTCTCCGTTCAGGCCGGAGTCTTTGTCAGTAGCCTCCACTTTGAAGAATCTGCTGTTCACTGGTTCCGACTCTAAGATGGTGACCTCGTACGACAGCTGGTCAAAGACCGGGGCGTTATCGTTGACGTCATAAACGCTGACTGTTAAAATAAGATTGGAGGTGCGCTGCGGGACCCCCATGTCAGACGCCAGAACTTCCACTTGATAGGAGCTGGTAGTTATTTCCAGGGGCCCCGTTAAAGTGATGAGCCCGCGTTTCTCATGGATGTGAAAAAGGCCTTTGGGGTTCTGTTTGAGGCTGTACGTCACCATGCCATTGGTGCCCTCGTCGGGGTCCACAGCTCTGGCCTGGAATATGTGATGCCCTGTGCCCCAGTTTTCCACTGCACTGACATGTTCGACGGCATAGGGAAAACGTGGTGCGTTATCGTTCAGGTCCTTCACCGTGATGTTGACGAGGGCCTGGCCGGTTACCTCCCCACCTCGTGCTATGACTTTAAGCTGGTAAAATGATTGCTCCTCCCTGTCTATCTGACTGAAGACAGTGATTTCCCCAGTGGCACCACTGATTCTGAAAAGGCCCCTCTGGTCCCCGGAAGTGATTAAGTATGTTATATTAGTGTTCAGGTCGAGGGTGGACGCAGATATTGTGCCAATCACACTGTTTATTTCAGCGTTTTCGAAGATGACAAAACTGTACACGCTCTGGCTGAAGGAAGGGGGGTTGTCTTGGATGTCTATGACCGTAATTGTAACAATGGCCGGTGTCTGCGAGCGAAGGTTGCCACCATCGGTGGCCATCACCTGCAGCTGATAGGCTGTCTGCTCCTCTCTGTCCAGTGACACCAGCGCAGTGATTTTACCTGTGCCGCTGTTGATGTGAAACTTAACTGTGTCCCCTGCCGTGATGCTGTATTTCACAGTCCCATTTCTCCCCAAATCAGGGTCAGTTGCTGACACGGTGGTGACATAAGAGCCTGGTGGCTCGTTTTCCTTGATGTTGGCAAAGTACTGCACCGGGTAGAAAACAGGCCTGTTGTCGTTGATGTCTTGAAGGGTCACGTTTACTTTGCAGACAGATTTTAGTGGAGGCACGCCACAGTCTGTCGCATGGATGTAGAGCAGGTAACTCCCTTGGACTTCCCTGTCCAGTTCTGTGGCCGTGCTCAGCCTGCCGGTAACGGTATCCAGACGGAACAGGTCCTGCACACCGGGCGGGCTCTCCGGGTCGAAAGAGAATCGTATGGTTCCATTGGCTCCGAGGTCATCGTCAGTGGCTGACAGCACCAGGAGCTCGGTGCCTGCTGGGGAACGCTCCGCCAGAGATATGTGAAACACGCTCTGCGTAAATGTGGGAACTTGATCATTTACATCAGTTATATTCACTATCAGCTTGGTGTAGGAGACTCTAGGTTGCACTCCTTGGTCTTTGGCACTGATATTCAGCACGATCACAGAAGCAAGCTCCCTGTCCAGCAGGGCGGCGCTGGTGACCAGGCCACTATGTTCGCTGATGGCAAACCAGCCCAAACTGTTTCCAGACACTAGTGAGTAGCGCAGATTGGCATTTTGCCCAGAGTCACCATCTGTTGCGGAGACCCCTTTAATGTAGCTGCCTTTTGGGACATCTTCACTGATGTTCACTCTGTACAGGGTCTCCTGGAAGATGGGTGGATGGTCATTGATGTCATTGACAAAAATAACCAAGCTAGCAAAAGACGAACGGGCCATAGGCTTTCCATTGTCAGACACAGAGACTGTCAGGTTGTAAGAGGAAATGCGCTCTCTGTCTAAAACACTGGCGACTTTAATTAAGCTCAAATTCGGCACTGGGGAAGTGTGAACTTCAAAGTGCCTTTGCTCGTTCCCCCCTAATATTGAGACGGATATATTGCCATTTGCTGAAGGCGAATCCGAATCTGAGACAGTCAGCAAGGCTACTACTGTGCCAATCTGGGCATTTTCATCCACCGAAGCAAATTTTGAACTTGTGGGGAAATATCTAAACTTAACCACAGGGTCGTTATCATTGACATCCAAAAGCTTAATTGTAGCCTCTGACCTACCTGAAAGGGAGGGTACTCCATTATCCACCGCATGGATTGTTAAAGAGTACTCCCTCTTGCTCTCATAATCTAAAGTTTCCTTTATAGTTATGGTACCTGCTTCGGGATCTATTTGGAATGGTGTTCCCTCATCTAAAAAATATCTGATGTCTGCATTGGCCCCCTCATCCTGATCTTTCGCACTTATTTGTAAAACGTTGGAACCGATTGCGGCATCTTCCAAAACGCTGGTCTGGTAATGGCTCTCGTCAAACAGGGGCGGGTTGTCATTTATGTCTTGGATCGTTACATTCACTTGCAAGTAGCCAAATCTTTTAGGGTCCCCTTTGTCTTCAACTTCAATCAGCAGCTGGTAAAATGGTGTTAACTCCCTGTCTAAACCTCCAGTTGAAACCAGATGTAGGAATGCTCCCTCCCCGCTGGGGTTAACTGTAATATCCAAACGAAACCTCCCCTGCTCATTGCCATTCACAATTCTGTAGGTGGTATGATCAACTCCATTACTCCCGATGTCGGAATCTGTAGCGGTGTCCAGAATCACTTGCCTGCCACTGCTTGCATCCTCTTTGAAAGAAACAACTATAGAAGCGTCCGGGAATACTGGCGAATTGTCATTTATATCCAGTACCACAATCCTGACTTCAGTGGGATAGGTGGGTTGACTGGACAGCACCACAACATTAATTATACTGCTTTGCAAAATCTCCCTGTCAATCACCGACGTTGTATAAATTATACCTGTAGTGCCGTTTATTGCGAAGAGTTTGTGGTTTTCGCTGAATCGATAAGTGAAACTTGGCTTTGTTTCAATTGTACCGACGTAAGTGCCGATTGCCTGCTCTTCCAATACCTGGAACTCTTGACGAACTTGACTGGAAGCAGAGCGTTGCCATAAAGTCCATAGCAACAACAAAATAAAATTAAGTCCCCTACCTGAAAGCGCCATGGTCAAAATCCCAGTCCACCTTTCTAGGACAGAGTGCAAAGTTAATATGCATTAACTTTGATTACTTTAAAAACATATTTAAACGCCGTATTCATGATGGCACATTTAAAAGTGTGAATTCCGATTAGTCCAGTTGGTTAAACCGATGTATCTTGTTTTAATATTGGCAGCCTTCCCCTTCAGTTTTACTTTTCACATAGACAAAAAGAGCAAACGCTGCAACCCGCGCATCATCAGGTAGCGAACGCTGCAAATAATGTCCGCTGCTTGTCAATAAAAATCTCGAAACTTTCCAGAAGTAGTTGAATTCATCGTCTGTGCGTGGCGCGTAATGCTTTCTTCATTTAAATATAACTCTTATTCCAAGGAGAAATAGTACTGTTTAAATAAATAAAGAAATAAATTCATCTCCAAAAAGTTTAATACTTCTTCTCCTTCAAAGCTTTGCTAAAATCTCGGAACCGAGTAGAAAAAAAAACAAACTTTAAAAATGTAACTCGCTTCAACTCATCACTTATCATGCATCAATGCAGTCGCCTGCCGTATAACGGAGAAGAAACTTCAGTCATTAAGAATATGGCTCTTCGGAACTTACTTACAACGGAGTCCCAGTTTGTGGAACATCCACCCACATGACATCCCATTGGATTCTAGGGCATAATCCCGCCCCTTACTGTATTTCATTTTAGTTGTAAACCACAACACTGGCCCTGGGTTGTGGATTGGGATGTCAGTCAAAGCTGGGGACGCTTTAACAAGGTAAAGGAGGAGCAGGAGTTGGCGAAAGGGACCGTTAGGCTGTTATAATAATAATTCCAAGGGGATTATGAGTCTTGTCCTGGAATGTGTATTAAAATTGTTAGAATGGTAGCGCATCTAATATTGATTTCGTTTCCTAACTGTAATTGTTCCCAGCAGGCCTATTTTACAAAAAAAAAAGTTTTAAGAAACAATCTTAACTTTTCCAAACGGATCATATTTAGCACAAATTTCTACACCAAAGCCCACAGTAAATAAAAACTTATTAGAAACTGTAGAAAATAGAATGATTGTGAAGCACGTATTGAATTTCATTAGAAAACTGTGCATATGAATTATGATTGTATAAAGGCAGAATAAAATGCCATCATTACATTTCTTGCTGAATGTTTTCTCTTTTGTTTTATTTATGATGTACATTTTGCCCCATCAATACTTAAGTATAACAAAAGGTGCCATTCCTTACCATTAAACAATAATTTTAATTAAATAGACATGAAATATGTACTCAAGTATAGCTATAATAATATTTTTAAATGTTGAATTGTTGTAATACAAATCAGTATATTGTTTAATTAGTGTTGTTTTTGTTATAGTAATACAAGTGTTAGTGGTAATGTGTCCAGTCACAAATGGGTATATACTGCCATCTAGTGTCCATAAGCAAACGATTATTCAGCATTCGGTACAGGAAAATCTTTTAAATACTAACATAAATTATACTAGCATTAGATTAAATATATTAAATAGATTTATGTGTAGCCTACACGCAAAAATGAAAAGAGAAGAAAAAACTTCACATTGATTAGATGTGGATGATTAAATGAGTTATGAGTAAGATAAAATGAGTGTACCTGGAAAATAAGCAGTTCGGCAGACAGTAAAGGTCCACCAGCGCGTAATTCAATAAAATAAATTCAATGTTGGCCCAGCAGTGACCAAGAGAAAAACACTCTGTTACAGTGCACAGACTCCTTGTGAATGTTCCTGCACGAGACAGTATCAAAGCAGATTATCTTCCTCCTCAGTCTTTCCATCGTGCCACACATGTAACCTGATTATGTTAAGCCAATAAACAAGCAGGATGTTTTTAATTTAAAATCAACTTTTATTTCTCATTCTCTTCCTGGTAATTCTTCAAATTGAACTGAAATGTAGTGTTTGTAATGTTTGAATTGTACACTCATAGGTACCACAAATATCACGCAGCAGCATTAACAATATTTGACACAAATTAGGAAGGATGAGCACATGTACTTCAAAACATTAGTCAAAATATAATGCAAATCTGTTTATAATATTTATTGGAATAAGGTGCCATAGCTGATGTAAACATTAACTTATATCTTTGGATTCTTTTTCACCTAGGTGGACTGTGAACTTGGAAAATGGTCAGCAGAGTACAGGCACGGATACAGTAAAAAAAAATAAAGCTTCATAACAGACCATAAAAGTCAGCTAAACAAATAAGTTAAAATGTCAGTTTCTTCGGTGTCACAATCATTTTTAACTAAATGAAATTATTTAATCATTCAATATGGTATTTGCCAGACCTTTGTCTGTAAACAGAAATAGTACTGAAGCCTCTATGGTGAACATCAGTATCAGTATATTTAAATGCAAATGGTGATTACTGTACTTCATATCCTCTTGGAAGGTGCTGAGACTAAGGCCATGTGTAACATAAAATATGTAAAATATGCCTGTAAAAAACGCTGCAACATCCCTGCCACCAGAAGGTCCTAGTGAGGTCACGATGTGCTGTTGAATTCGTGAATTCCACTCAGATATTCCACCCCGCATATGTCCCATGCAATGACTAATTTATATTTTGAGTATCTCATTCCAGTGGTGGTCAAACCACATTGTCCCCCAGTGAGGTCATGCGATCCGTGTGAAATCTGTTATCCTAGTCCTTTAGCTTAGGCCGTCCCGACAGTGTGGTGAACGACTCAAACCCCAGTCTCACATGCGAACCGAAGGGCAGCAACGTCACCCACATCACTAAGGAGTCATAACCTCTTAGTCAGGGCAGGAGGTGTTCCTACATACATGCAGTCCACTTAGACCCCCCCCCCCCATCACAAACACTTCTGGTACCATTTCTCACACATGATAGAGTCATTTTGTGGGGCAGGAGCATCTGAGGTAAACTTTTTTGCTTAGTGCACAACACGATGGAGTTTGCAACTCAAAAGTATTGGGGCAATAGCCTACGGATATGAGACATATGTATCAGACATATACCATATATACTGTAGCCGAAAGAGAAATATGAATTTTTGTTCACTGCCAAAAATAGACCTGACTCGCAGTGTTTCCAGATGTAGAATAAATGACTAAAATCTAAGAAACAATTCCTAAAAGCTGATTAATCAAAGCCAGGACCCGTTCCTTCAAAATTACACAAATGACGTAACTATGCAGCACACATCAAGTATACAGTAGCCTACACATCAACTACGCAATAAAACCTGTCAACAGATCATTAAGCTGAAGTCCAGCAGTGAATACCCAAAGATCAAACATGTCAGTCAAGCAGGTCCTTTAACGTATCAGATGCTAATATAAAGAAAGCAAGTCCCCCCTTTTACAAACCCCTCATCAGTCCCTAAAATTAAAATGTGCTCTTAAAAGTGAGGATTCTGGGTGGGGTCTCGAGAGGCATAGTGGGAAAATGTAGAGTTAATTAAGCATCCATGTTATCATTATTATTATTATTATTATTATTATTATTATTATTATTATTATCATCATCATTATGGGTGGATATCAAGCCGACATCCACAAAATGAAAAATATGTCTTTTACTCTTTTAAATCTTAAATGACCACTGTACTTCACTGACCTCCTGTGTTTTGAAGGCAGCGGTTTCACAGACGACGAATTGATTGAAATCTTGGAGCGGGGTAAAAGGAGTTCACTCAACGTCTGCACCGGTAATTGGCTTTTGAAGCCACAGAACATTTATTGTAGGCAAGAGAAGAAGGAGCTGAGTGAACAGTGGGTCGTTCAGAGGATGGGCTTACAACTTGCTGTGCTCTGATACCAACAGTGACTCTATTGCGCGCCTTTATTTGTTTAACATGCCATCGGGTTTAAATTGTCCCTATAATTTTCCCAGGGATTTTTACTCAGCCCTCCATCGTTCGTGGTCAGAACCAAAGGCCTACTGTTTCCCAAAGTTGCTTCAACGCGCCAGGAATTTCCACACGCTCCATCCGGTGGGTCTGGGAGGGACTAAAGTATAATTCAGTACTAGGAAGACATTTTGACAGCAAAGTTCTATAATAAAGCATGGGTTTGCGAGGGTGATAGTAAAAAGAGTCCTGGTTAACTAAGTAACGTTGATGTACCCCCATAAATATACGTTGTCCCCTCTTGTCTGACACAAGGTTAGTGAGGAGATCACGGACATGATTGACTAAACCCAATCTCACTCGCTATAAAAACAGCGATTGCATGTTAATTTTTATTAAACTCACTGTTTAGCTACTTTTATGAACTTAGAGTAGCTGCACTACATGATCAGAGATTGAGAGGCGAGCGGTCATTCTCTCTCTTCCTCTATCGCCCGTCAAACGTTACACGCACCGCCAGCCACAGCCCGTCATGTGGTAAGCAAGCAACTCCTGAAAAGTTTGCGTTCTGTGAATTTAAAGGATATTAAAGTTTGTTTGAAAAGTCTATTTTGTACATTTATTATAATGGATATTAACGAAATGTGAAAGTGAAAACGTGCGCTTTACTCTTGGGGCAGGCGCACGTTAACACGTTAACTTGGCTAACTAGCGCTGCTGGCCTGATACTGCTCTGCGCCTCTGCAGATGGATATTGGTTAAAACTGCTGTAGATAAATAAGAAATGAAAAACTTGTATGCTGGTTGCGAACTGACGTATATTTGCGTATATTTTTTTCCCCGTACTCTATTGAAGACCACAACAAACTAAACAAACTAACAACTACAGGAAAACAGCCAGATAAACTACATAGCATATATATTTATCAGGAGGAATAAACACTCAGTTTCAAATTACGTCAAATAAGGTTAAACAACGAAGACAATTCTGGTACATTTTGTAAGACGATAAATTATTTATAGATGCAAAACAATGTTCCATATCAATTATAAAGAGCATGGAAAGTGTTTTTTATTTCTTTAAAAATTTAGATTTGTGAATTCAAATTTCACTAAACGGAAAAAAAAGATTTACAACATATTGACATTCAGCCATATAATCTGTTAAGTAAATTACAATTTAATATTTGTAAATATCCATGCAGTCTTATTACTGGGTTATAACTCGTTATCAAAAAACAAACAGATACAAATACTAGCATATAAATGCATCAATCTACCCTGTCTCTTACGTCTAGAGAATCTGG
This sequence comes from Hiodon tergisus, assembly GCA_025775045.1. Lineage (NCBI taxonomy): Eukaryota > Metazoa > Chordata > Actinopteri > Hiodontiformes > Hiodontidae > Hiodon > Hiodon tergisus. The sequence goes on along the minus strand of JAOVYW010000014.1, from coordinate 1,738,584 downwards.
TATTAATCCAAGGGTTTTACGGCTTGAGTTTTAATTTTCTAATGGTGATTATTTTGTGACTGGGCGGAGTGGAAGGACGAGCAGGAGAGTCATGGAGAGACTTCAAGCAGCCTACTAGAGTTTGGCTTTATAATCCTCAATCAATATACAGTTGCGCTGTAATTAATTTACATAAGGAACGCAAGATGAACCGCACTCTTAAACATTTAAATGTTAAATTGAAATAAACGGTATACACAGCATTATACAACAAACATGAATAAAATAAGCAATTCCCAAATGGCTGATATAATTATTATCTAGACCGTACGAGGGCATTGAAAATGTATAGATTAAGAAGAAATTAACAGATCGTATCACGTGGGGAACTGACGTAAATTTGTAAATACTAGCATATTTAAATACATCCATCTACCCTGTATTTTACGTCTAGAGATTATTAATCCAAGGGTTTAATGGT